>CM039590.1:21971801-22188691 GCA_022457205.1 Saccharum spontaneum | reverse complement strand
TACCATAGTCCAACATCTCTTGTTTGCTTCAAGTACCTCAATATTCTCTTTGCGGCCGTGAGATGACTCTCTCTAGTGAGGCTTGATATCTAGCACACATGCAAACACTAAACATGACATCCGGCCTTGATGCGGTGACATAGAGTAGACTTCCAATCAAAGACCGATATTCCTTTTGATTCACCATATTGCCATCAAGATCACTATCCAAATTTCCATTTGTACCCATTGGAGTTGAAATTGGCTTTGCATCTTGCATTCCAAACTTCTTCAACATGTCCTTAGTATTTCCCTTGACTCACAAATGTCCCATTCTTCAATTGCTTGACTTGGAGACCAAGGAAGTAGCTAAGTTCACCAATCATAGACATTTCAAACTCTTTGGCCATCATAGCACCAAATTCTTCACAATAAGCTTGATTGGTTGATCCAAAGATGATGTCATCAACATATATTTGCACTATGAATAGATCATTTCCAATCTTCTTGGTGAATAGAGTTGTATCAACCTTGCCCATCTTGAATCCCTTAGAGAGAAGGAAATCCCTTAGCCTCTCATACCATGCTCTAGGTGCTTGCTTTAAGCCATATAAAGCCTTCTTCAACTTGTACACATGGTTGGGTTTCTTGTCATCTTCAAATCCGGGCGGTTGCTCAACGAAGACTAACTCATTGATAATCCCATTGAGAAATGCACTTTTGACATCCATTTGATATAGTTTGATGTTGTTGTGCACAAGCATAAGCCAATAGAATCCTTATTGCCTCCAATCTTGCCACGGGAGCATATGTCTCATCATAGTCAAGACCCTCAACTTGAGTGTAACCTTGAGCAACTAGTCTTGCTTTGTTTCTCACTACAATGCCATCTGATCTTGCTTGTTTTTGAACACCCACTTGGTTCCAATCACATTGTAGTCATTTGGCCTTTCTACCAACTCCCAAACATCATTTCTTGTGAAATTATTAAGTTCTTCTTGCATAGCCATGATCCAATCGGCATCCCTCAAAGCTTCTTCTATCTTCTTTGGTTCTATGGTTGACACAAATGATGCATGCTCACAAAACATAGCCAATCTTGATCTTGTTTGCACACCACTTCTAATATCACCAATAACACTATCAATGGGGTGATCTCTTGCAATATGTTGTGGTTGGAGTACTTGCATTTGATTGCTTGAGCTTGGTTGATCACTAGATGTATCTTGAGGAGAAGAACTAGCACCATGATCTTGCACTTGAGAGTCACTAACTTGCTTGAATGGTGAATTGAGCACTTGATCTTTATCATCATCTTGAATATCAATTACTTGCTTTGCTCTAATGTCCCCAATGTCCATGTTCTTCATTGCTTCCACTAATAGAGTTCCACCAATATCATCTAGATTTTCTTCTTCATCTTGTGACCCATTGGTTTCATCAAATTGCACATCATGGACTTCTTCTAGAATGCCACTTGAGTTGTTCCAAACTCTATAAGCTTTGCTTGTAGTTGAATAACCAAGTAGGAACCCCTCATCACATCTCTTGTCAAACTTCCCCAATCTAGTGCCTTTCTTTAAGATATAGCATTTGCAACCAAAAACCCTAAAATAAGAAATATTGGGCTTTCTTCCATGAAGTAGCTCATATGGGGTCTTCTCTAGCAATGGATGACAATATAGTCTATTGATGTAGTAGCAAGCGGTATTGATTGCTTCATCCCAAAATGATTGACTCACATTGTACTCATGAAGCATTGATCTAGCCATATCAAGCAATGTTCTATTCTTCCTCTCAACTAGACCATTTGATTGTGGAGTGTACTTGGCCGAGAATTGATGTCCAATACCATAATGATCACAAAGTTCTTCAATTCTTGTATTCTTGAACTCACTTCCATTGTCACTTCTCACTTTCTTGATTCTAATCTCAAACTCATTGTGAGCTCTAGTGAGAAATGTCTTGAAGGTGTCAAACACTTCACTTTTGTCACTAAGAAAGAATACCCATGTGAATCTTGTGAAGTCATCCACTATGACAAAGCCATACTTGTTGCCGCCTATGCTTGTATATGTTGTTGGTCCAAATAGATCCATGTGCATCAACTCAAATGCTTTGCATGTGCTCATTGTACTCTTCTTTGGATGTGAGCTTCCAACTTGCTTCCCGGCTTGACATGCACTACAAAGCTTATTCTTCTCAAATTCAACATCTTTCAAGCCATTGACAAGATTGTGAGTTGTAAGCTTCTTCAATTGTTTCATGCCAACATGACCAAGCCTTCTATGCCAAAGCCAACCCATGCTTGATTTGGAGACTAAGCAAGTTGTCAAAGAAGTTTCTCTAGCATTGAAGTCAACTAGGTAGAGATTCTCATATCTAAAACCCTTGAATGCCACATTTGAACCATCCACACTAATAACTTCCACATCATCAACCCCAAAGATGCACTTGTAGCCTAGATCACATATTTGTGCCACGGATAGAAGATTGAAATCCAAGCTTTCAACTAGTAACACATTGGAGATACTCATGTCATTTGATATTGCAATCTTGCCCAAGCCAATAACCTTGCCTTTCTTATTATTGCCAAATGTGATAGAATCAACACCACTATTATTGTCATTGATTGAGTCAAACATTCTTGATGTACCGGTCATGTGTTGAGTGCACCCACTATCAATAATCCAATGCCTTCCTCCGGCTTTGTAATTGACCTACAAGCAAATTAATGAAGCTTAGGTACCCACTTTTGTTTGGGTCCTTGTAGGTTAGTAACTAAGCTCTTTGGTACCCAAATAGCCTTCTTCTTTGGGCCCACAATTGGTGTACCAACAAACTTAGCTTGCACACCCTTCACACCCTTGGTAAGCACATAGCAAGAATCAAAAGGTATAGCATTAACAAGGTTCTTGCTTTGGTTCTTTTTATTGCAATTATGCTCTAGGTGCCCAACTTGCTTGCATCTATTGCAAAACCGACCATTGCCCTTCACAAAGCTAGGCTTTGGAGTTGCAAAGGCCGACTTGCCTTTCTTGGGGGTGTAGCCCAATCCCTCTTTGTTAAGAGAGAACCTTTGGCTACCCAAGCACTTAAGCAAGCGGGCCTCACCACCATAGGCCTTGCCTAGGGCGTGAGTGAGCTCATCCACCTCTCTCTTGAGAGTCTCATTCTCAACCATTAGTGAGGCATCACAAGTGAAACCATCACTAGTAGTGGAGGTAGAGTTAGTGGTGGTGGATGAAGAGCTACAAGAAGGGTTAGCATTTGACATGATGATAGGTTCATTAATGGATTCATCAATTATATCACATGTAACACCTATATCACATGATACAACAACCTCCTTCTTAGCTTGTTGCTCAAGTAGCAATGAGTGAGCTTTTTCAAGCTTGGAATGAGCCTTATCAAGATCCTCATGGTCTTCCACTAGACTCTCATGAGTGGTCTTAAGCTCACTAAGGACTTTCTCAAGTATTGCTACTTTCATTGAAAGCTTCTTACACTCTTTGTCCTTGGCAATGGCTATGTCTCTAGTTTGTTGCATCAAGTCATATAGTTGTTCTTTAGTTGGTTCATCATCATCATTTTCATTATCATTATCATTATCACTATCATGAGCATATTCCATTTCACTTTCATCATCACTCTCATCATATAATACCTTAGCTTCTTTAGCCATGAAACATGAAGAGGATGAATCAAATAGTGATGGCTTCTTGTTGATAGCAATGGAAGCAAAAGCATTGTTGGATGATTCTTCTTCTTCTTCTTCATTATCTTCACTTTCCCAAGTGATCACATAGGCACCATTTTTGCCTTTCTTGAATGTCATCTTGGCCTCTCTCTTCTTCTTCTCAAACTTGTCCTTTTTGTTCTTCTTTTTATCATAAGGACATTCCGCTTGAAGATGCTCGGTGCTATCACAATTGAAGCACTTTCTTTGTTGCTCATTTCTTTTGAAGTTGTCATTTCTCTTCTTAAAGCCTCTTCTCTTGATGAACATGTGACCCATCTTCTTGACTACAAGAGCAAGTGCCTCATCATCAATTTCAAATTCCCCATCTTCATTGTTGTCTTCTTCTTCTTCAATGATGGTAGCTTTGCCCTTGGAGGAGGTGGCTTTGAATGCTACGGTCTTCTTTTTCTTCTCATCTTCCACCTTCTCCTTGTCATCAACATCTTGATCATATTTGTCATAGGTCAATACTTCACCAAGCAAATCATTTGGCTTCATTGCTTCAAGCCCATCTCTTTGCAACATCATGATCAACATCTTGAATCTTCTAGGTAAGCTCAATAAGAACTTGTGACAAAAATCTTGATCTTGAGTCTTGTGCCCTAAGCCCTTGAGATCATTGACTATCACTTGCAATCTATGAAACATTTCAATGATTGTTTCATCATCCTTTTTCTTGAAGTTCTCAAACTCACTCTTGAGCCCATATAGCTTGGCACTCTTCACAACCTTAGTGCCCTCATATGTTTCACTCAACCTTGTCCACACTTCATTTGCCAAATCTAAATCCTTGATACCCTCAAATACTTTTGTGTCAATACCATTGTAAAGTGTATTGAGAGCCATTCTATTGCATGTTCTATTTGCTCTATCTTCATCGGTGAGATGATCGGGATCAATGATAGCAAAGTCATTCTCGGTGACTTGCAAAACTCTCTCATGAATAGAACCAAGGTACATTGTCATTTTTCTCTTCCAATGAGCAAAAGAACTAACACCATCAAAGAACGGTGGCTTGCCCCCAACATGATTGAACACAATTTGAGCCATTTTTCACACCGAAGGATGTTAAGCCTTGATTAAAACGGTGACCACGGCTCTGATACCACTTGTAAGGTCCTAGATGGCTAGAGGGGGGGGGTGAATAGCCTATTAAAAAATCTACAAGAACCACTAAGTAAACTTGTTAGAATAACAAACGGCGTAAAGCGAGTTTTGCTTAGCCAAAGGTTGTGATGCAAGCCTCCTATCCACAAGTCTAGTAGATTAAGATCTCTAGTTCACACAAGAGCTAAGTCACTAAGGTTACACTAGAGAACAAGCTAACACTACTAGCAAAGCTACTACTAGAGCTACACAAGATAAACTAGTGAATGTAAATGCAAGAGAGATGATTGTGATTATTATACCGACGGTGAAGTGAAGATGTTGCCAATCACCAAGATGATATACAATCAATCAATATTGACAACAACACAATATGAAGACCAATCACCGGGAGACAAGAGACACAATATTTGTTCACCCGGTGTTCACTTGTGCACCGACAAGCTACGTCACCGGTTGTGTCGACCAACACTTAGATGGTTCCTCGGTGTGACCCTCAAGTCACTTGCCCCTCAAGGCACGCCCCGCAAGGCACCGCAAGACACCACTCTCAAGTGAGGTAACTCAATGACACGCGCAATCCAATAGAGTTGCTTTTGGCGTCCCGCCGAGGAAAGCACAAGAACCTCTCACAATCAACCGGAGGTGGCCAAGAACAATCACCTTCTCTTGCCAACGCCTCCAACAATCTCCAAGCCGGCTAGGAGCGGTACTCTCCAAGAGTAACAAGAAATCCACCGGCTAAACCACCCACAAGTGCCACTAGATGCCCTCAAGCTATGCAATGCACTTTGGGATCACTCAATCTCACTTTTGATTTGCAATCAAGCAAGAGAGATGAGTGGGAGGAGTAGCTCTAGCTCAAAGGATGCACAAGAGTGTTAGAAATGCCAAGAGACCTCCCCAAGGGCCGGCCAACAAGTATTTATAAGCATCCCATCCAAATAGAGCCGTTACAACTCCACTCACGATTTTCGCGGGACCACCGGACGCACCGGTCGTAACAGACCGGACGCGCTCAACCGCGTCCGGTGTCCCTGCGACGTCCACGTGTTCTCCGAAATTCAAATTCGTCCGTTAGATCCTCCAACGGTCACTGCGCGCCAACGGTCAACGCTCCACCGGACGCGCTGTTGCGAATCACCGGACGCGCCGGTGCGCACAGTCCCCGCACGCCCGAAGACATGACCGGACGCGCTCCTCGCAACCACCGGACGCCACAGTACCCGCGTCCGGTGCGAGTCCAGTAAGCTCCCTGGACCACCGGACGCGTCCGATGGTGAGGGACCGGACGCGCACCGCGTCCGAAGACTTCGTGACTCGCTGTTCGCCAGACCGGACGCGCCGGTCCCGTGGGTCACCGGACGCGCCGGTGTCAAACCCTAGCTCGCGTGCCAGACCCAGACGCTGTACTGACCGGACGCGCCGGTCGAAACTGACCGCGTCCGGTGCAGCGTCCGGTCACCTCTGTGACCGCGTTCGCCTCCGTTTCTTTTCCGACTTCCGGCGCAATGGAAAATAGGCATTTCATTTCTCCGAAATCGCCTGAATCCCGCGCTCGCACGCTCGGCGGGAGGGAGAGAGGAACCCAAACCCCTCTCTTCCCGCAAACCACAGCGCGACCAACGCCACCTTTGCAAATGTGCCAACACCAACAAGTGTACATCTCCATGTGCTTGTGTGTTAGCTTTTTCTCAATCATTTTCAAAGGTTTTCCAGTTAGCTCACTAGGCCCTACATGCAATGCACTTCATGAATTCACCTAGTGGCACCCGTGCATCGAATAACCGATAAGACTTCCCCTCTTAATAGTTCGGCTATCGATCCTAAACCACTCACACCCTCTATGGTGTCTTGAGTGTAAAACAAAATGGCCCTATGGTTATACCTTTGCCTTGAGCCCATTTTGTTTCTCCAAATGATATGATCCACTTCATATCATCACATGACCATCTCGATCCATCGACCTTGACTTCACTTGCTCTTCACCGTTGCATCGGTCCGTCGGCGCCAAGTCTTGCTCAAGCTTCACCATCGCATGGTCCTTCGCTTCGAAGCCTCGACTTGCCCTTCACCTTCACAACCGGTTCATCAAACCAAGCCTTATCTTGGTCTTCACCATCTTGGTCACATGAGTCAATGTCATGTCTCATATTCAATGACCACCTTTATCTAAATCATCCACTTAGATACAAAGGTTAGTCCTAAGTTTCATCAATTAGCCAAAACCAAACTAGGGACTTTCAGAGGTGCCAAAGAGGACACCGACGACACATTTGCCGGCAAGATGCCAAATGGAAAGTCGATGATGCGTTTGCGGAGGCATGTAACAGAACCGACCAATTATACGAAATTAAGTAAGAAAATCACCCGCTAAAGCAGATAATTTAGCAAACTTAAGCCCGTATAACCCGGTAGTCCGTGAAACCACGACGGATTTCAAACCAACTAACATACAAACCAAGATCGTACAAGTTTAGCAGCCACAGTCACATATTACATAAAGTTCACAACAATATGGAATATATCAGAGTTTAAAACATAAAGGTTATTACAAACCAAGTTCATACTAAAGTAGCGGAAGCAATTAGTTTTAAAACCACACATACGTTTAGTTCAGATACAGTGCTAGGAGATAGTCATGTCTAACAAAAGCATCAGATAAGATATGCGGAGCGACCATGCCCTTAGTCCTAGTTGTCACCCATCGCAAGGTACAGGCAGTTGATGCGATAACCGTAGTACATCTAACCATCTGCAACAACAATGGGAACAACGCCCTGAGTACGAGAAAGTACTTAGCTAGACTTACCTGTCTTAAACTAAAATAAAGTGACACCAAGGAGTATGCAAGGCTTTCTTTTAGTGAACTAGCTGACTCATTTGTGGAAGAGCAATATGTTAACATAACAAACTATTTAAGTACTTTGCATCATCTTTATTATAACCTATCAATCTAAGTAAGCACCTATGCTATAACAATCACTTGATTAACCAATAACATCCAGTTATCAACTTAGATTTAGCATTTTCAACATCATCCATATAACCATCAGTGTTCCATCATCATTATTGATGCCATAACTCGAGTCAAGTGCTCACTATCCAGGAGCAATTACGATTCGAATCGATTCCTAACTGGCTGGTGATTTATTCCTCACACAAACTACACTCACTGATCAAGTGAGCTATAGATCATCAATGACACTTTTCAGGTAATCGTCGCGAGATAACAATCATGGACCACAATACCCAGGGGCCTCCCAACTACTAGGAATCAGGACCCAGCCTGCCCTTGAACTCACTCTTCGTGCCCCCGTCATACCCCCTTCAGCACCAGTCTACCAATCCGAGTTTATCCTAACCCGAATAGTGTCACTAGTTTCGCGGTCGAAAGGTACGTTATTCGCCCAGCTAAATATGAGACATGCGTTTAACATAACAAGAGAGACGAGCAACGATCGGTCCTTAACCGACATAGACAGAAAACTACGAGTACCCCAGAACCTTGTCTGGTTGGCTCCAACTATTCTGTCCGGTCTCTAATTATCCATCAACACATGGTTATTTTCAGAATATCATCCATTCCATAGCTAAAATATTTCAGTAACCACTTATATTTGCAGGTGACAGGAAATCGCCGATCGCTACCGATCTAAGCAGAGCTAAGCAGTTATTTGATTCAAAACCTAACAGGGTAAGAATATAATAAGGTAGGCAAGGATAGTAATAGATGCAACAACAGTTTCACTTAACTCTTATAACTTAATGCAATAATATATAAAACTCATATATAAAAGATTGCTTTTATAAAGTAAGAGACTTAGAATGCTTCGGGGCTTGCCTCGCTCGAAC
Source organism: Saccharum spontaneum (assembly GCA_022457205.1). Taxonomy (NCBI): domain Eukaryota; kingdom Viridiplantae; phylum Streptophyta; class Magnoliopsida; order Poales; family Poaceae; genus Saccharum; species Saccharum spontaneum. The sequence goes on along the minus strand of CM039590.1, from coordinate 22,180,008 downwards.
GAACTCGGACGGTGGTCTAGACACTCTTGCAGTTCTTCAACGACGTTCTCTTCGGCCTACACCTCCTATGCGGGCTCTTCCTGCGGGACTTCCTCGACTGCTTTTGACTCGGTTGCTACTAATTTCTCCTGCGATCCTGTATGATGCAGTGGTGTAAGTGATTATGCAAGTGGTGCATCAGATGAGATGACATATGATGATCGTGATTTCATGCAATGTAGATGAACACGCTTAACTTTATTCGATAGGATAGATGTAAATTCGTCTACTAGGTAGTCAACATCATCTAAGAACATGTACTACAAGTACATGTCATCTACTGTATTCTCTTTTATTACTAACCCCGTTAGCTACTGCTAACTACCACAAAGCCATAACACAAGTGCTACTACACTTCATCACCACAACTATACTAACATGTCAAGTCACATCAGCAAGTTATTTGATGCTTCAAAGATACACCAAAGCTACACAATTAAACTAATCAAGCATAAAGAATGTTATTTTATTTCACTTTAAACTAAAGTTACAACAACAACATGTATTTATAGTGCATAGAAAAATCTAGAAAAAATTACAGTAGTATAGTCATACCATAAGTAGCCTACCATAAAATTTGCATCATATTTGGATAAGTAAAACAGCCTACACAAAAATGACAAGCTATGGTGGATAAATGAGCATGAAAATACGTTGTACTATGAAAAGTATCAAACAATATATTTAGTATTTTTTCCATGATCTACATAGTCTACAAACATTGTATAAAAATTTTCACATACATGTTTTATTCATATTTTTGGCTCTAGCAATTTTACAAGAAAAAACAATTAAATGCACCAAAAATAGATAGCTATATTTTTCCAACATGCATGACTTATATTTTTCACAGAAAGTATATATCAAGAATAGATCAACAAAATTGGAATCATATTTTTTTTGATGCATATTCTATTTATTATGCATTTTCTAAGATAATAGCATTTACAAGGATTAAATAAAGCTACACAGGAAATTATCACAAATTTGCCATGCAATAATTTTATATGGTATATCTGTTCCTAAGAAACCTAACAAAATTTATTTCATCCAATTTGGAGCAATAAAACTTGAGATATGAATTTTGGAAGCATTACATAGAATTTCTGGAAAATCATTTCTTTTACAAATCAAAAATCCACCCGGCCTCATTGCTACGCACACCCCACTCCTTCACCACGGATCTGCACAGAGGGACAGACAGGTGGGGCCTGGGGGTCAACGGGGTCCACCAGTCAGTCAAACCCGGGCAGGGGGAGTGGTTGACCGGCAAAATCTCATCGTCGGCGAGGTCGCCGACGACGAGGTCACCACCAATCGACTCCCCACACTCGCGCAAGCTCAAAGAGGTAGCTAGCAGAGCAAATGGCGGAGCGGAGCAAGCTCGAAGGCAGCCAGCGGAGGCGGTGGCGCGGCTCATCGGTGCTAGGCCGGCTTCGGTGAAGACGGAGCGGGAGAGCGACATGCAAGGCATCCTCGAGCCCTAGCGGAGCGAAAGCATAAGAGCAAGAAGAAGGAGATGGAAGAAAGCGAGCTGTCCGCGCTCGAGGCGAACTCCGGCGAGCCCGACTGCGGCGGCCGGCAAGGAGGAGTGACTAATCCGGCTCTACCTTGACGCGAATGGCAGCGCAAACGGGTCGACGGTGAAGAGGGAGGCAGGGCGGAGCTGTGTGCTAGCTGAATCGTGGAGAGGTGCAGCGGTGGTGGAGCGCAACGCCGGTGATGGCACGGCGGCGCTGCTGCCGCTGCTTGCGCTGGCGGAAAGGAGGAAGAAGGCGAAGTGGAGCGTGCGAAATGGCAAAGGGGGGGCGCTCGGCTCGGTTTGAAGGCAGGCGCACGTGCGAGGGCCACCGAACGCCACCCGGCGGAGGGCGTCGCCGGCGTACGGCCATGCGGCGGTGAAGCTCTGCTTCCGGTTGGTCGCGGGCACGGGGCGAGGGAGCGCAGGGCAGGTCGAACCGCATCGGTCGTGGGTCGGAAAGGGTGGGGGAGGCCCAATAAGGAAAAGAAATTCCTTTTCTTTTTCTTTTCAAAACAAACAGCACAAAAACTCTCATTTTGAACAATTTAGAGGCATTTTCACAAAGTGACCCAAAAACAAAAGTTGTGCAGAATTTCATTCTCTACAACATTGCTTTAAGGCGCATTTTGAAATTCCAACTTGATTTTGAAATAGAGATTTAAAGTTCATTTAAATCAAAATCCCATTTTTCTAGGTTATTTTTTTAAAAGCAAAATTTGAGGAAATTTTGAATACCAAACTTACTCCAAATTATTTACTAAGCATTTCTATGTTGTTTATTTACTAAAACAAGTACATACAAGACATGACAAGCATCAACATAACATTAAAGCTAATGAAACAAAACATCACAACATGCATGTTTCGAAAACCTGTTTCAAGTCTATATTTCATATGATGCTTATAAATGCATAATAATGATTATGCTAATGATTTGCAAATGCTAATGCATGCTTAACACCTAGGGTGTTACAGTGCCCTGGGCTGCCGCGCCCTATGCCAGCGAACGGCATGGATGTTTCGACGACGATGATGAGGAGTATGCGAGGAACCGCTGGACGTGGAGCGCGATCAACCCGGCGAGGGAGAGCGCGGAGACGTAGGTGCGGGCGTCACAGGTGACGCCGTCCCAGGCGCAGGGCCGCTCATCGCGAGGCGGCCGTCAGGATCCAACATGTCGGCCTTGAACACGATCAGCCCCAGCACGTCGTCGTCCAGCCCCACCCCCGCCACGCCGCCCTTGTCCACACGCTGCCCGCCGCGAGGCTTGAGCGATCATGGCATCCTGGCCCCGCGAGGGAGAGTGCGGAGGCGCAGCAGGTGCGCGCGTCGCAAGTGACGCCGTCCTAGGCGCAGGCGAGCCCGCTCGTCATCCTTGATCCACATCACGAGGCGGACGTCAGCGTCTGCCTTGAACACGATCCTTGAACATGATCGGAGTAGCGTGGTCTGGTGCTCGATGGAGGAGCACGCACATTCACGGTATGTTTTTGTTAGTAGTGTTGGGCTGGATTAATTAGCGTCGTAACCGGAGGCTCGTTGCCATGTATGCCGGTGCCGCTGATGCCGCTTGGCATCCATGCGTGTTAGCCATATGACACGCCAGTGTTGCATGCAAACATGTAATCTGTACATGGATAGCACAATAGTTTTCTAATACTTCCTATTTTGCCGTGATCGACTCCGTTAGTTTGGTAAGGTGTCGTTCCAAGTGGACGGCCTACGCGTTTCTCACGGGCATTTGAGGCCAATAAGGCAACAACGTGGTAGAACGGATCGCACAGGACCGACATCTTTCCGTCGTGGACGTGGGATCGCACGGGCCGGTAGGACGAAGGTGAGGTGAAATTTTGTCGTACCAAAACAGTGTCTACTTTAGTCTTTTTAGCTGTGAGAGAAGAAATATATATACACGAGGAATCGTAACACCCACGTTTGGGCGTGCGCCCCTCCGACGATGACGGGTGTGCCCTCCCCAGGCCCAGCCAACCCCTCTGTCCACCTGCCATCGTGCCTCTTTATGTGTTCCGGCCCAGGTCTGATGAATCGGCTTCGCCCGCCCCCATTATCCTCCACGCACTGGTTCACCGCCGTCATCATCATAGACCCCGCCAGGCCGCCCCTACAACGGCAGACAGCGGCCCGACGTACTACACCGCGCAGCCCTCCTCCTAGTCTCTGTACATGCTCATCAAGTTATCACGGCAGCTGGGCGCGGCCGCGGATTAACGGACTCCAACTGCAGCTGGAACATACATCCCACGGGGGTCTTGGGACTGGCCGAAAGTCCAGAACTTTGAGGCCGGATACTTCGCACGGGGTCCGATCCAAGGCAATGCTAATAGTTGATTTTTCTCTATCCTTCAATCTCAGTGATTTACCCATGAACAAATAGCTCAATCAAAATCTGTTTTATGTAGCACTGCACTGGCGACTTGTTTATGAGTACTGATTTATAACGTTGCCCGGTTAATGGCGGTGAATTTGAGTCTTGTGTGTATGCCTCTCGAGTCTGGACTGTTTTCGGTGGCATCAGGAATGTATATATGTGAATTTGTCTGCTCCTAACAATTGCACACCTTGTAGCACTATCCAGATCCTCGCCCTTTCACCTTAGGAGCGCTGAGCTGGATGCTGTAGCAAATGATTCTAGAAGCCGTCAAGTTACAAAAATAATGCATATATAGTAAGCTTAAAACGTTGCACATCCTTCACTCACGCCAGGATGTAACTTTTTTCGTTGTTTCCTCTGTAAGACTGCTTAGCTGCTGCATGCCTCCTGTTGTTCAAGGCCCAAACCCTTGAACACCGGATCAAACCCTTGAACACCGGATCGTCGCGCGAGCTAGAACTCAGATGCAAAAGGAAGCGAGAGGAAGGTGTATGCGAAACGAGAATATACAATTTTATTGATCTTGTTCCCCTCTCTTTTACACTCCCCCAGTGGGAGCTATTTATACATGTTTATAGGCTTTCCTCTGAACAAGAATGCCCCTCCAACTGCTACATATTCGGGGAATATTCTCCGAAACCATGGGCTTGCCTGCCATTCGCAGTCGACGCCTGCCTTAGGTAACGCCGCCCTGGGGGTCCCGACCGGCCTCGCCTCATGTCGTCCCCTGGCCGACAGCGCGGGTCCTAGCGAACGAAAGCTGTCGGCACCATGAAGACGGCCGGCCACAGCTCCGACGAAACCTGCAAAACCAATCACTTGAGTCACCAAAGACTATTCGCCCTGGCAAATAGCTCGAAATGACGTGATGCCTCCGAACGCACTCTTCCGAGCCACTCCGCTCCTTTCGTCAAGGCGATCCTGGCAGAGATGGCTTTGGACAGCGAGGCGAGGACTGCGGCGGAGGCCGGCTTGGAGCTCGGCCACTTCAGGATCAACCGGTTCGAGGGTGACCCCATGGGAAATGCCATGGATTAGTAAGGTCGTTCATGGATATGGTCATGTGTTGTGTCCTACTGTATGTCCGTGTGATTTTCTTCTGAATTTTAATGTATTGGTATGAATTGAAATAACTTTATGATGAACAAGTTACAAGTTTCTAAATCCGTGTGTGCTGCTGCTGCTGCCATATGCCACGGGAGTCTGCGTGCTTGAGTGAGTCGGCAAGCTCTGCCACGACCACGAGTACATGTGCCACTGTACAGTACTGTACTACATAGAGAAGGGAGAGGCAATTTTGCTGAAACACATGCTTTACGCCTTTACTGCATTACAATTGTCCTGTTCGCTTGTCTTATAAGTCGTATTTTTTCAGCCAACGAATAGTATTTTTCTCTAACAAAAAATCAGCGAACAGTACTTTCAGCCATAGTTTTGCAGCCAAGTGAATAGGGGAAGGGAAGCGGCAACTTTGCAATAGCATGACTTCAATGCTGGAATCAGTACTCGACCATGAGTACCAGTACTTTCCTCAAGATCTTTTCAGTGAAAAATTGTGGTGGAGAGAAATGGGTAATGCCTTAGAAGTTAGAACCAATCACCAATGCTATTGGCAACATCATGCAATATTCACCTCTGAACGGATCTACCATATATGTTCCATGGTACCAATTATGGGGATATGTAATTCCATTTTTCAGACAACCAGGCCAATTCAAGCTCATAGCAAAGTGCATGCAGGATCCAACAAACTGTAACGTGTGTGGCAGGAAGCTGATAAAGAAACAAAAATCAATTCATAGAAACATCATGACATCATAGAATAAATTAGAAATTCCCAAATGGTGGTAGTGCACGTCTGTTTTGCGCTTGAAAAGCCAGGTACAGCGGTAATGTAAGCTGGAAATCCCAATACAAATACTTTGTTTCTTATTTTGCTTTGTATAAAGCAAAGTCATGCAACATGCATTTTATCTGACCAGGTGACCTCCGCGCTCCATCCGCCTGCCCCTGCCTTGCCCCTGCCGAGGTTCGTGCCGCCAACGAGCTCTACACCGGTGACCTCCGCGCCACTCCATGGCATCGAGCTCTACGCCGGCGTCGAGCTCCGCATCGACGAGCCTCTATTCGTCCAAGCAACAAGCAGATGCTATGCTGAAAGTGCATGTTGCAATAGTATGTTTCAAGTGTTTCAGAAGTATGTTGCAAGTGTTGTATATCAATGTTGCAAAAGTAGACTAGGATGTTACACATGTTGTAATGGCTATGCCCGTATATTTCAAGTGTATGTTTCAAATGTTTCATCTATTTCAGATGAATGTTGCAAGTCTTTTATCTGGATATTACATATACATGCATGTTGCAAGCACATGTTTCAAGTGTTTTTAGGTATTTTATACGTATGTTTGCGAGTGTTTCATCTGAATGTTGCATATATTTGTAATGGTTTCAAATGTTTTTGAGGCATTTTCCGCAAGTGTTTATGACGTTTGTTTCAAATGGTTCATTTGCCTTTTTTATGTTGTAACTATTGCATCTGGATGTTTCAACAATAGATAGGACGTTGTACATGGTATACGCGTGGAAAGCAACGGGCGGCGCAGACGACGTCCAAGACGGTGTGGGCGGCGCAGGCCTCCTGCTAGTGCACTCCTTTGCAAGCCTGATGCGCTATACACTCGACAACATCTGGACGCTAGCGCCCCTGGGAAGCCCATAAAAGTGTCTGACCGACTCGCCTACCGCTACAACGAGTCCGTGGACCAGAGCATGTGGTAAAACAGGAGTGATGAGCAACTGTTTCTCATAGTCAGTCCAGTCGTATTCTCAAATCTCAATCAATGTGATTCGGATACGATAGTGGCATCGTTCAATCAGGCAAGAAAGATTGTCAGACACGATACAAAAACTTGTCGAGAACATGAATGAACATCGCTAATTCACAATCGTCAACATGACTACAACTACTCTACATGATGCATGTGCATCACTTTCGGTTTCAGATATTCGATATTTGCAGTGCTGCAATGGTCGCCAATCGCCCACTCAGCACGGCCAAACGAGAGCCATTCATGTAACAGAACTTTCCAAACAGCCAGCCTTCGTTTCGTGAGGCCTTTACCTGTATACCCCTAAAAAAGATGGCGGTCTCCTACGTACCCTTGAAAAGTTTATTCTCACCTGTATACCCTCACGCCAACTTTTCATTACCCACATGCCCTTCCGTCGGTATTCTGTTATGTTTTCGACGTTAAGTGTGGGATCAAGGTGGAAAAATGACCTTTTCGCCCTCCAGTTTAATGAAACTTCTAAAATTTATAGTAATTCATAGAAAAATCATAAAATGAAAAATGAAGATGTTTTGGAATCCTTGTGAGTATATCTATGCAGTAGGTATGTAATATTGTATGTTTATATAGAAATTTTCTGCGGTAAAAATATAAGTGCCGCGGAACTTGATGTATTTTTACCGCAGAAACTTTCTATATAAACATACAATATTACATACCTACTGCATAGATATACTCACAAGGATTCCAAAACATCTTCATTTTTCATTTTATGATTTTTCTATGAATTACTATAAATTTTAGAAGTTTCATTAAACTGGAGGGCGAAAAGGTCATTTTTCCACCTTGGTCCCACACTTAACGTCGAAAACATAACAGAATACCGACGGAAGGGCATGTGGGTAATGAAAAGTTGGCGTGAGGGTATACAGGTGAGAATAAACTTTTCAGGGGTACGTAGAAGACCGCCATCTTTTTTAGGGGTATACAGATAAAGGCCTCTCGTTTCGTCACTTAGCGTCCGTCTGCAAACTGAGAAATAAAGGACTTAGGATCAGTAGCAATCAATCTCTTTCGCTCAAGAAAAGCGGAATATGATCACCCTTCCTTTTGCCTGGAACGGCTACGCTTATCAGCAAAGCATTCCCTAATGGGCAATTTCTGATAACGGTGGTTGCTCTTTGTACCTATATATACTCCGTATTGTCTTTCTTTATAAATTCCAAGCAAGACGTACAAGAACAATAGTGGTTGCTCTTTATACCTATATATATTGTCTTTCTTTATAAATCCAACTTTGCTATACACCCATAATTAGCCCATATATTCTTATCTAATAATGCCGTCGTCGAGTCAATCTCAAATGCAAAATACTCCTACAGAACAGCGGCATTGGCTGATCTGCAACGTCTCTCTAGCCGCACAAGTTGGTGGGCCAATTCGCCATCCAATCCAATACATGATGCCTCGCCTGCTTCAGTAAAAAGAATTCCGACTCTCATGGTCGTTGGTTGGTTGCTCGTGCGCTTGTTTTCTCGGATGCCAAATTAACAATTGTCTTGTTGCGCGGCATCCATCGAATATAGGAGAAAAAGGAGGAGAAAACTATGCCATGTAATTGCAACTTGGCTCGTTCTGCATCTCTAAGCCTTCACCGCGTAATTTGCCTGGACTCCCGCTCTTTTTCAAGAGGCGCTTTGATATGGTTGATCTCTCCAGCAAAACAGCCTATGTGATCTCAGTCTTTGGTAGAAGGACTGGTAAACAATGGTTTTTTTTTTTTTGAGATGAACCATATTAAAACGTTGCTAATGTACCTTGTCAGGCTGAGCTTGCTAACGTTCTGTAACGATTGGTGGTGAGTATTTCACTCGTCAGAAACACAAGGACACTCTGATCTGATGCCCCTTTTACGGTTTTAGTTTACCATGCATGTTTTTTTTTTGAGTGGATACCATGCATGTTCTTGGCCATGTGAATTCTGAGCGGCGCACCATTGCTCCAGGGGGCAGGGTTGGCTCTGGTTCGTTCCTGGTGCTGTAATTGCAGTTTGAAATCGCAATGGATCCACGCATCTACACATGTCTGCTCCGGACCATAGATCTTTTTTAAAAAAAAAAGTTGGACCAAAGTTTTTTTTTTGAATGATTAGACCATGGATTTTTAAATAGTGTATATGCCGTAACAACTTTTAAATAAATGTACAATTCCTTATTATAATTATAGTATAAACAGCTCCAAATTTGTCGTGAAATTGGCTATATAAGTATTGGAAACGCTCCAACCTGAGTGTCCGACGCTCCCAAAAATATCGAACGGATTCTAGGCTCATTTCAACTGCTTATTCTCTACGTTAATTCTTATCCACTGATTTCTCAGCCTCGACCAACATCGTCTCCTGCTATGCCTCTTCTTTAGACTCGCATCCGCCAGCCCCACTCTGTCCCGTCGCGTCCCCCTTCCCCCACCGTGCGCCCGTCTCTCGCCGTGTTGTGCGCTTCCCCCTACCGCGTCGTACCCCATCGTTGGTCGTGCTGCGTTCCTTACTTGCCGCGCTCCACTCACCTCACCTGTCACAGCCGCGGCGTCACCGGGCGGAGATCGTCACCGGCCGAGACATCGTGTCATGAGGCTAGCGGAAGACACCACGGCAGACAGGGAAGTCCTGTAGCACGGCAGGAAGGGAAATGCTGCAGTGAAGGTGTACGCTGGGCTATTGTTCTTGACGTCCTTTTGGCCTGAGCTTGCTGGCTACTGCGGTTCCCCACCAGGTAGGCCACGGCTGCCGGTGACGTTGTGTTTAAGTGTTTCATGCATTTTCAGATATGTTCCAAGCCTATGTTTTAAGTGTTTGAGTTGTTTCAGATGTATATTTCAAGTGCTTCATACGGATGTTGCAAAAGTAGATCGGGATGTTGCAATGGTTGTACATGTATGTTGCAAGCGTCTGTTCCTAATGTTTCATCTATTTTTCAGACGTATGTTGCAAGTGTGTTTATGTGGATGTTGCATATGTTTCACACATATGTTGCAAGTGTTTTATCTAAATGTTGCGCTTGTTTGTAATGGTTTTCAAGTGTTTTTCAGGTGTTTTTGCAAATCTTTCGGACGTATGTTGCAAGTGTGTTTATGTGGATGTTGCATATGTTTTACACATATGTTGTAAATGTTTTATCTAGATGTTGCTTATGTTTGTAATGATTTTCAAGTGTTTTTCAAGTGTTTTTAGAAGTGTCTCCGACGTATGTTGCAAGTATTTCAACTGCTCTTGACATATATTGCATGTGTTTTATCTAAATGTTGCAAAAGTAGATTTGAATGCTGCACATGTTGCAATGGCTATACACGAATGCTTCAAGTGTATGTTTCAAATGTTTCAGTTATTTCAGACGTATGTTGCAAGTGTTTTATCTGAATGTTGCACATGTGGCAGTGGTTATACACATATGTCTCAAGCGTATCTTCCAATTGTTTCATCTGTTTCAGACGTATGTTGCAACAAGTTCTTCATGATGCAAGTATTTCATGGAAGCGGACGTAGGCGGAGGCAGTCCCGCGGCTGCAGGCGGTCTCCACGTGCGCACGAGAAGTGATGCAGGCCTTGTTTAGTTACCAAACTTTGGAGCCAAAATCTATGTAGTAAATGTCCCGTCACACTGTAGCAATTTTATTTTTATTTGGTAATAATTATCCAAATATTGATTAATTAGGCTCAAAATGTTCGTCTCGCAAAATACAACAAAACTGTGCAATTAGTTTTTGATTTCATCTACATTTAGTACTCCATATATGTGCTGATATTTTGATGTAATGAGGAATCTTTTTTTTTGCACAGTAAAATTTAGGAGTGAATTTAGGTATCTAAACAAGGCCGCAGGTGCAGGCGATCCCCACGGAGCAGTGCAGGCACTAGCAGCAGGCATAGGCGAGCAGGCGTGAGGCAGACGAGCGAGGCAGGCGAGCACGGGCAGCAGACAGGCAGGCATAGTAGGCCAGCAGCCACGGCCGTCCGTCTGGACATCTAGACGAGCAGTAACTTATAAAGTATTCCACTACGGGCCTGTTTAGTTTCTAAAAAATTTTGAGAAACGCTACTTTAGCAATTTTGTTGTTATTTGACAAATATTATCTAATCATAGACTAACTGAGCTTAAAAGATTCGTCTCGTGAATTTCGTCTAAACTGTGTAATTAGTTTTATTTTTATCTATATTTAATGCTTCATACATGTGTCAAAGATTCGACGTGACGGGAATGTAAAAAATTTTGTAAAATTTTTTGGCAACTAAATAGGGCCTACACTAGATTTATACTCTCTAGGACACTGGTCGATCAAATTTCCCGTTTCCACTATTCACTCTAGTTACGGAACTTTTCCCGTTTCCACTATTCACTCTAGTTACGGAACTTGAACTTTACCTCGTTTGTCTTCTTCCTTCAAACTCTGTAGTACACTGGTCCATCAAATAGTTGAGGAGAATGCTGGCTACAGAATCGCCTATGTTCATGCCATTATGTGCATGTTTATCCTAAAAATTCGGTTTTCTATTTTTTTTAGATCGTTTTGCATCCATGATTATGAGCATATGGCTGTGCTCGCTGCTGCTACTTTTGATTGCAGCTATGGCTGTGGCTGTGGCTGTGGCTGCACATAGTAAATTGCTTTGCACTGTAGCTAGAATATGAAATAGCCACAGCTGCAGCCTAAAAATCAGAAACAATGAGTATGTGTACAAGTCTCCTTTTTTTAAAAAAAAAACGAAGTCTCCCTTTTTATTGATGAAAGGTGTCTCAGAGGCTAATTTTACTACAAAATTTAGGATCGGTAAGCCAAATTTAAGCATGGGAGAAGAGAAAGAAATTTCGACATGAACAAAATCAAAGCATAAAAAGAGATATATACCTATCTAAACAGGACACTACCTGGAGTATAAGATCATAAAAGAGCCGTGTCCAGCGACAAGGGATCGGTTCATCCCCTCACCATTGCTGCTCCACAAACCAGCGTAACAAGCTTCGGCCTCTGCATATCCACTCTCTCTCTATATAAAATCATCCGCATCTGCGTAAGGACACGGAAACCCAGTGTCAAGTGTCGTCCGCCTCGTGGAGTCGTGGCCATGACTGCCCCCGCGGAAGCTCATGACGCCGCCGCCGCCGCCGCCGCTGCCGCGGGCCTCCGCCTGGACTACGATGTCATCGTGGTGGGCGCGGGCATCATGGGAAGCTGCGCGGCGCATGCGGCCGCGTCGCGCGGGGCGCACACCCTGCTCCTGGAGCGCTTCGACCTGCTGCACCAGCTCGGCTCCTCGCACGGCGACTCCCGCATCATCCGCGACGCCTACGTGAAGGCGCAGTACCCACCCATGGTGCGCCTCGCCCGCCGCCTGTGGGCGGACGCGGAGGCGGAGTCCGGGTACCGCGTGCTCACCCCTGCCCCGCACCTCTCCATGGGCCCGCGCGGCAACGCCGCGCTCCTCGCCGCCGTCAAGAGCGCCGGCGCGGAGGAGGTGGACCTAAGCCAGATGTGGGGAGGCGCGTTCCAGGCACCGGCGGAAGGGTGGGTGACCGCGGTGAGCGAGCGCGGCGGCGGCGTGCTCAACGCGACCAAGGCGGTGGCCATGTTCCAGGCGCTCGCCGTCAAGATGGGCGCCGCGGTCAGGGACAACGCCGAGGTCGTGGACATCAGCAAGGGGCCGGGGCCGGAGGGAGGCGTCGTGGTGACGACGAGCGCCGGCGAGGTGTTCCGCGGCGCCAAGTGCGTCGTGACGGTGGGCGCGTGGACGAGCAAGCTTCTCAGGTCCGTCGCCGGCGTCGAGATCCCCATCCAGCCGCTGCACACGCTGACCCTCTACTGGCGCATCAAGCCCGGCCGCGAGCGCGGCCTGACGGCCAAGGCTGGCTTCCCGACGTTCTCCAGCTACGGCGACACGCCCGTCTACGGCACGCCGTCGCTTGAGCTCCCGGGCCTCATCAAGATCAGCTGCGACGGCGGGCCGCCGTGCGACCCGGACAACCGCGACTGGGCCTCCGGCGACAGAGAGATCACCGACCGGGTGGCTAGGTGGATCCAGGAGTTCATGCCGGGCCACGTGGACTCCGCCGGCGGGCCGGTCATCCGGCAGTCGTGCATATGCTCCATGACGCCAGACAAGGACTTCGTCATCGACTGGCTGGGTGGGGAGTTCGGGGAGGACGTGGTGGTCGGGGCCGGGTTCTCTGGCCACGGCTTCAAGATGGGGCCGGCGGTGGGGAGGATTCTGGCTGAGATGGCCCTCGACGGCGAGGCGAGGACTGCAGCGGAGGCCGGCGTGGAACTAGGCCACTTCAAGATCAACAGGTTCAACGATAATAAGGACTATTAGATTATTATTAATATAAATAAATAATAAGTGACCTCGGATCTTGTGTGCCCAATTATTCTACTGGATATGTCGCGTGCTCGATGCATTGAAATAAACTTGAACTAATTGGGTGAACAAGTTGCTTGAGATGCTTTTATATTTGAAGACAAACAAGTCATTGTGCATGTCAAGTCAGTGTCACGGTGATCACACGGTTGCCGCCACATTTTATAGCTGCAAATAACCGCATTTCATTTCCACCGCAGAGAGCAAAGGCTGTCAGATTTTTTGCATGATAAAGCGATCCAAGAGTTCAAAATCGGATTTAGAAATTAACTAGAGAACACATTATGTCAATTTGATCTTAAGGAGCAGATTGGTACAAAGCCTCTTGTTATGGTTGCCCTACTGTGCTGCTGGCACTGATTGTGTAATTACGACGACTAATTACCCAAAATTGGTTACCTGCGAGATAGAATTCATATATTGTAACAAAATTATTGAGACCAGAGGGTAATGCCAAACATTAATAACATCACTTACACAAGAAAAAAACATTAATAACATTACGTTGTGATTGACAAATGCAACGGTTGTAGAGTATGGACTATACTAAAGTTAATATTAGTCCTAAAAAATGATGTTTGGCTTATGATAGAACCGAAATTCAGCGAATGCCGAAATCCAGAGTGGTAAAGTGTGTTTGGATGGCAGTCATGCCACAATGTCAGAGCTGTAAGTACGACATGTAGGGTCCACATATCATTTTTTTCCTTCAAAGAAGTATTGCCATGTGGGATCTTATTTTGTAGATAAAATCTTAAGGAATATCATGGTGAAAACAAATTGCAAATCGTACATACATTAAGCAAAAACATTAGCATTTGAAGCTTGATTATCTTAAAGTCCCAATCTACATGCATGCAAATGGTTTATGGTTCACACCTCATCCACAGACCCTAAATGACAATGAACGGTTGGCCTGCAGCCTGCGTGGGAGAGCAACTTTGGCTGTTGACGGGCAAACTCTGGCTTGACACCTCAACTTTAACAGCTACAGGCAATTTCAGGCGACCAAATTGTTGGTCTGCGGGAGAGCAACTTTAGCTATTGACTGAAGCTGATTAGTGACAAATTTTTGTTGGAAGGACAAATTTTGGTCTTAAACCAAGTAAAGAACAAATTTCTGTGGCAGGATAAAAATTTTCATGGTTTCTTAGGGCCAAGAATTGAACATGCCGTACATGATCATGATTCCATGAACAAAGCTAGATTCATGAGACAAGCAACACATCATGAATTTTGAACAGCAAACAAGTGTCAGGTCAAATGGTACTCCTTGATTTTCTTTAAAAGAAATAGGTTAATCATTTCAGTCTCAGTTGGACTTATGATTGTTTTGGAGCAATGCAGACTTTTACGTTTGTCATTGATATTCACAGACTTGACAACTAAAATTAGGAGTTGGTAGTAATCAAACACTGAAATGTGCTACAACCTACATTTGACATTAGATTCGGATCATAATGTCTGCATATGTAAGAGCATCTCCACCAGATATCTTATATTGTATCTCCTATAAGTTGGTTTAAGAGAGTAACCTAATATCAATTTAGGATATAAGAGAATACTGCTATAGCAGATTGTCTAAACTTGTCTCCTACATTTCTTTAGGGATAGAGGAGAGGGGGTTGTCTCCTTTATTTGTGGTAGTGTCCTTGACTTATGTAGCAATGCGATGGCCAGCGGGTGCAGTGTGCTTGTGAAAGGATTTAGCAAGGCCTAGGGAGGGGTGAATAGGCCTAGTTCTGAAAATCATAGGTAATTAATTCAAACTGATTAACAGACTATGGATGCTCCGTGGAACCTCTGTGCCATAGAGGTTCCGAACAGATGCGCGGAGGCTCGACGTAGCAGATTGCAAATCGAGTTACAGCGAAATATAATGTATGAAACTTGAATCGACTTTTATACTAGCCTTCCTGGAGGTTGTGTTGAGCTATCCGAACCAGTGGTTGCACCTAGAATTTGTGGAGAAAGTAAATCGAGTCCAAACCCTAGAATTTTAACACAAACACAAATGAAAGTAATACAAGCACAATACACAAGAGACATAAGATTTATCTCATGGTTCAGCTCACTACCAAGGCTTGCCCAAGTCACATTGTTAAGAGAGCCACAAAGTCTTGGAGTTTCTTTTAACTCCTACCTCTTCTCAAGGCCATTACCAAGTAGTAGGCCTGAGGGTTCCACTAATCAAATAATGACAATACAAACTTCTTAGCAGCACCTCACAAGGCTTGGAGTGCTACACGAGCAATATCTTGCCGGCTAGAAGTCTTGCTCCAAGAGTAACAAACACCACATGTCGGCTAGGGCTTCACCAAGTGCTCTAGAGTGATGAAGCATGCTCTTCTCTAGCTTCTCACTCCTCTCTCAAGACCAAACACCACAAGGAATCGCTAAGATTGACACTTAGGTGGTTAGGAGCATCAATGGAGGAGAGGGAGTAGCTAGTTAGATGGAAAGAATGAGCTGAGAAGATGACAGCTGGGGGAGAGGGGAGATATCATTTATATCTGTATGCCCTGTAAAAACAGTCGACCAGGCAGAGCACAGAGGCTCTGCCCAAAGCACATAGAGGATCTGCGGCACAGAGGTTCCACATGGTTCCATGACAGCCAAAGAAGATAGGGAAAGTATGCTCATGGCTAAAGGTAGGCTAGATGTTTTTGTGTATTATATAGAATTCTGAGCGCTTGGTTCATCCTAACTTACCAATGGTGTCCTCTCTTTTATAGTATGGCTTGTCCCAAACTCAATTTCAAAAGATAAATGAATTTAAACTCGCCCTTTGGGCTTCCAAGCCATCCCTTTTGAATTTGGGGGAGGAGTGGGGGTTCTCTTTTCACATGTCATACACCCACAATGATTAATTTGCTGTCAACATCTAACAAAAAGTAGCGGTCCCTTAATTGTACCAGAACTCACTCAGGGCTTGATTGCACTTTCAGCTTGACACAACATTTTAGAATGTGGCTGTCGGTGTGGAGATCCCATATAATGTGGGATGGAAAAAGATAGCATTGCTATCTTTTTTGAGTGATTGGTGTACGTTTTTTCTAATTAAGAATGAAATTAAATAAATAGATATGTTGGAGCTTGATTTTCTAGAGTTTGTTTGGACCAGTTAGGGCCAGTTATTAGTGAGACTAAAAATTAATCCAAATCAATTAAGATTGATAGGACTAGTTATTAGTTCGACTAAAAATTAATCTAAATCAGTTAAGATTGACTAACAACTAGTTGAAGGTTTGAGCAACAAATTTGTTGTGAAACGACATCTACACACGAACGGGCGTCTACAGACGAACATACGTCTCTTCACGAAGTGATCTCATCCATCAATTACATGATTAGTGGATAAGATTAGACAATTAGTTTTAGTCCCAAAGGGCATGTTCTTTGGGAAACAGTTATGTCTCTTCTACACACCCCTTCACATGTATATATATCCGAGAGATCAATGGAATTGACACTTCTTCCAATCTTGTTCATTTACATTTACTTCTAACAAAATTAACTCATCTATTAGCTCCCTGTTTAGATAGGTTAAAGCTAAGTTGTAACTTTTAGCTACGTAATTAACCCTTAGTATCAAATAATAATCCCCTGATCCTCCTTTTTACTGGTCGGTGTAGCATAAGTGGATTGAGTCCTCTCGATATAGTGGAGTTGGTCTAACCTAATATTTAATTTACGGGCGCTTAATTCTCACATAAATAATGTGAAAACCTCCGTGATTCTCGCACAACATGTTTGGACGTTTGGTTAGCTGAAATCCAACTTCAGTTATTTGGCGACTCTGTTTCGTTGCAGGTGAGGTCGTGACTCGTGAAGGTGATGTGGAAAGCCGGTGGGCGTTGACGACTCACGAGGTGGCTTGCAGCACCGGCATATCTACCGGTCTACCGTCCATCACCGATCCGACGTCTCATATCATTTTCAACGAACAGGCCGTTCGCCTCTCGCATCGCACAACGATATAAACCATTTCTTCACTTCACTGTCGAGTGCCGACTCCTCCATACTACCACTTCACGATCTGGTCCAAATCCCCAGCTGAAATTTACATCCAGGCCCTTCGCCGGAGATGGCGTCGGAGCTGACGTACCGTGGCGGCAGCGCGGCGCCAGGCTCCGCCTCCAACGGCGGGGAGTACTCCCCGAAGCCCTCCAAGCCGCTCTCCTGGCTCTCCCGCGCCGCGCGCTACGCCGCCGCCGAGCACCGCCCCGTCTTCGCCCTCGCCGGCATGCTCTTCGCTGCCGCCCTCTTCACCTTCTCCTCCCCCTCCACCTCATCGCCGTCCGAACCCGCCGCTTCGGTCGGATTCAACCACCTTGCCGTTGCCGGGCACCCGTCCTTCCGCGAGTCCGTCGGCGGCAAGGTGCCCCTGGGGCTGCGCCGGCGCGCGCTGCGGGTGCTCGTGACGGGCGGCGCCGGGTTCGTGGGGAGCCACCTTGTGGACCGGCTCGTGGAGCGCGGCGACAGCGTGATCGTGGTGGACAACTTCTTCACGGGGCGCAAGGGCAACGTGGCGCACCATCTCCAGAACCCCAGGTTCGAGGTGATCCGCCACGACGTCGTCGAGCCCATACTGCTCGAGGTCGACCAGATCTACCACCTTGCTTGCCCAGCCAGCCCCGTGCACTACAAGTACAACCCCATCAAGACCATCATATCCTCACTCAGTTGCTCATCTGAATCTGAATGCTATAATCCAAATTTACTTTCGTTTTATTGTTATGATTTTAATGATTGATGGCTGTGACTCAACTCATTGCTAAGTTGTTTTGTGTTATCTTTTCTTTATGGTTTAATTTTGTTTGTTCCTGATGTATTATATGGGTTTAATTTTTTTTTGAAGGTAAAGATACATTTTAGAATGAGTTTTGGTAGAAATAGAGTATTTGAACGAATTTCATATGTTGTTTCGTAGGAAATGTTGTTTTTTTTTTGTAGGAAATGTGTGGTTCACAGTTTTTTATATGGTTTTCATACTTTTAAGTCAGTGTCTCCTTCCTGCATACAAAATTCTATGGTTGGATTGCTCTGAAGAAAGGTTCTTGGATCTGGTGATCTCGGATTGGGTTGCCTGCTAATTCTAGTTTTGATGAACATGATTGCTTCATGTTTTCCTAACTTGTACCAGGAGTAAAGGTCAAAGCTGCAAGCAGACTTTGGACCTAGTTAAGCTGTTGAAAAGTTTGGATTGTAGCTGCAAAAAATATAGGTCGAGGCTGTGACCTTTCTTCATAATAGTGTTGAGTATCTATCACTTCACTGTCATATGTCTTTCTTTTTTCCATCGACTAGTGCTGGTGTGCTTAGGGGAGGTGAAGCCTAAGTGCCTAGCTACCAAACTAGATCCTCAAATAGTCAGAACGTCCAAGAAGAAAGCTGTTTGACATGTTAGTGCTTGCTCTATCTTTTTGAAATGTTATTGTGAACTTTAACTTTTGAGATGGCACAAGACGAATGTTGTTGGGACACTGAACATGCTTGGATTGGCCAAGAGGATTGGGGCAAGGTTCCTACTTACAAGCACCAGTGAGGTCTATGGTGATCCCCTCCAGCACCCTCAGGTGGAAACTTATTGGGGCAATGTCAACCCTATAGGTAACAACTCTTCTTCATAATATTATTTTTTGTGAATTCTGTAATGCAATAGTTCCGTCAAACAGATCGATTCAGTCGATCATAGGAGATTAGTGGAAAGTACAGGGATATCCTCATTGCTGGCATTAATTCTGGTCACCCGATTATCAACACAGTATTTGTGTTTCTCTTTTAGCAAGTGTTTCTTTTCTTTGGATCACGATATTAAATGTGCCATTATTAGATAGCACTATTATTTGCTCATTGGTTGTGAAGCTACTGCTCCTATGAACTGTTGGGCAAAGAGATGTTTGGCTGGAATTAGAAATGCTGGGAATTGTTGATTGCGGATTCAATGTTTGACGTACATGCTTTGGATCTTTCTTGTGCACAAGTGGACACTTTTGGTTGGTAGAATTAGTTCCAAGCAGGACAGCCACTATGTGGATCCCTCCCTAATAAAGGAAGAATAGGATAAAACCACACTAGGTCAGCTTAGTTTAACCAAACTAGTGCAACCAATGAGCATGAGAGAGGAATCAAGAGGATGAAAAGAACTAAGAAAAATAGTTGATCTTGACAGGAACGTCTGATCATACCCTAATGGGAGCCTTTTCGTATTTTGTTATGTATTGTTTGATTTCATATACTCTTAAAGCATTTTTTTATTAATGAAAATACTTCTGCTTTAATGATATAGGTGTCAGGAGCTGCTATGATGAGGGCAAGCGTACAGCTGAAACATTAACCATGGACTACCATCGTGGTGCCAACCTTGAGGTTTTATGCCATCCAAATGCTTGATATCAATAGCATTCGGATTAATTTTTGTGGGCTATAGTACAAATATGTTAGCTTGTTTTTTTATTTAGGTAAGGATTGCCCGGATCTTTAACACATATGGTCCTCGCATGTGCATTGATGACGGCCGTGTTGTCAGTAATTTCGTTGCTCAGGTAGCCACCAGTTGCAGCCTCCTCTTTGAACACCTTAATGCATATGCACTTTGTATTTTTGGTAATAAGATGCTCATCATGAATTATGTTTTTCAGGCGCTGAGGAAGGAGCCTTTGACAGTCTATGGTGATGGCAAGCAGACTAGGAGCTTTCAATATGTCTCAGATTTGGTGGGTCCCTCTATCACTCTTAAAGGGGCATTTGAACAAACCTGCCAATACCAAATGCCCTGACATATACAATTTGCGTCATATGAGTGCTTAATCTTATTTGCATAGTATCTTAGGCATACCAGAGAAACTATCTACAAACTTGGTATCTCAAACATGTTGATAAATACCAGCATCCTTGAAAAAATCCATATGCTAAATATATCCCATGCTTCATTGCTCATCAGAGATGGGAGTGCATATTTATGATCCACCAAAGATCCGTTTTTCAGTCATTTCTCGCCAAGACATCCAGTTATTCAGAAATCATGCTTGGTGATGAGTATTAGTCATTTGTTCTACTATCCAATTTTGTTGATTCTATAGGTATACTAAACTGGTGTCACATTTTCCGCAGGTGGAAGGGCTGATGAAGCTCATGGAAGGGGATCACATTGGACCATTCAACCTCGGTAATCCTGGAGAATTCACCATGCTGGAGCTGGCCAAGGTGGTTCAGGACACCATCGACCCAGACGCGCGCATCGAGTTCCGTCCAAACACTGCAGATGATCCGCACAAGCGCAAGCCTGACATCAGCCGCGCAAAAGAGCTCCTTGGCTGGGAGCCCAAGGTTCCCCTTCGTGAGGGTCTTCCCCACATGGTCACTGACTTCCGCAAACGTATCTTCGGGGACCAGGGAGAATCCACTGAGGCAGCTGGTGGCCTTTCTTAGTCTTCAATCAACTTCTTAAAGCGACACGTTTGTTCAGTTTGTATGATCACTTGATACAAAAGAGGGCGGGAGCAAGATCTGGACAGTTTTGGTGGTATGCTCTTCGGTTGCTCTATACAACACGGACAAAAAGGTCATGGCTGCATACGTAGTTCTTATATATAGGAATATACAAATGTTTGTTACCAAGTACAAAAATATCCTGGCACTGCTGTACTGCTGTTCTTTCCTAATTTGGATGTAATGCTATATACTATGTAACAACCTAGTTTTTGTAATGGCATTGTTAATGGATTATCCGGAATGCTAATAACATCTCAAGGTCATAGCGTTATAAGCTTACATGTATTTGAGCATGATGAGTTTCAGTCTGCAATGGAACACAAGATCGAGCAAATGTTCACAGCAATGGAGGGAAGGGAATGATTGGTCATACATAACTTTGACGAGCATAAGACCTATATATTACAAATTTGCACATCATCACTTCCTTATTTGCCATTGTTGAAGCAGGAGCCCATCTGATCCGGGACCGGGGCAGTAATTCTGTATTCACATTTCTGCATGGTGATGCGTCCGGCCGGCAAGCCCGCAGAGGAGGCCTGGGCGCCGCCGCCGAGGACGCACTTGTGTCTGCGCTTTGCCGTCCATGGCGTCGTCACCATCGATGAACTTGGGCGGCGCTGGCACCAGCTTCCTAAAGCGGTCCTCCATGGTCCAGCTCCGGCTGCGCTGGTTGAGCCAGGAGACGATGTCGGAGAAGATGGCCTCCACGTTCTCGTCGGGCTCCCCAGCGGTGAGGCCGTGCCACATCCCCGGGTAGAGCTTGATGGTCTTGTCGGTGCTGGCCGCGCGCTCGTACAGGGCGCGGCTCACCTCCGGGTCCGTCACCGTGTCGGCCTCGCCGTGCAGCACGAAGAACGGCAGCTTCACCTGACCAAAAAACATTTCAGAAAAAGTTCAGAACCGGAGTTGAGCTGCTGTGACTGACAGGTTTTTACCGTCGTCGAATAGTTTTGAATAGCCTCAGCAAACTAATGCAACATTGAGACTGAAAAAAAACGTGCTCATCAGGTAAGCCTGGTGGTACCTGTGACAAGCTGTCTTCTATGTACATGCTGGTCCTGAGCATCTCCAGCGCAGTCTTGAGACGCGGCTTGTCCTGGTAGATCAGCTTGTTTCTCCTGATCTGCTTGGCATGGCAGGAGCATCATAAGAGCGTTTCTTTCAGACAAGACCATTTTGTCAAAAAGCAAGGCAGTCGTCGACGAGATAACTGACCTTTTCACGCTTGACCGGGTCCTTGAAGGCTGCGTCGATGACGTCCTGCTTGGTGGGCACGATCTTCCACTTGGGGATCACGTCCTCCACCTGCGTCAGGAGCGTGATCACCACAGGGTGCGGCTTCACCTTCTCTGATATCTGCAAACAAACAAATTTGGTTGCGTTCACCGGCAACGCAACAGGCCGGACAAGAGTTTTCAGTTCAGGCAAGCACAAGCATGCGACTGATCACGCAGACGAAGTAGAAGATTGAGACGAGGACCCACTGACTGACCTTGCACATCGGCGCGACGAGGACGGCACCGTCCCAGAAGGCGGGGTCCTTGCTGTGCAGCAGCAGCGCCACCGCGCCGCCCATGGACTCGCCGTACAGGAACCGGCTCTTGCCCCGGTACTCCTCAAGCTCTGCACCAAGGCATAGGAACAGGTTCATCAGAGATTTCAGAAAGCGATCTGGTCAGGAAATAGGAATGGCAGATGGAGACGATGCTGCAGCCTGGCCTAGCTCACGGCTCACCCACCGCAGATGGACTTGAAGAAATGGCTGCAGTCGTCGACGAGGCGGCGGAAGCTGCGGATGTAGCACCGGGCGCCCATCGACTTGCCGTGGCCCTCGTAGTCCATCCCGAACACGCCGTAGCCGGCCGCAGCCAGCCGCACCCCGCATTCTGCATTCAACGATCGTCCACGCATTCGTATTATTGAGAAACAATGAGGATTAGTGAGTGAATACACATTACGCAGGTCAATTTTTGTCAACTATAATGATAAACCGTTTACTTCACATAGAGAGTATTATTCAGGTTAGTTTGTCGCTAAGATTTCCACTCATCAACTGACTAAATAAAACACGCCAAGTATCTGTTAAATCTAAACTACAACCTGACCCCAAGCATTTGTACAGTCTCTAACTTGAACTTGTTGTGCTTGTGCTGCGCTTTGCTTTGCTAGCTACAGAACATTTCCAATCCCAGAAAATTGCAATGCAGATGGGAGTCGTGGAAGCGCCTTGAAAACAAGCATCCTAACATAGCAATAGGGAAGAAGGTGGAGGAGGCCTAAATTCTTGACAACGCCTTCAATCCACTATAAATGAGGCCTGTCCACCCTACAAGTACTCCACATGTTCGGCCATTCCTGCCATTGCTGTGCCGTTGTGTGCATCCATCATCACTGCAACGACTCCACGCAGTTAAGGCTCGATCGGCGCCATCAAGCCGACCTGCACGAAGCCTTTGGGGCCGGACGGCCGGTGGTGGTGGCCACCGCTCTATACGATGCTCTGATGAGGCCATCGTCGATCATGATGAGCTAGCTTCTAGAAGTTCTCGTTCTTCAAGAGTCTAAATGCCGAACCTTTCGTTATATAATGCTATACGATTATTAAAACCAGAAGAACTTGGATGTTACCAAGTACTATGCCCGTCCAACTGAGTTCCATACTTCCATGTATCAACCAAATCCATCCAGAAAATGAGGTTACGTTGACGAAGCAGGCGATATGATATATGTACTTCAATCATCACCTCATCAAAACATAAAAAGAGGAGAAATATTCTACGTACAATCCAGATATACTAACAGACAAAACTCAAGCACACATGCTTGGTTTAGAGAATCTTTAATATTTCTATATGGTTTTACAATTTTCAGTTAGGTTGGGTGTGTACATAATTAGGGATTTGCAATACAGGTACTGATGAGTGGTGACTAGTGACCACTGACCACCATCCACCAGTCCACCACACGGCTAATTATGATCTGACTCCATCCAGCCCTCATATAGCGCCTGAACCAAGTACTCCTACACACGAAGCAGGCGCTTACTGCGTGGGTGATGGCAACCCGGCCGGGCTGGGCGGTGGTGGTTGGTCGGGGGTAGCTCACCCGTCCAAGCGCCCCCTCTCGCCGGCGACGTACGGCGGCCAGATCGGTGGTCGTGTTACAAGTACGGCGAGAAAAGAAAATGGTGTTGGTTTGGTGCATGTAGGTTTGGTGGGCTGGTGGCTCGTCAACAACAACAACGTCTACTGGCTAGATGGGGAAAGTGGCCGGCGAAAGCTCCGGCGAGAAGCAAGCATCGTCGTCAGGTCGATCAGGATTCAGGACGTGATATGTATGCCAAACGTACAAGTAATCGAGCAGCATGTTAATTATTTGCAGTCAGTTAGTTTTGTCTGTAGTAACTAGTAAGGCAATCCGAGGTTTTTGCCAGCCAACTGTGAATTCATTAATTAAGGAGGTTGACAAGTGTGAACAGCTAGGCATTGTCTCCGTCTCACTGTCATACTCCAGTGTTAACCATGCATGAATCAACTAAATTAAATGCAAAACCTCAGAAGAAGCAACAGTTTTTTTTTTGAGATTGGTGAGAGATGTCCTGGGCTCGGCTGGGCTGGTCAGGCAACGAAATCGACACGATTAGGCAGGAAGCAGGATCGGAGGACGTACATGCAGCAGCGAGCCAGCGAGCGGTGCAGGCAGGTGCCTTGAATTGAGACGACCTACCCGGGACGGCGTTTGAATGCGGAGGAGATGAGCCGAGGCAGGCAGGCAGCGGCACTAGCGAGGAGTAACTGCTCATGTCTTCGGTCTTCCCTTTCGGGTAGCGGGGGTACTTGCACGATGTATACTCCTCGCCGTGCAGCTTAATGTAATGTGATGTGATGTACTCCTAGCTAGTTATCAACATCCGTGAACCGGGACGCATTAATTAAATTACTATATATATACATATCTGTTAACGCTAAAGTAACACGCTGCTGCTTTTGAGCTAGTACGTACGTACATAGTTAACAGAACAGCTGCTGCTGTTTCTGTCGGCAGGTCAACTGTTTGAACCCAGGCGACGACTAAGGAACACTACCCAACACATAGCGGCAGCAAGATGTGGTTTGCTAATCAAGACACGTATACATGTTTAATAGTATAGTACGTACAACTTTTGTTTACAAGAAAGTACATACGAACGAATTACTATATATTGTCCTTGGTAGTATTTGTTCAGCTGATACTAACTACTTTTACTGAATGCCGGGCGGCAAACAGAGGCCAAGGTATATATATTTATATACCTAGGACGTTAAACACAAAAAACAGAGGCCAAGGTCCTTACTGCATGCGCGAGCCAATGTACACACACATCTAAGTACTACATATAGCAGCGCTGAAATAGCTACTAGCGAGTACTACGCTCATCAATCAATTGCCTACAAAGGCAGAGAATTGAATAAAAGGCGACGCATGTACGACTACTTTAATTTTATGAGAACAATACTAGCAGGATATGGGGATTTTAATTTCATCGATGGATGAGGGTGAAACCGTGGGATCGAATAACAATAAAAAAAGCATTGGCAATATAATGCAAAGTAAGAAAAGGAACATGAACTTTTCAGAGAGAAGAGTACACATATACTGATCTTTTCTGAGAAAAATGTGGAAAAGAAAGTGAAGGAGTAGATGCTACGTACCTCTCATGAAGCCACTGCACTCCATGCCGTAGCCTGAGGCAAGCAACACCAACACAGATGAGAACGAGTAGTAACTGAAAGAGCTGTTAGTGACGACGGTTTGTGTATCTGTATTCTAGTGCAGAGCTAACCGTGGCAGAGGAAGACGAGCGCCTTGGGCGAAGTGGCGACGGGCAGCCAGCCGCAGGTGAAGAGCTGCACGCCCCTCGAGTTCCGCACGTACTCCTGCTAGTCCGCCGTCCGATCCATGGCGTTCCGCGACCAAGGAGGATGAAGAAGAAGCAGCAGCGCACCAAATTAACGGAGATCAGCAAGGACGAAATGAAGGCCCGGCGGAAAAAAAGGAGAAGGAAAATCAACCAACAACCAGTCGCCCACCGCAATGCGCGGAGCAGCAGACTCCTCTCACCCTCACCTCGTGGTATTCGACCTCCATGTCCGCTCCACGGCCGCCGCGCCCCGTCGAGGCGTGCGTGACGAGAAGGGGTGGAAGAGATCGAGAAGAAGGGCGGCACTGCAGGTGCTGCTGGTGAGGCTCCTGTGAGCCAAGAAGAACCGAGGCTCGCGTGGGAGGCGAGGTCAGGCGCGAGAGGCGTCTGATTTTTGTAATAAAGCTGGGGGGTGCACGGGCACGGCAAGCAAGGGCACTGCATTGACGGGCGCAGGACCCCCGCCCTTCTGGATTCGGACTTGGGACGCAGCTGCAGCTCCGTTCCGTTCCTGGGGTGGGAGACGGAGAGGAGTTGGTAGCGGACGCCGGACGGGCTTCTAGACGAGACCCAGTCATCGATTCGGAGTTCGGACACCAGGCCAACCGAAGCCTACGGTTCGGAGCACTCGTGTGCCTGGTATTCTGGTAATTCGTTGCAGCCGTGGACCGCGAGCTATGGGCACGTACATGTTACACGCATGAACACCACATTCGCACGCGCAATATATGTAAAGTATGGAACATGCATGCAGTACCTGCTAGGTCAATCCTAAATTATAAGATATTTGACTTTTTTGACACTAAGTTTGACCACTCGTCTTATTTAAATTTTTTTTACAAAATATCACTTATTTTATCGTGGTTTGCTTTATTAATAAAAGTTCTTCAAGAATGACTTAAATTTAACTATGTTTGCACAAATTTTTTGAATAAGACGAGTGATTAAACTTGAGATAAAAAAAAAGTCAAACGTCTTATAATTTAGGATGGAGGGAGTAATAATCAACGAAAAGGTTCTAAAATAATTTACACTGGGTACCATTCGGAGGCACCTCAATCACTATCTGATCAAAGAGTCCAAACTGCTCCGTTCGGCTGTGCTGACAAGCCGGCTGAAAAACACTGTTGGTTGATTTGTTGTGAGAGAAAAACACTGTTCCGGCTTAAAAAACAAGCTGAAAAGTACGGATTATAAGCCAGATGAACAAGGCCTATGAAACGACGCAAACACATCAGTATCAAACATCTTGAGTTACATATATCAATGCTATTCATCATCCTTTTATCTTTTCTTCTAGAGAAACTGCACAGCCGCTAGCAGAAAAAGGAGTTAGCAAAAGGTGGCGCCAACGGTTCACTAAACCATGCCATCTAGCAGACTGATTTTATTCTCTCGACAAGTATTGCAATGGAGCCAGATTTTGTTCTGAGCCAGAGGAGTACCAAGGTAACAGCTTCAGTGAGTCCATGACACTCGGGTAATATTTGCACTGATGTAAATTCCCAGCAATAAGTTAACAACTCCAAACTGCACAGGCTGATAATTGATAAACCTCAGCTTATGGCTCCCCATGCAAAAATGACCAAGGCCCCGATTTCCATAGCAACCTGAGGTTTTTTTTTTTCCAGTGAGTTCACTTATTAATATCAGAGCATAACAGAGCATGCATTGCATCAACTAAAAAAGCATAGATGTTAGGGTGTTTATTTAACAAGCAACTCCAAAAATGCGCCTTTTTACCAGCCAGAGCGTCATGTTCATGAAGAAACTCTATATGCTACCAGGTGCCAGTTGATACGCAGCAGATGGCATAAATTTCACCTATCTAGGTAAAGCTAAGAAAAGTGTCACAAACAGTGAGGATCTCCGAAAGATCACCGAAAAACAATGCTTTCTGGCATTGATGTAATCTGTTCCTGATGATCAGCAAACATGTTGCACAAATGAAGTCACGATGACAAGTGGAAAATCTAACCAGTATGAGCAGCAGTAATAGCCTTCAACATCTATTATTGTCAATTTTACTGCTAAGCCATATCAAACCTTATGAAATTAGTTAAACCCCACACACACGCAGAAAAAAAGGGAGATAGTTACATGCCTATGATTACAGAACAACATAATATGATTTTTATTATTATAAAATAGAATAGAAAAAAATAAATTGCAGGATCACAAATGCATTGTGCAAGGTATAATAATAATAAACAGATAATCACCTCAGAATGCCTGCAGCCATACGCAACCCCATGAGTGTAGTCAAACCAGCCCAAACTCCAGCCAGGCCAAATACAGATGGAGCCCATAACAGGACAAGTGAAGACGTAACACCAACCACAATCTATAGAAATAAAATCAAGAAATGAATAAACAATTCAAAAACAAAGGATACAAAAAGGCTGGAGGACTAGTTAACATACAGTAGCTTGAGCAACATAGTCAAAATCTGATACACCATAATGTAGACCGTCAAAGATGAAGGCCAGGGCATTAATCGGTTGACTGGCACAGACAAACTGAAACGAAATTTAAAATTAGAAAAAGACATAAATGGCATAAATTAACATAATGTTGGAGGATTTACCAATGCACAAGATTTGACAACCATTAGGACCTCTGGGTCACTGGTAAATAGTCTAGCTATATTGCCAAATGAGGCATACAATCCAATGGCCAAAGCTAATCCACTAAATACTCCTACCTGGAAGAGAGAAAACATACAAAAAATAGTGAAAACGTGCATCCATATGGACAAATTAAACTTTAAATAGAAAGAAGTGAAATACATTTCACCTGCAACGCAAACATTGCTATCTTTTGAACCCTTTTGTAGTCCAATATTGCATAAGAGCTTGCTATCAGCGCCTAAAAGAGGAAGAAAAGTTAGTTGGACTGTAACAACTGATAGATCATGATCAGATCATCGAGAGAACAATCTCAGTATATAATAGTACATTCTAGAAGTTTGCAGGCTCTGCATATATAGTATAGATGACCAGCAGAGTTTAGAGAAACAAATTTTAACGGGCAGATGACTTCTAGAACTGAACATACATACCTGGGCAGAAACAGCTAAAGCATCTGCAAGCAAAGATACAGCAAGCCATACTTGCAAACAAATCTGATGAGCAGCCATCGCTGTTGGGCCTTGCCGAGCAGCCATTGATGTACCAATGGTCATAGTTAACAGAATTGAAAGAGTTCTTCCCAACAGCATGCCACCTACAGATCCAAGCATACATATATGATAACAGTAAAGATACCAAAACAATAAGGAAAACAAGAATAAAATAGGAAAACAGAACATGAGTGTACTAGTGCCCAGAAGGTTGACATGAGATCTCAAAGGACTGTACACTGTAGGCATGGATTTTTACAACTTACTTTTTTTTCTCAAACGCGCAAGAGAGCTGTGCATCATTATATTACGAAGAAAAGAGGAGCTAAGAAGACTCACACAAGCCCATTAGGGCAAGGTCCAAAAAAGAGAAAAAAAAATGGCAAAAACAAACAAAAAAAACCTCAACCAGCGACCAACAAAATCATGGCCAAATGCTTCTAAGGCCTTTTGCACCCCCATACACTATAGATTAGCCTCTACCACTTACGGCGAACTTTATGGTGTCTGCAAATACTGGTTCTCTTTTTCCCTAATTGCATGAATCAGATCCAATAGAGTTGCAAAAAGAAAAAGAATCAGATCCAATAAATATTCCCCCTAAAAACAGATAACTAATTTAAATTAACACAATGCCCATATGTTAGCTAATTGATTGACTGATGGTGAAGATATACAAGTGGCTAGAGAATGAGGACTTCATAAAGGACAATGTGGTCTTTAGCTAGAAACCTAGAACATAGACATTCAGTGCCCTTTTTCTGCTTTTCAGAGTCGAGTTGGACCAAATTAAATGCATCAGGCTGGCAGAAATGGAATTATCAATGGGTCAAACTTCTAAATTAACCAAAATAGCTCAAAGCTCCAAGCAAGAAAGATCCAAACTCTGGCAAACCGGACAATGAGTATACCAGAAGATACTACGAAAGTCGATAAAAACACATCAGGAAGAAGTTCCATATAGAATGCACCAGAAATCCACAACTGAATAAAATTAATTAGTGGAGTGGCTGCATCAGACATTCACCAGATTTTAGATATCCACCAAACTCTAACTGATCTATTCCTGGAGGAAGCAAAACAGCTCTTTTACTTAGAGACCGAAGAAGAAGAACTGTAATAATGTACCTGCATCGTGAATGGAAACATTGTTAGATAAACTCAAATTGTAACTAGCAAAAGTTCTGTCAGTGATCCCAATTTATGACTGCATAGTACCAAATTTATGACTGCATAATACCACTGATAGGAACTTACTGGGATACAACTGTAGAAATTGCAGCACCAGTTATGCCAAGCTGAAAGCCATATATAAGTAGAGGAAGAAGGGCTACAGCGGAAAGATTGCCCAAACCTATAGTGTATGAAAATGATACAGGAATCATGAAGTGGAAATACAGGGATTTGGCATGGAAGAATAAAGTTCAAATGGAACTTTGCAAATAAATAGCATCGACATTTAAAGCATAAAAGGAATAACATGATTTACAATACTGAGAATGGAACATTATAAGATATTCTTTTTTCTCGAACAACGCAAGAGAGCTGCATGTCATTCCATTATAAGAAGGAAAAAGGTACAAACTGTATACAGAAAAGGGAGAGGCTAAAGGAAGCCCCTCCCAACACACCGACACACACGAGACTACAAAAGGATGTGCCAAGCTAAGGGACACAAACACGACTACAACCAGCCCACCTGCAAACACCCTCAAGGGTCAGGGTCTAGCAACCTAAAGAGGAGCTCGTGGAAGGCCAAGGCTCCAGCCAATCCACAGGCTGCTTTCATTAGCCACTGTGAGGAGGAGAGTCTGAATGTTTGGTCTAGCACCTTCAAAGGCAATGGCATTCCTGTGTTTCCATATCTCCCAGGCAACAACAATGATTAGAGAGTTAAGGTCTTTGCGCATCTCCTTAGGGAGACCTCTAATAGCAGTACCCCACCGCCGGGAGAATCATAAGATATTCCACAGCACAATAGACAGAACTACTCAGAATATCAGGTAAGAACAGTAAAACAATATGTCAACCAAAACCAGGAACTTGGCTACATGGCAACACGCTGTAACTTGCATCACAACGTACTTCGCAGTGCTCATGTGCGAATATAAAAATGAGAAAATTTCAAAAGCCACTCCACACCAGTTTGGTTCCTGGCATTTTGTTGCAAAGGCCCACGCCCACCCCCCCTACCCAGATCAAATGTAAAAACAAAAAACACCCCACCATGCATGCGTTCAGCTGATTCTGCTTGTTTTCGTCAACATGGAGCCAGTACAGGCCAAGGTAGCTGAGTCAACCCCATGAGTCAAATCAACCGAGCATGGGCACGGTGGGGTGTTTTCTGCAGTGGGGCCAAGTGCAGGGGTGGGCTTTCGCAACACCAGCTTTTGGAGAAATCTCAAAATCAGTGACATATGAGGTGGCTTTACCAATTTTCCCATAGAAAAAAGGGGAAAGGTGATGCAATTGCAATATATACTTATATAGTATTTCTTGATAGTTACCTATATAAAACACCGGAGTCTTTGTATCCTTGAATCCCCGAAAGATACCTTGGACCGCCAACATAATCACATTTGCAGGTGCTCCGAGAGCTCTCAATGAAAGAAAGAGTTTTGCAGGTCTATGCATTGGAGAGACCTGTATAAATACTAGTATGAGATATCTAGCTAACTGCAACAGGGGCAAAATTACTTATTTTTGTATCCAGTTCAAGAGTCCTTGCCAATAATGTAGTAGAAAAAGCAATATAAAATGTTATTCCCTATAACACGAAGTGAAAGCATGAAAATAAGAATCATAATTTAAACATACAGGTGACACGCCCATTAGTTTAAGAAACAATCCTGATCCTAGGAACAATGCTAATGCTTCCATTATACCAATTCCAGCAGCTAAGATCAGGGCAGATGATACAGATGCCAGCTCCAATTTGCCTACAATGATATCAGAAGTCAGATAAAAACCCTGAATTATAAAGCAAGCACATAACAATACATAACTATATGTGAGGTTAAAAAATCAGCATTTATCTGACGATTCAGCTACCTGAACTAGGATGCTTGGTAGCACTCCTAGAAATATCCTCTGCCACAAATGAGGTTGCAATGCTCAACAGTGGAATATTGAAGATCTTTGACACAATATTAAAAATTGATATACCAATACCAGCAGATGCCAATTCCAATGCACCTTTCAGAAAATATGCAAAAGGTGAGAAAGAAAAGAGGTAATTGATGCTTTCATGCAGTAAGTAAAGAGTACAAACATTTTTCCAGTAGGACAGCCAAGTGTGTAGGGTATTCTTTAACATGCCTAGGTTCTGCATGCAGTTTACAGAATGCACAAACTTCTAGAGAATAAGGACAGGCTCATGTGCATTTCCACATATAATGTGATGTGCATCTGTAACTGCCAAGCTAGGGGCAGAATATCTGTTGTTTCAAGTGAGCAGTTATCATGCAGGAGATCTATAGCAGTATTCTAGTGATGAATTCACACATTAATATGCCAAATCCATAAAAATCAAAATAGATAGTAACAGGCATTAAATGGATTAATTATACAGCACAATTGTGACATTCCAAATAGTCTTCTTAATAGAGAAGGAAACAGTAATGTTCTTTGAGTTCAGTCATGCTGTAATCTAGCTAATGTTGCAGTTACAGTAAGTTTCTACCAGATTTTTTTTCTTTTTTCTTTAAAGAAATACCAGTTTTTTTTTTCATTTTAGAAATAATGCCACCGAGTTGAGTGTCACTACCATATTATCTTACATAATGTATAAAATCTACTTCCAATGAAACAGAAGTACTGAGAATTAAGAACATTGGATGGCTCATGGCAATAAACTTTAGCAATGAACTTACAATCTGACAGTCTTTGAAAAGAAGCAAGATATAACAGTAAAGGAGGTACCTAATCTACCAATGTATGCAGTCTCCATAAGTT
Source organism: Saccharum spontaneum (assembly GCA_022457205.1). Lineage (NCBI taxonomy): Eukaryota > Viridiplantae > Streptophyta > Magnoliopsida > Poales > Poaceae > Saccharum > Saccharum spontaneum. Next base: position 22,147,382 of record CM039590.1, on the reverse strand, counting down.
GCGCCATTGGATCAATAGCTTGACCCAAGACTGCTGGTAGAGCTAGAAGAATTAGCTCACTTCTGACACCCACAGAATTCAGGCTGCTGTTTATTCATCTGATCGTTAGAAAAGGCACACTATATCATTTGAAATGTAAGACATTACGATACAGAGCAACATAGCTGCAGCCTACCGGTCTAAAGAACAAGGGACACTTCAAAACCAAAGCGACTATTATAGAGTCATAGTGGAATATATAGTCTTACATGACAGCCTCCTTTACAGTAGCGAAAGAGATGTTGTTGTCTGTTTCAAGGCATTGACCGCCATCATCAGGTGTGTATCCTGGTACTGACTGGCCACTGGCAACAGTGGTGATTCGCCGCCTTGTAGAAGAGCACCCCCGCAGAAGGAGCAACTTTGCATTGTTGGTTGATTGCGAAGCGGTGGTTCTGCTGTTTGCCTTGTTACATATGCAAGAACAAGCAAGACTAGTGGGTGGAAAAATCGCACGGTGCGGAGAGACAGGTGCACTGTGGTGGTGAAGGTGCAGCATTGCTTTGCCCTAGATGCCTGGACGAGGTGCTTAGACAATGTTGCTCATTCTTGTATCTGCAATGTGGAGGAAAGAGCACAGCCGAGTGAACGAATCGATAAATAAATTGGTGGCATAGCTGATTGAATTTTCAGAAATTTTGCGGAAAAAAAAACGAAGTTAGTTGGCATACTAGCTAGTACTAGCATATACCTGCAATTGGGTCAGATCCGAATACAAATAGGAGCTTACATTAGGGTATGGGGGGCACGTTTTCGCACGGCTGGAAGGGGAGAGGAGGGATGAGCGTACCTGGCGGATGCTCGTCACGGCGTCACCGGCGAAGGGACCAACGAATCCCTGGCGGCGCCGCTCGCCCAACGCCGCTTGGTCTCTTCCACCTTCTCTGCTGCTTCCAAATCAACATACCACGCTCAAGCCCCAGGTATTTCAATCCATTTCACGACCCAGGTACTTCAATCCATATATCGCATTTTATTTGATGCTTCGTTTCAGAGGAGGGGGAGAGTAAGCGACAGCGAACGGGGAATCGGACAAGAGAATGCTTCGTTTCGTTTCGAGCAGAAAAGTTAGTGGATAAGCTCAGAGCAACATTGTCTTTTATATCTACGTGTATTTGCCATTCAGTTTTCTGAAAGCTGAAAATCTTTCAGCTGGTTCACCCGTCTTATAATCCGTCTTTTTTAACTTGTTTTTTTAGTCGAAATAGTATTTTTTTCTCACAACAAATTAGCTAACAGTGTTTTTCAGCCGCCTTATCAGCCCAGCCGAACGGGGCCAAATCCCGACCAAAAGTTAATATGCTTTGTGTTTATTTAAATACTCCACCGTTTTTTACATGTTATAGGGAGTATTAGTTTTGTCATAAATTAAACATTACTATCTTTAACTGTTTATTTCAAACAATCCTTATAGTTTCATAACATATATAAATCATATATTATGAATGATTTTTCACGGTGAATCTAAAAAGATAAATCTTATATCATGAACAACCTATACAAAATTTTTGAAATCAATGTTCAAAGACACATTTTTAAATTAGGACAAAGTTAGTACGATAGGTAAAGAAACGAACGGAGTACTTCCACCATTCTAAGTTATGAATTTATAAATTATTTTATTTTTTTAGGTAAATAGCTTTTACTATACATGTAGAAATAATATACATTTAGAAAATTTAGAATAACTCATAATTTAATACAGAGTGAGTACCTTATTTGCAATTCAAGGTTTTCGGTATAAAGTTTCCTAGCTATTCGAGGTTGAGGGGACAGTAAACTTGCAATTTTTCCAAAGAAAAAGGAGGCGGCCGTGGCACCAGGTAGTTACAGTTACAGCACATGTAGGCCTTTTTCTCGTTTCCTAGTGCAATTTTTAAGAGTTTTAATCTTATTAAATAAAATATCATATAAGCTAAATAGGTAACACTATAAAAAAGTTTATAAAAAAATAATAAGTTTTATCTCTACTATAATGAAACACTTAAATTATACTAGGTTTACCAACGAAAACGTCCCCGCTCAGAGCCTCCAACCATTATGCACCCAGAAAATTACACACATAAATTCGTCTCCATTAAAATCAAAGGCTAAAAAACACCCTCATAGGCTTCAAACCCAATTCAATGGCCCACGTTATTTGTTTGATGCCAAGCTTCAAATGCGTGGCACCGCACAGGCTTCAACACGCGGCAACCCGCGGCAACCAGGCAACCAGCGATCGAATCCCTGCTTCCTCTGAAAAAAGAAAACGCGACACCGGCGCCCTTCGAATCGCTTACTCCGTTCGGGAAGAGGGAAAAAAAGGAAAGGAAAAACCGCCTGAAACGCCGCCGATGCTGCACATAGGGCCTGGCGGCGACCTTAGCCGAGCGACGTACAGGGGCGCTGGCGGCGACCTCATCCGAGCGTCCTCAGTCACAAACGGGAAGGCAAGGACGCCGGGCACGCCGCGATCCAGTGGCCGGCGTGGCCACTGTAACACTCTAGGTGTTAAGCATTGCATTAGCATTTCAAATCATACGCATGAGCATCATATTGCATTCATCATTGCATATAATGTAAGTAACCGTGAAATGAAACAGGTGAAACATGGCATTGAAACATGATTGTTGCAGCTGCATGTTTTAATATAATTAGGCCATGGTTGTGCTCATTATGCTATTAAAAACATGTTTAGTCGTTAGTGCAAATCACCTAGAAATGTTTAGCATCATTTTTTGAGCAACTTTGGTATTCAAAGTTTTGTCAAATTTTTGCTTTAAAATTTGTTTCTAAAAATGGTCAAAATACCCTTCTATTAGCTTTTACTTCCCAATTCAAAATCTATGCAAAATTGTGAGTTGGTCCCTTAATAAAAGTTGTAGAGAATTAAATTCTAAGCAACTTTTATTTTTGGGCCATTTTCAGAAAAAGTCATTTTATTGCTCAAAATGGTATTTGAAACTTGATATTTGAAAAATTCCTTAAAACTGAAATTTGGAAATGCTTTTCTTGTGTAAACGGGCCGCCGCCTCACTTTCAGCCCGTTGGCCGAAGCGGCCCAGCTCCGCGCGCTCGCGTCTCGCCTCGGCCCGGCCTGCTCCAGCAGCCCAGCCCAAGCTACACACCTCTCTCTCGCACGCGCGCGACGCCGCGTGGCGGCCGCATGCCGGCACCGTCCACCGCGTGGACGCCGGTGGCCCCAGCGCGCTCGGCTCCACAGCACCACGCCCGCGCCTCTGCCTCCACTCCACTCCTCATTTGCTCTCTCTCTCTCACTCCCTTTGGAAAACCCAAACGGGAGCAGCACTCGCCCACGCTCGCCACCGCTTGCCACCGTCTCCGCCACCGCGTTCTGACGTCGGTGAGCCGCCTCCGCTCGATTGCCCGCGCGCCACGCTCCGCCACCTCCTCCTCTTCTCCGAACAAGCCGCCATGCTGTCTTGCTCGCATATGGTAAGGCTCAATCGAGCGTTTCCCGCACGCGTCACCATGGCCGGGTCGCCGAGATCGCGCTTCGCCGCCGACACCCTCGCTCCCTCTCTCTCCCCTTGCGTCGCCGTCCTGTGTTCGCCATCTCCTTGCGGAACCCATGCGCGCTCCAGCTAATCCATTCATGGCCAGGGATGGCCGTTGGCCGCCGCGATGCCGAGGACGCCGGTGCGTCATGGCCGCGACCGTTTCCCCCTCTGCTTCTCTGGGCCGGCGGCCGTGGGCCGAAGCCTCGAGCCGGGCCGGCTCTCCCTCAAGCACTGGCTGCTGTGGCCGAAAACGGCCGTGGGCCGGTGATTTCCGTGGCCTGGCCCGTTAGTAAAAAAATGAGTTTCAGTTTTTCTATTATTATTTGGAAAGAAAAATGCTTTAGAAAAAATGTTGTGTACCCATTTTGGCTCCAAAAATTGTGAAACAAATTTTGTAGTGATCCACATGAGTAGATCTATGGCTTAAAAATATTGCATGTCAGTTTTATGATATTTTTCTATGGAGATTTATTTAATCTTTGTTATTGCTGTTATCTTAGAAAATGTCTAGTAAATGGATTATTGATCAGAAAAACACCACGCCCGCGCCTCTGCCTCCACTCCACTCCTCATTTGCTCTCTCTCTCTCACTCCCTTTGGAAAACCCAAACGGGAGCAGCACTCGCCCACGCTCGCCACCGCTTGCCACCGTCTCCGCCACCGCGTTCTGACGTCGGTGAGCCGCCTCCGCTCGATTGCCCGCGCGCCACGCTCCGCCACCTCCTCCTCTTCTCCGAACAAGCCGCCATGCTGTCTTGCTCGCATATGGTAAGGCTCAATCGAGCGTTTCCCGCACGCGTCACCATGGCCGGGTCGCCGAGATCGCGCTTCGCCGCCGACACCCTCGCTCCCTCTCTCTCCCCTTGCGTCGCCGTCCTGTGTTCGCCATCTCCTTGCGGAACCCATGCGCGCTCCAGCTAATCCATTCATGGCCAGGGATGGCCGTTGGCCGCCGCGATGCCGAGGACGCCGGTGCGTCATGGCCGCGACCGTTTCCCCCTCTGCTTCTCTGGGCCGGCAGCCGTGGGCCGAAGCCTCGAGCCGGGCCGGCTCTCCCTCAAGCACTGGCTGCTGTGGCCGAAAACGGCCGTGGGCCGGTGATTTCCGTGGCCTGGCCCGTTAGTAAAAAAATGAGTTTCAGTTTTTCTATTATTATTTGGAAAGAAAAATGCTTTAGAAAAAATGTTGTGTACCCATTTTGGCTCCAAAAATTGTGAAACAAATTTTGTAGTGATCCACATGAGTAGATCTATGGCTTAAAAATATTGCATGTCAGTTTTATGATATTTTTCTATGGAGATTTATTTAATCTTTGTTATTGCTGTTATCTTAGAAAATGTCTAGTAAATGGATTATTGATCAGAAAAATATGGTTCTAGTTTCATTAGTCTTCTTTAGTGATGTACTTTCTAGGAAAAATATGTGTCATACATGTTCTGTGGAAAGATATTGAGGTGTAGTTCAAGTGCCTTTAACTGGTGATTTTTGTTATTTTTGATAGAGAGCAACAATTGTATAACACATGCATGTGATAATTTTTGTGCAGTGATTGTGTACTGTATAGAGCATAGGAAAAATAGTGATTGTGTTACTTATCCAAATTCCATGAAATTTTTATGGTGGGATACTTGGAGTAGGAATATGCTATGATATTTTATTGTACTACTGAGTATACATTTTTTTTTTGTGGCAGCTTTGCGCCAATCCGCCATCGTATAATTCACGCACGGAGCATATCTTATCTCTCCACATTGCACTCAGCGTCGGCCCACCCGAACCGAACAAACATCGCAATCGCGCACAAACTCTTGAAGCCAAGACCCCGTCCAGAATTCCAGATCCCAGCCGAGACGACCTAACCAGCCGGCCGGCAAGGTCCTGGCTTTGCCATCGACAGACGACAGGCACAATCAAGCGTGTGCGGCTCGGGCTCTCGGATGCTGGAGCTACTACACCTGGCAGGCAAGCCAGCGTTTGAGATTTGTATGGCCATCCATCTGGCATCGCCCGCCCCTTGGACATGTTCCAAGAGCCTTCGTTAATCCCGCAGCCATCTTCATTTGTTCCCTTGCTTCCGTCTCCTCTCTAGCTTGCTCTATATAACAAGCCACCCTGCACCATCTCTTCTCACATCTGAAACAGAAACAGCTGGCTGGAAGACATATTTTCAACAGATTCAGAGAGGCAAAGAGCGAGAGAGCTACGGAGGATTATCAACCCAGCTAGCTTCCATGGAGAGAGTTGCATCAAGCTGCGTCAGCCTCCTAGCACAAAGGTCAGCTAGTTAGCTGTAGAGCTCTGCCATGAAGCTTTAACTTGTCTCTTTTCTGCCATGTTCCTTTTTGTCTGTATTGACGAGTTATTCTGGCGGTACGTGTACGTGCAGGAGGGCGTACTCTGTGGCCGCGGCCATGGCGAAGGGAGCCGCATCACGGAGGGCCGACGATAAGAAGGCGGCGGCGGCGGCGGCGGTGACCAAGCGCGTGATGGGCAAGAAGGAGGTGAACACCGCAGCCGCTGCTGCGGCAGAGGAGAAGAGGGCGTGGGTGCCGGACCCTGTGACCGGCTACTATCGCCCAGCAGGTAGCGCTGCCAAGGAGGTGGACGCGGCGGAGCTGCGCGCCAAGCTGCTGCCGGAGGCTTCGGCCAACTGATGATTAATCAAACAGTCACCTTGTCGAGCTCGAGCATGAGTTGGCTGTCCACGCCTAGCTTATCTTGCTTTAAGATACGCGCTCGTTGATCGCCGGGCTCCTTGGCCTAGCGCATGAGGGTGCTGTGTATCGTCTATTCTTTGCAGGCAGCATAGTATAGTATTGTCCGCAAAGTGCTCCATCTTCTTTTGAAGAAGAAGACGGAGTAGAACCGGCTTCTACACCCATACACGTCCAAGCCTTACCATATACTAAATTTATTCAAATTATAGTTTGTTTGACTTTTTTACTTTAAGTTTGACCACTTGTCTTATTTAAAATTTATGCTAAATATCACTTTTGTTTTTGTTATGGCTTGCTTTATTAACAAAAGTTCTTTAAGAATGACTTAAATTTAATTATGTTTACACAAATTTTTTAAATAAAACGACGGTCAAGTTTAGGATAAAAAAAGTCAAACGAATTATAATATAGAACAGAGGGAGTATATTTTATGCTCAATCCCTGATTATCTGCACATCATGTATCTGAATGATACATACGTATATAATAAGCATTTTCCTTCTTGTCTGACCACCACCTTCTTGGCTACAGTCCAGAAGGACAGAACAGAACATTGCAAGGTTCATGGTTAATTTCAGTTTTCGTTTTGTTTCATAGCACATAAGGTTAAATATATACATTTCAGTTTGATCCGTGCAGTTAACTTCAGCAGCTGAATGCATGCATGTCTGATTTTTTTAATCCTGTACTGTACTGATGTTTATCTCTTCTATATGAATATATAGCTTTATACGTTGACCTGGACAAAGAGTCTACAACTAATTAAATACTAGTACACACGACAAAGAGATATGAGACGTACCGTATTATCAAGGTCGCGCCAAGTGGTGGTTGACATACATCGGCTGCTGGATATATGCATACCTACGCAGCAAGTCTTGCATGATCTGAAAAGAATAGGTCCTCAATGATAATTAGGCGAGCTAGCTAGATATATAAGCAGCACAAATTAGAAGGAACTACAAATCCGCAAGCTTTAGAAACCGACCACCCAACTCGCCCTTCATGGGCAACAGCTCGTGTGCGCCGCAGCCACCACCCAACTCTAGTTCGGGCAGTCACCAAAACTTCTAGCAAACAGACTACAGAGTGTGATTCTTCAGTTAATACACCAAAATCAATATGGCTTTATCAGGACAAGGACCATCCAGGACTGCATTGTATGGTCATTTGAACATCTCCACTTATGCCACCACTCAAAAAAGGAGTTTATAGTCTTGAAAATTGATTTCGAGAAAGCTTTCGATAAAGTAGAGCATAAAGTGGTTTTGGAGGTAATGGCACATAAGGGTTTTGGCATGAAATGGAGATCCTGGATTAATTCCATTCTAAGTTTTGGAACATCTACAGTCTGTTAAATGGAGTCCCTGGCAAAACCTTCCATCGTAAAAGAGAGGTCAGACAGGGGACCCTCTCTCCCCTCTGCTCTTTGTCTTAGCAGCCGACTTGCTCTAGTCCATCGTTAACAAGGTAAAACAGCTTGGTCATTTAAGGCTACCAATTCCAGCCCTAACATTGGATTTTTCTATCATACAATATGCTGATGATACCTTGATCATCATGGAAGCCTCCGCCACACAACTCTTCTTTCTGAAAGGGATCCTACAAGCTTTCAGTGACTCAACAGGTCTGAAGATCAAATTCTCTAAATCAATGATGGTGCCCATCCATGTGAGCAATGAAAAACTAAATCACCTTGCTAGAACCTTTGGTTGTGCAACTGGTTCTTTCCCTTTCACTTACTTAGGCCTGCCCATGGGTTTAAGCAGATCAAAAGTAGATGATTTCCTTCCTCTCATCAGTAAATGTGAAAAAAGACTGAGTTATGTCTCACCTTTCCTCAGCCAAGCTGGTAGGCTTGAACTCACTAATTCAGTCCTGACAGCCCTCCCAACTTATACAATGTGCTCAATTGCTTTGCCAAAAATAGTGATCAAATAGATTGACAAATACAGGAAATATTATCTTTGAGAGGTGCATCGGAAAATACAAGAAAAATGGCAAAAGTAGCCTGGTCTTTAGTTAGCTTACCAAAATGTGAAGGAGGATTAGGTGTGCTAAACCTCCAAACCCAGAATGAAGCACTACTACTTAAACATCTAGACAAATTCTTTAATAGAAAAGATCTGCCATGGGTGAACCTGATCTGGGATAAACACTACAGGAATGACAGACTGCCAAACTCTACAGCCACAAGAGGATCTTTCTGGTGGCGTGATATCTTGAAGCTACTGGATAAGTACAAAGGTATGGCAAGTGTGCTGGTCTTTAATGGCAAAACATGTCTTTTCTAGGATGATGTCTGGAATGATCAAGTAAGAAGGATACAGTACCCAGAGCTCCATTCCTTTGCAAAAAATAAAAGGATAAGCCTAAGCACAGCCCATAATACAGATTATTTCCGTTATCTGTTCCACTTACCATTATCAATAGAAGCTTACAATCAGATGCAAGAACTTCAGGTTAAACTATCAGATTTAACACTGGACAATGTGAATGACAGTTGGACATACATTTGGGGCTCCTCCCACTTCTCCTCCTCCAAGGCTTATAAAATTTTAACATGCCACTCTCAGATTGACCCTATCTTCAAATGGCTTTGGAAGACTTCGTGTCAAAGCAAACATAAAGTATTTTTCTGGTTGGTACTCAAAGACAGACTAAGCACAAAAAGCATAGTGAGAAGAAGAAGAATGCACTTAGATGATTATTACTGTGTGCTTTGTCAGCAACCTTCTGAAGAAACAATAATGCACCTCCTCTTCTATTGCCCTTTTTCCAAGGATTGTTGGGGACTGTTTAATTTTTAGTATGCACATCAACTCACAATTCCTGAAATATTTTGAGAATGGCAAATCCTTCACAATGCTAGCTTCTCACTTGACATCTTCATACTGGTCTGTTGGGCTATATGGGTGATGAGAAATGATATTATCTTCAGAAACAAAAACCCCACAGTTGCTGATTGCAAAAGGACTGTCACGGTGGAATCACTCTTGCTGTTGCACAGAACAAAGGCTACAATCACCCCCCAACTTAGAAGCATGGATCAAGTCCAATTTGTAATTCTCTTAATTTTCCTTCTCTCCTTCTGTGTTCCCTGAAATCTCTCTCCGCTGAGAGTGAGAATGGGAGTGTTTTGTTCGTTGTTCCCTGTTTTTCCCTGTAATCTTTGACACTTTGCTTTCTCTTTTATTTTCAATAAATTTGCAGTAGGAGCCTCTGGCTCCTTCTGATTCCTAAAAAAAAACCACCGACCGTAACCGGTCATCAGAGACAAAGCCGACGTTGGCTTCCGCGCGCGCTCGCGCCTCTCCGCGTCTTTCTCCCTCCTTGACCGTAACCGGTCATCAGAGACAAAGCCGACGTTGGCTTCCGCGCGCGCTCGCGCCTCTCCGCGTCTTTCTCCCTCCTTGTCTTCCCTCGGCTCGCAACCCACTCTGGTTGCATTCCTGTCGGCTGTCGCCGACGTGATCGACATGGGCCGTCGATGACCAAGGCCTTGTTTAGTTCACCGAATTTGGAGTGCCAAATTTACTGTAGTGACACTGTAGTATTTCGTTTGTATTTGGTAATAATAGTTCAACCATTGACTAATTAGGCTCAAAACGTTCATCTCGCAAAGTACAACCAAACTGTGCAATTAGTTTTTGATTTTATCTACATTTAATATTCCATGCATGTATCGCAAATTTGATGTGACGGAAAAACTTCTTTTTGCATAGGCTGTGTTTAGTTGAGAAAAATTAGGTGAAAAGTTACTGTAGCAATTTTCGTTGTTATTTGGTAAAATTTGTCCAACCATGGATTAATTAGACTCAAAAGATTCGTCTCGAACTTTACAGACAAACTATGCAATTAGTTATTTTTTTATCTACATTTAATGCTCCATGCATGTGTTTAAAGATTCGATGTGATGGGTGGAAGAGGAAATATTTTGGGTTCGCATGGAAAGTAAACAGGACCATAATATATTTTTTAAAATTTTGGAGAAACTAAACAGGTCCCGGATCCGCTTTCTCCAAGACTTGCGTAGGTACGCCCCCGCAGCGCGCTCGTCTCAGGTGGCGCCCAGGTGTCACGCCGTCTGCATCGGGAGCGTAGCGCGGGAAGCGACAGCTCATGGGCGAGTTGACGATGCGTGTCCACTTGTGTGTGGCGTGTGAGTTAAATGGTCCGCGGGACCTGCTTGTAAGAGCAGCTGCAGCTTAAAAAAAAAGTGAGGACCATCCTACCAGCTCATGGTGCGGCCTGCTTGGCTGACACGTGGGTCACCGTATCATTTTAACTGCATGTATAACAAATCAGATGTCCCATGATCCACGTGTCAGCTGCACATCCTGTGAGGGCCATTCCTACTGAATTTTCTATGTTTTCTAGAAATTGCTAAGTAAGACACATCAGCTGACAGTGTTATGGATAAATTTGCTCCAGAGTATGAACTTATAATCTAAGCTTAGAGCCCAAACTATAAAAGGCTCTTCAACTTTCCATTAAGAAATAAAGAGGACAAATATAAAAAAATAATATTCAATTTGTAGCACCAGGTGCTCAAACAAGCACCCAAGCGGTGCTTCCCAGCACCATATGCTCCAGCGTTCGACACCTACAGAATCTTTTGCTACCATCCTTTAGAATCCCACGCTGCGCCTGCTCTATGAGGAGTTAAGAGCATCTCCGCGAGTAACCAATATTTTCTTCCTACAAACATAAGTTTATCACTCTAAAAAGGTATTGCAAGGAATAAAGAAGTCCATCTCCAAGAGTTTCTAATAATCCACTCCTAAAATATAGACGATAATTTTACATCAGGAATTCTATATTATCTTTAAATTATCCTAACCACTTTTATATATTATTTCTCTCTTATACATTTACATCAGGAGCCTTTTCCTACTCTTTATTTTTTCCACATCCTTCCACATTTAGATTGGCCAACAAACACGCGCGAGAGGGAGAAGATACGCGTGACTCAGAAGCGCGCAACTTTACGCGGAACAGGTAAGAAGTTCAAAAAGAGAGGATGGATTAGGAGTTGTTGGAGAGATTTTTTTTATCTTGCTAAAAACCAAGGATTAGAAAGAGATTTATGAAACTCTTGAAGATGCTCCTAGGGCCTGTTTACATCCATTAGCATTAAAAATTAGCTAGCTAATAACTAATAGTTGTTAATTTTAGCTAGCTAATTTTTAGCTGGGGGCTATTTGGATTCAACTGCTAATAGATGGTTGAATAGTGAATTGAAGGTGGATATAAACTATTAACACCTATTAGTAACTCTAAACCTGCTAATGGAACTCATAGTTAGTAGCTCTTTAGCTAATAATTAGCAGATTTATTAGCAAGTATATTTGGATCCACTAGTATTAATTTTAGCTGCTAATTTTTAATGCTAATGAATCAAAACAGGCCCTTAAACTGTAAGTCAAGCATCCGTAATTGGTTAGTGGTTACATTAAACTAGGCTAAAGGCGACCTCCTTCCCTAAGTATCACTGTCTGAGGTCTTACTTGAGGGTTCACATTGACGACAAGACACCGGTGGCCATGGGTGTGATAGCTTGGTATAAACATCGACATATCCTTGATGTAGGTGGCGCAAACAGCTGCGGATCTAGGCTCTACAGCACAGGCGAGTAGATGGTTGTTGATGAAGAACATACTCCCTCCGTCCCTAAATACTTGTCGCTTTACGCTTCCCGAGAAACAACTTTAATTAAATATATATTAAAAAATATTAATATTTATGGTATATAATTAGTATCATTGGAAAGGTCTTTAAGTCTAGTTTTTTAATAAATTTATTTGAAGATACAAATGTTGCACGTATTTTATATAAATCGACTCAAACTTGTGGGCACAAAAACCAGAAACGACATCTAATAAGGGACAGAGCGAGTAGTTGCCTTTACGTGTCACCCGATGGTTAAGCACTAGCTCTGGTTCCAACATACAAGGAGGGTTGGTGACTCGGTGGTAAAAGGAAATATTGAAGATCCTGTTACCCATCACCTTCTTTATCAAAGAGATATGAAAGACCGGGTGGATAGCCGGGTGAAGAGGGAACTTCAGATTATAAACAATAGAGCTCACGATTCAAAAAAAACACAATAGAGCCCTTGTAGTCCACATTTTTTTTACACAAACTACGGACGGGGGGAGCTTTCCCGTCTGGATATATTGATTTATCATCAACTGCCACGTTTTTAGGGAATGAGTCAAAAAAACATAATTGTTTGGTTAATTTTGAAAAACCGAACGAAAACCAATACAACAGCCCCAGCATAAGGGCTAGATTGTGCCATGTCCACACATACAACAAAAAAAAGAGAGAAAATTACAGCACCAAAGCACATGAACTCTTTGATGATGCATCCAGGGAGGTGGATGACACTATAACGTAATCATCGTCAGCCAAGTAACAAAAGACGACGCCATAGAAGCTTGGTAAGGCTTTTGCCCGAGTCTTATGCTGCGAGGGGTTGAACAGGTCGGGTATCATGCAGAAGCAGCACAAGAGGTTCTTCAGTGACGTCTTCGAGAAAGAGATCTCGTCACTGGCTAGACTGATCTGAGCTTGAGCTTGAGCTCAGAACCTTTGCTAGTGCTCACCGGTAATGCCAGTCGCCGCCACACTTCGTGGAGCCGTTCGGACTCGCCCACGAGGCTGCGACGATGGGAGGCGGGCATCGGCAGTGCCAGCCGCTGCCACTCCTCGCAGAGCCGTTCGGACTCACCCGCGATGATGGGAGGCGCGCACCGTTATGCCAGTCGCCACCACACCTCGCAGAGCCGTACGAACTCGCCCACGACGATGAGAGGCGCGCACCGGTAGTGCCAGCTGCCACCACACCTCACGCAGCCGTTCGGACTCGCCCGCGATGATGGGGGGCGTGCACCGGCATGCTAGTCGCCGCCACACCTCACAGAGTCATTCAGACCTGCCTGCAAAGATGGGAGGCACGCATCGGTAGTGCAGTCACCGCCACACCTCGCGGAGCCATTCAGACTCGCTCGCAATGATGGGAGGCGCGCACCAGCAATGCCAGTCGCCGCCACACCTCACGGAGCCATTCGGACTCGCCGACGATGATGGGAGGTGTGCACTCGTAGCCCCACTCTTGCGCCATGTGCCCAGCTCCTTCGCCACTTCTGTTGCCAGAAGATGTCAAGCCGAGAGCTGGTGAAGTCGTGGGTCAAATCCACTAGCTTTGCATGCCCGCGACGAGGGAGCTCATAGCAGACCCCGTTGCCGCAGCCACTGCAACTTCTCGGCGCAGCCCAGCCCGGCCACCTTGGCCAGTAGCTCCATTGCGCGCGGGGAAGGACTGGTTGCGGGCGAGCGCCGTCTGGCTGCCTCCCTCTTGCGCCGTAGCACTGATGCACCGGCACAGGTGCCCGTGGCCCCGTCCGCACGGACGGAGACGAGAGCCGCAACATCAACTCACCAGAGAAGCGTGGGAAGGGGGTTGGCGCCGTCGAGGAGCCAGATCCGGCAACCGGGGAACCGGGTTCGGCCAGTCGACCTGTGATCCAGGGGCGCGTGGCCCCGGAGCTGCTTCAGGCTGCCCGGATGACACCATTGCCTGGCGCCGCCGAGGAAGGGGCGGGGGGGGGGGCGTTGTTGGCCGGGCTTGGCTTGCAAGCGATGGATCCGGCCAAGAGTGTCCGGATCCGGCCGTACGCTGCCATACATCGCCAAGGAAGAGGGTGGAGTGGTGGTGGAGGAGGAGCGACGAGGGAAGGAGGGGAGCTAGACCAGTCGCTGCACCACGCGGATTCGGTGGCGGAGATAGTGGATCCATGGCTGGGGGCCGGAATCTGCCCCGCCGGCTGCCACCATAGGCAGCGCATTGCCCGCCGTGGGACAGGGAGAAGGGGAGGGGAAGAAATGGAGCGAGCTGAGCAGCGCCTCGCCACCACCTTCCTTGCGGTAGTGCGTCTACCAGTGGTGAGGAGGAGTGGCGAGGATGAGGAGTGCGGCGGCGGCGCTAGGGTTCCGCCTGAATCACCCCTGAGAAGCGACGCGAGCGGCCTCTTTCCTTGGTCATGATCTCAATTACACACCCCTTATAGTCCACATTGACTAAACAGATTGACTCCAAAATTGTATTAGCCTCCTTGATCTTGGGAACCAAAGTAATGACTCCAAAATTTAGCTGTTTGATTTCAATGCAATACATCTCTGGTGAAAATCCTAGAACATGTGCATGTAATCAGGTTTAATGGTCTCTCATAACTTCTTGAAGAAAGTGACTCCATATCCATTTGTGTCAGGTGGAGAATCTGATTCCATGTCAAAGATGTCTTTGTAAACTTCCTGTTACTTAAAAGATTTGATTAAACCTTCTTTACTCTCCTCTAGCTAGGAGGATTTGATTGTCGTTCCAGAAGTTACTTTTTAGAAAGATTTTGTGATTTGTCTATGGTCAGTGTCCCCAAATAGGTTCTTATAGAAACCTACCACATGATCCATATTATCGCTTTGTTCACCATTTATTCTCTGTTCAGTGTTCAGTCCCTATGTTTAGATGGTGCCCTTCTTCTGCCATTTGCCAAAAGGTGGAAAACTTGGTGAGTCCCCCTGACCACCGGTGTATCATATAGCCTAAAAATATCGGTAATGATACATACAGGGCGTCCGACCCGCGTCGGACGCCCCGCGCTTCACTTGCTCGCCTCCTCCCTGCCTCTACTCGCAGACTCGCTCGCCTCCTCCTCCATTCCGCCTTCTCTCTTCTCTTCGTCTCCGTCGCTCCCCCCGCGTGCGAGCTCCTCCAGCGCCGCGCTGGCGCGCTCCTCCCCCCGCGCGCGTCTGGTGCTCCCTCCCCTCCTCCCTCCCCTCCCCCTCCCTTCCTCCCTCCCCTCCCCTCCTTCCCCCTCTTCCTCCCCACTGCTGCGACATGCACGCCCTCCTCACCACCGGAGTTGGGGGCGACGGCGGCAGCATCCGGTGAGCCCACGCACCTCCCCCTCCCTCCTTGGTGCTCTCGCCCTCATGCGCCGCTAGCTCCATGGGCTCCGACGAGGTAGGTAGGGAGGGATCTAGATCTGAGGCATGACTCCTCCTCCTCCCCCTCTGATTCTCGATCTGTTCCCTCCTCTTACTGTTTCTCCTCCTCCCTCCCCTTTCTGGATCTATGGTTTTGATGGTGGCTAGGGTTTGTGGCGATTCAGATCTACATGCAACAGATGATGTGAAATGCTTTTTGCATAATTTTCTCTGATGTTGCAGCCATCCCCTCCTCCTCCCCCCATTATTCTCTGGATCTGAGATCTCCTGTCTCCTCCTCATCTGGATCTGGCCTTCCTCCTCCTGCTCCTTCAACTCCTCCATTGGATCTGAGACGCAGAGGTGGGGCTAGGGTTTGTGGCGATTTTTTGTTGCACCAGGCCTGTTTATGTTGTTGCAGTAGTGTCTTTTTGCTATTGCACAAGCTTTTTCTTCTTTTTGTTTCACTAGTTTCTTTGCTGATGTTTCATTCTTGCATTACAGTTTGTTGCAGTAGCTTTTGAGTTGCTGTTGCACAAGTATGCATTAGCACTTTTCCGGATGTTGCAGTAGTTTTGTTATGTTTGTTTCAGTTATTTTGATTTGCTGTTTCAACGAGTAAGTCACTTTTGTTTCAACATGTATGCATTACTTTTTCTCCCTTGTTGTAGTAGTTTCACCTCGCTGTTGCAGTGGATGTGTTTGAATGTTCCATTAGACTTTTTTTGGTGTTGCAGTTCGTATTTTTTTGTTTTGTTGCATTAGTTGTTTTTTCGATGTTTCAATAGCTTTTTTCGTTTGTTTCATCAGTTTGTTTCGTTTTGTTGCATTAGGGTGTCCTTCGTTGTTGCAATAGCATTTTCCCTTTGTTGCAGCTGGGGGGCGGGGGTGGACTATGGTGGTGAGCTGGTGGCGGGGGCGGAGGTGCGGGGGATCGGCGAGTTTGGGGGCGGGGGTAGACCTGTGCGTGCGGGGGGGGGGGGGGTCGCATTTCTCCGTGCGGGGACGGGGCGGGGGGTCGCGTCCGTGCGGGGCGGAGGGGCGGGGTCGCATTTCTTCTCCATGCGGGGACGGGGCGGGGGTTGCGTCCGTGCGGAGCGGAGGGAAGGGTCGCGTTTTTTTTTCTTCTTCTTTTTCCCGTAGAGTGCGGGGCTAGTACTGCTCGCTGTGGCGTCCGGCGCTAGCGCCCGGATCCGGACGTCCGGGCGCTAGCAGGACCGTAAAAATATTCTTTCCT
The DNA here is from genome assembly GCA_022457205.1 of Saccharum spontaneum. Taxonomy (NCBI): domain Eukaryota; kingdom Viridiplantae; phylum Streptophyta; class Magnoliopsida; order Poales; family Poaceae; genus Saccharum; species Saccharum spontaneum. The sequence continues at coordinate 22,130,895 of CM039590.1, read as the reverse complement.
AGAGCCATCTTATGACGGATGCAAATATTCTGTCCACCAGAATTTAGGATAACCTTGTATATTTGTGGGCCATAAGCTAATAAGCCGTGGAGAAATAACCTGGTCACATGCAACTGAATTTTGTACTGTACCTCCAACCATCTTGTCTGACTTTCACGTTCTAGTTCTTGGCAATAAAATAGAACAGGACAGATCCCAAGCACTTAGCCCTTGTTTAGTTCCCAAATCCAACACCCAAATTTCACTATGCAAAAAGAAGATTTCCCGTCACATCAAAATGTCGGCACATGTATGAAGTACTAAATGTAGATAAAATTAAAAACTAATTACACAGTTTTGTTGTACTTTACGAGACGAACATTTTGAGCCTAATTAGTCAAAGTTTGGACAATTTTTACCAAATAAAAACAAAAATTGCTACAGTGCGATTTGATGGGCACTGTTCCAACTTGGACCTCCCGATTTCGGATCTAAACACGGGCTTAGACATGTTCATGATTTGACTTTGCCCATGTCAAATTTTTCCTGGATGATGTGACGAAGGACACGTACCATAAATAAGACATACAGCGTAATAAAGTGTTTATTTTTTTCACATCCAGATCTGAAAATCCCAGAGCTCGATTTTAAATGCATCTGTGTGCAAGACCCCGCCCCAATCCGCACACCCCACCCCCATCCATTCGCCCCGCCCCATCGTGCCCCGCCAGCCCCTAGCGCATCGCGCATCGCGCGCCACGTCCGCCAGCCACCGGCTCACTACGCTCTATTCTCTGGCGCCCGTGTTGTACCACCATCACTCCCCCGCGTCCCGTGACTTTCAAATAGCATGAAAACATGCAACATGAAATATTTGAATGCAATATACGTCTGAAACAAATAAAACATCTGTAACATACACTTGCAATATATATGTGAAAACATATGCAACATCCAGATCGAACACTTGCAACTTGCAACATGAAAACATTTGTTGCGATGGAAGACTGGAACAGATGAAACATTTGGAACATACTGCTGCAACATATGTGTGTAACATATGCAATATTCAGATCAAAATGCTTGCAACATACGTCAGAAACAGATGAAACATTTTGAACAAACTCTTGCAACATGTCTCTGAAACATTTGCAACATGTGCAACATCCATATGAAACAACTGCAACATACCTTTGAAACGTCTGAAACACTTGAAACATATATTTGCAACTGTGTCGATCAATTCCAGCCACTGAGGTGGGAGCCAGCGGCGAGTGGCATCGCGCGAGCACCACTAGCATCTAGCACCAGCGGAGTGCGTGAGCACCAGCGCCACCGTCATCGGGCTTGGGCCAACCGGGCGGGTGGTGCGCGCGACGGGCGGAGCGAGCAGCACCAGCACCAGCGCGCACAACGAGAGGAAGCGAGCGGCACAACGCGGCGGGAGGGGGCAAGAGGCGCGCGCCATGGGGCGCGAGCCAGCAGCGGTGGATAGGGTGCATGGCAGCAGCGAGGGAAGTGTGCGTCCGTGTCTAGATGGGGCAGCCGCAAGACGCTGCGACAGAGGACGAGGAAGTGAAAGAGATAAGGATGGGTGATTTTTTTTAATAAACTCGTGGACAGAGCGAGTAGTGGGGTAATATCACAAGCAACGAGGCGGTGGGCCTGCGGGAGCATCCGACGATTTACTCGTATCGGACGTAAGACGCGTAGCATTACCGTAAACAATATGCGGTGATTAAAGATTTTATAGTTTAATCTTCAAGGAACTGCAAACATACAAGAAAGATCGTTGACACACAAGCACACGTATAGACTACATATATAAATTTACTGTAAACTAGTCACTCTCAATATATATTATATATACTTTCTCCTTTCTAAATTATAAGTCACTTATCGATTTTGTTATGTATCATGATATAATATATATTTAGATATATAGCAAAATCTATGTATAAAAAAATTAAAGTGACTTATAATTTGGAACGAAGGGAGTATTTGTCTAAAAAAAAATATTAGGCAGAGATGGTTGCAGTACACAAGTTTGTTATCGGGAATTCAACATATATATGTGCATATCCATATTGGTCCTGCCAACTCTGTATAAAGCATGGATAGCAAAGCAAATTTGCTTTCGTGTGTGGCTTGGCCTTGCCCATCTCTCTCTTTCAACGTATCATTTTTATGTAGTGCATGATTCACATAGATATCTATACGGCTGGTCAGGTGACCTTGCAGAGCACTTACATATATATGTATATATCTGCTTTTGCCCATTTGTTCAGAGGCGCTGTTGCAATCACAGCTTTTCGTATCAAAAGCAGAAGTGGAGTACATTTCGAATACTTGTCCCTGCATATAACTTGACAAGAATATTGGGAGCTTCATTTATTTATATATGTATATAATATATATTCTTTCTGTCCTGAAATATAAGGTCCAGGAATTTTAGAACAAATTATGGAGTAACGCAAATGACATATGCAACCTTCTCTTAACGTGATTGGACCTTTGGGGATGTTAATTCACCTAGAATACCTTATAATTTAGGATAAATTTTGAATACTTAATATAAACCTTATATTTTAGGAGAGAGAGAGTAGAGGTCCAAACTGATCCCTACGTTAGGCAAGCTCCATTCCTACAATCCTCCATATATTTTTAGTGTTTAGAACAAACATCAAGGTCCGGTGTTATGGCACACCACATGATGCGTATGATCAAAAATAGTAAAGAAGACCTGACCTAACAATTAAAGGCAGCTAGCTAACTACTCTCTTGAATCATGGTGCCCATGAGCCATGAATAGAAAAAGGCTCTCGTCCTGTTCGCTTGGCTGATAAGCCATGACTGAAAGTACTGTTCGCTGATTTATCGTGAGAAAAAAATACTGTTCGTTCGTTAAAAAAGTACGTCTACTTTATAACACGGCTAGGCACTCGGCAGCATCACCATGGTATGTATAGTAAGGTACCTAACGTATGGTATGCATCCGCATGGTATGGAGTGACCTGCATGCATGCGATGCTTGTCGGCCGGCGTTCACCGTTTCACGGCTTCTAGCTCGTTCATGTATTTTCTTGGGTCCGTGACGGCGATGCTGTGCGCAAAAGACCTTTATCTAGACTAGACGTCACGCAGTATACAAAGTCCAGTTCGATTAATCACCCGCAAAGAAGGAAAGAAGATTGTGACTGATGATTTATCAAAAGCTGAAATGGTTTATGACTTCATATTTTTATATAATTTTTTAATAAAATCTGAAATGGTTAGACTTGGTATCATCATGCTTATTAGCTGCAGTATTTAGACTTTGATGATAAATCATCATCAGTCACCTCGGGATTTGGTCAAAAACACATGGACAAGTTCGCACGTCGAGGAATAAATCCTGCCCCAACTCAAGTTGCCTGCCACGGATTCGGTCTCGCTTCCTGATCTTTTGTCCGACTCCTACTTGCTTTGTGTGGTTCTGATTCTGTTTCTGGTTGGTCAGCTTGATCTGCTTTTGTTGCAAACCCATACGTCTCATACTTTTTCTTGTAATATAATACTATATATGATATGAATATAGTGCTATTCTTATTGACATGCATATGACTGCCAGTTAATTACAAAACCATTGAACTCTTACATACAGGGGTCAGGGGTGACATATATAATACAATATTGAACTCTTACATACAGGGGTCAGGGGTGACATATAATACAATATAGTAACTTGAATTATATTTATCATCAAAGTCCTACAGAATATGCCAAATTTCACTAAGAAATTCCAGATTTTCAGCCATAGAAATCAACTAACCTGCCGAGGTGGTAGGCGATTGACGATGGTGACTAAAACCTTAACTTCAAAATATTAGCAAATTCTCAACTAGACATTTCCATACGTGCTACTTGTAACATCATATAGAACGGTAATGATGGGACGACTCGAGTGTCCGAAAGGACGCTGAGTCCAGACACCTCCTCCACCTCCATGTGCTGCCTCTCCCGTGCCTGCTCTGGCCTCCGTGCCTGTTCCCACGCCACCTCCACCTCTGCGCCCGCTTTGGCTAGGGTTCCGATGTCGGCGGCGGCGCCCTCCCTCTCCGACCACTCCCCCTCTTTCTTCTCCAACTGCGGCGGCTATAGAAGGGGCTGGCCGAGGGAGGCAAGCCGGCCAGGAGGTGCAGACGGTGCCTGGGCGGTTAGGGGCCCTGGCGTCGGTGGCGGCAGCCGGGCTAGGTCGGGGCGGGAGAGCCGTGACTGTGCTCGCCAGAGTCAGAGAAGATGGTAGCAGCGGGAGGCGGGAAGCAGGAAGGGGAAGGAGGAGGCCGCTGCGGGCTTGGTATGGTCTCGCTGGTGTTCCGCGGCCGTGGCCGCGGCGTCGGAGCTCCGGAACCCTACCACGCCGTGGCGGGCGGGGGAGGAGCATTCAGGCGTAGGCGCAGGAGGATGGGCGGGGGCGGGACGAGCACGGGAAAGAAGCAGGCGTGCAGGCACCGGCGTCCGGGCGCTAGTAGTGCCATATATGGCTTTTGCTATGGTACTCTCAAATAACTGTGGACCGTCGATCTGGACATCAAAAATCACATTTTACCTCGTAAGAGGTAATTGAATAAATATATTTGTTATTTTGAAAATATAGAAAAGCAAGCACAATTTTAAGTAGAATATCTATCAACATATCTAACATGCGTGCAGCAGCATGGGACATGCATTTGTATTGATGGTTTGGAGCGTGACATGTAATGTTTTTTTTAACGAATTGATCTACGTGGAGTTGTAATGTTAGCTTTTTTTTTATAACGTGACAATTAGAGGTGTACTTTATTTATTTATTTATTAAATTGGACCATCAACGTGTTGGTAAAGAGAACATTGTCTCGAACGTATTGGTATTTAAAATATTTATTTATTTTAATTCATAATCCTAACACTAGTATTTTCGGCACGTATTTTGTAAATAAATGTTGATAACAAGTTCTACTGTTAGTTATCGGAACACAACTTTTCATGTTTTATTAGATCCAAATACAACCCATAGAGATGTATTCAAGTACGTGGTGTTTATGACTGATAAGCCGCGGGGCCTTCCCACATGGGCAGCCCGGCCACGTCACCCAGAATTCCTTCGGCCGTCCGATTCTGCGATCAACGCTCCAAATTGACTCTCCGTCCTATCTCACTCGGTCTCTTCCGAGGCGGCGGTGGCCGAGGCAACGGCGCTCCCGGCAGGCGGCGCACCGGCGGCCCTCTCCCCCACCGTTCCCCTCGCAGGTGAGTCCCGACGTGGGCGCGCCGCCGTCACGCCTCTCTCTCTCCCCTCTCTCGGTGTCACGGCACACGAGGTGGCGCACCGGCGGCCCCGGGTCCCGGAATCCATGCGCCGCATGGGCTCCTCCACCACCGCCTGCTCCGCCTCCGCCTCTCCCTTGTGCCACGCTCAGTCCGTCGCTCCGCTCTCAGCGCCCTCGACGCACGCCGCAGCGGCACCAGCGGCCCCCTCCCCCTGCGTCCCCGGCGGCTGCCGCATCGCCTCCTCCGCTTCTCCTCCATGCGCCGCATGGGATCCTCCACCACCGCCTGCTCTGCCTCGCCTCTTCCTTGTGCCACGCCCAGTCCGTCGCGCCGCTCTTAGCGCCCCGCAGCGGTGGCTCCCTTCGCTCGCGTCGTTTTCTTTTCTTCCCCATGAGTTTTGTTATTTGTGTCCACAAATTGATTTGGTTTCCTACTCTAGGGTTTGGTCATCCGGTTCAACTTATGGTGCTTTACCGAATTTCTTTGGTATTTGTAGATAAATTCTATGGGAGATTAATTTCTGGATGGATTTCTGCTCTGACTTTGATTGCATTTCCATGTGTCCTTTTCTGTTGCAGGTTCCGTCGATGTTGCTACATTGCTGGTTATCGTCTTCAAAGAGCCATGCAGCATGTAAAATACAATTGGCCATATAAACATGCAGCTTTTTACATATGTTCTGTCATGTGAACGTGAATGCTTCTACATACCTGTAAATTATTAAATTGTCTTTTAACCTGTTGTGATTTTTGACATGAAATTTGTATCTCCATTAGCTGGCAATACCCGGTTCTAGCATGCTTCAATGACCTGTCCTATTGGTCTGCAAATCTGTACACACCTCAATACCTCATGGTGTGTTCTAATCTCTGCACATTGCTGTACTCTTCCTGTTTTAAATGACAATTATAAATGAACTACACTAATAAATTTATTTTAGTCCATACATTTCCACTGTGTCCTAACCTGTGCATATTAGTATTGTCTTCCTTGTATCAGTGCCAATTATAGATGGTTAAGTGTTTTTTACAGCACACAGGTGAGGCATAATCTTTCCTGCAAAACACATAAGGTAGTTAAGATGATAGCATAGCGCTACCTGTTTGTACCAACTTCAGAATTTATAAGTAAATAGCAATATCGATCAGGTATGTAATAGTCACCTTGTTTTTACAGTGCTCCAGCTGTCTGTGAGATGGATGCTCTAACAGCGCAGCCCACCAAGTTAGGTAGCAGTCCCCCTCCCTCTCTGTCATGTTGTGTTCAGGTTATTCAAATGGAGTGATCAATTACTTCATTCATCATTGGACTTAGCCAAATGATGATTGTGTCAGTACATTTAGTAGTTGGACATCTGGACCCTCAGATATATACGTTTAGAATTTTTGGATAAGTATATATATGTGTGTAGAGATTAAAACATCAATATTTATGTACTTGGGTATTCCTCTATTACTTCTACATATTGTACATACATCTGTCTGTAAATTTCATCTTTTTTCCCCTTATGCTGCAGTCAATGTACTACAATGTCCTGTACTCATGTCGCAAACACTTTTGGTACATGCATCTTCATGGTAATACACAGGTTAAAAACAGCTTCAAGATCTTGCTAATATTTTTTTCTTAACAAGCTTGTGTTCTTCTCTAAGATTAGCCTCTCCATGACTAGCGACATTAATGGTATCATCATCCTCGAAGCATGCAGTGTTCCCAACCCATGGTGGTATATATGTATTCAACATCCACCTCCCAAAAAAAATATCGTAGGACTGTCTCTAAACATATTTGGCACCAGCAAATAGGAAATCATTTGCTAGAGGTTAGTTTGGATAGAATTTGCTGCAATAAGCCACTTTGCCAATGACCCACCATTCATTTTCCATATGAAAGTAACATGATGTGCAACCTGTCCAATATTTTCTTTGCTTGCATACCATGTATCCTGCATATTCAAATTCTATTTTATATATGAATGACAAAGGCCACCTTGACCTCACCAAATTGCCTCGCAAGGACCTTACACACAATTATAGTACATATGTTTCTTGCTTCAATATATAGTATCTAATCTACTTTTTTTTATTCATGTGTGTGATTGCAGGCATAGCATGTATAAGGCAGTCTCCTCATCAGCCCTCCCTTCAAAGGGTTCAACATTTTGGTCACAACTACTCTCATTCAAATGTAAGAGCCTGCTTTCTACAGCTTAGTGAATTGAAATATAACCGTATTAACTATGCTTCTAATCCTATGTGTTTATAGCACAACAAAGTAATAAGATTGTAGTTCTGCTTCTGTTTATGAAATTAGCATGGTTGCACTGTCCTTTTGATTGTGTTTACTTGAGTACCGAAGACTCAGTTTAGGAGGACATCGGTTGTGCTCATTTGATGGTCTGCATTTTCAGTAATAATAAGTGACCGAATGTTTGCTTTAGTTTCCAAGTAATGGAGTCTGTTGTGTTTGCATTTCTCAAAATAATTGTCTTCCAACTAATCTACGTGGTTATGAAAATCAATTGATACTTCAGTAAAAAAATCGTGCAACCTACGAACAGCGAAACTGATGTTACTCTCTGTATGAAAGATAGAGGAGGCTGGATGCTATTGGATTTTGAATAAATATAGTTAACCATTTCTGGTCCTGAGTTCCTCATCGCCCTGCTTGTCATAGGCCAGCCACCAAGGCATCTCTTATCCACATGATGGAGCACGTTTGTTAATAAGAAGTTTGTTTCTAGAGATACAGGTCTCTTCCTTTGGTACGTGTTAAGATCATTTTTTCATTATAGAGTCCAACATATTCTACCTTCGTTTCTGTATGCATTGCCATCTTTTTCCATAGGTCAACATGGAGTGCTTCGACTAGGAGTGCGCCACAACAGCCCAGTTAAAAATTGCAACTCCTATTCCTGCACTGCATAACCAGTTCTCAAGTCATAACAGTCCGGGAAATCTTGCACAGGCCGTGACAGCGAAGACTGTTTTCCCCATCTACTCCCATCCCAGGTAATATACTACTTTTCTGGTTGTTTTGTAAATTATCTGTCTGTACCGTTGCATATTTGACAATCCGATATTTACTGCAGACTCAACCCAATCCTTCCAACTGTAACACTTTGCCAAATTGTATACTACCGGTGCAGTGCGGTTAGGACATGAACGCAACGGATGGTGTCTTTTGTATGGTGCCCGGCGTTTTAGTCCACTTCCTACCACCATGGACTTCCCTTTCGCTGTGTCAGACCTACACATCAGTTGGGGCTAACCAGCCACTTTATCGATGCATATGACCAAGACTTCTAAACCGCTAACAAGATATTATGCTATATTTGTGTAATATGTTCTGAGAACCAATGTACTGCTGTAAAATACTGAACCACCGACTGCGACCTCTCCCTGATAACAAGCAATGTTATCTCTTGACCGCTGTACGCCTCACATGTCACCACAAATGTTTTTCAGATGAGCATCATACATGCATAATTTTGACCATGACCCTTTGCCCTCGCGCGCAAGGGCATGCACGCTTTCCACTAGTACCTCTACGTACTATGTCACGTCTGGCGCGTATGCCGCTGTTGCATGCACTGGTATATGCCGCTGTTGCATGCATTGGTATATGCCGCTGCAGGTGCACCTATATATGGCAACGAACAAACTTTTGATGTTGATTTGGTTTGTTTCCTTTTATTTCTTTCTTTTTATAAATATTTTAGTTTATTAATAATATTTAATTATTGCATGTATTTTAAAAATCAAGGGTTAAGATTTGTTTGAGATCTTACCTCCTATAGAGTAATGGGTGTACCTTAGCGAGGCCCGCTGTATATTATTAGGATCGGAACGGAAATTACGGGCAGACAAAAAACCCAATCTGCATTACCAAGAGGTGGCACGGCTGATAATCGTCGGCCGTGTATAGGCATGTGGCGCCGGCTGCATCTTTTGATCTCCAGACATGCATCCATGTCCCTATACAGACGCGCTCCACCATCTTCTTTAGACGGGAGGCGCGGGCGCCGGGCGCCATCATAATCCACTTCTCAAATCAAATCAGATGATAACCTTTGTCGCCTCCACTCAGCCGCCCCAGCCGAACGAACATCCCAATCACGCCCTGGCACCCACAAACTCCGGGAATCCAGATGCTTCGTCCTCATGCTAGCCGAGACGAGACCTACCGGCCAGCAGGGCGCCGCGCGCGCCGGTCACACACAAGGAAGCGTGCGGCTCCTGCTCTCTGCGCAGTGCAAACCTACACTTATCAAGCAAAGGCAGCTAGCTTTTGATTTGTGGCCATCTGGCGTGTGCCCCTTGGACATGTTCCAAGAGCCTTCTTCCTGCTTGATTCCGTGGCCATCATCATTTGGTCCCTTCCGTGCCCGTTCGTGCCATCATCATCTCCCGCGTGCGCGCTACCACTCTATAAAAGAAGCCACCCTGCAGCATCTAAGCTCACAAGTCCTCAGCATTGCAATTATATTTGCACTGTTGCACAGCAGAGAGATCAGAAGAGACTTTAGAGGTAGCTAGAGAGATCGAGCTAGCTGCGCTTCTTCGTCCTCAACTAGCTTCTGATCGATTCCATGGAGAGAGTTGCGTCAAGCTGCGCCAGCCTCCTAGCACAAAGGTCAGACAGCTGCACTGTGCGATGGTTCTGAACCCGCGCCGTACGTCGTTCTGAACGAATTGTATGTATGTCTTGGTGATGCGTGCGATGGTGCAGGAGGGGCTACTCCGTGGCCGCGGCCGTGGTGAAGGGGACCGGCGGGCGGAAGGCCAGGGAGAAGGTGACCAAGCGCATGATGCTGGGCAAAGAGGTGAACACCGCGGCTGCGGCCTCGGTGTCGGCGGAGAAGACCCCGTGGGTGCCAGACCCCGTCACCGGCGACTACCGCCCGGCGGGTGGCGCCAAGGAGGTGGACGCGGCGGAGCTTCGCGCCAGGCTGCTCACGCAGAGGGTCGCCAACTAAATCAATCTAGCGGCAGCCCTGCTGGTTTAGCTCGATCGCTTTAAGATCATCTGCGGCTCTCGTTGATCGCTTCGGCCTAGAGCATGACGGTGTTGTATCTAAAAAGAATATCATTCTCGCTTCCTTTTTAAAGTCAAATTAGTCTCAACTTTGACAAAATATATAAAAGAAGGTACTGGTGTTTATGATGTGTAACAAATATTTATTCACTACCGGAAACAGTATTTTTGCCGAGTGTCATATGCTTTGCCGAGTGCTAAATATCAGGCACTCGGTAAAGAAGCTCTTTGCCGAGTGCCACTCTCGGCAAAGTAAGACACTCGGCAAAGATCGCTTTGCCGAGTGCCCGGCACTTAGCAAAGAAATACATTCGGCAAAGAAAGTCTTTGCCGAGTGTCCAGCTCTCGGCAAAGATTTACACTCGGCAAAGACGTACTCACAAACGGTGAGCCTGAACGGTGATCCTTTGCCGAGTGTCTGCTGTTAGACACTCAGCAAAATTTTTTTATTACTTTGCCGAGTGCCAGAAATCTGACACTTGGCAAAGAATTTCTTTGCCGAGTGTTAGAATCTTAGCATTCGGCAAAGAATTTAATTTTTTTTTCTTTTTACACCTAATTTTTTTTTGAAGCGCTACTATAGTATTAGGATCTAGATTTTAAAATTTAGTACATTTTTTATGTTTTTTGCTGTACTTAGTTAATTTGTATCATTTACTTGAATTTTTTTTCGTAAAAAGCAAATTTGAACTGCAGGTGCATGGAATAATGGAATTTAGCCATTCAAAAAATGATATTCATGCTTTTGAGTGTATTATGAGGCGATATCTAGAAACACACCCGAAATTTTGAACATCATGTTCACGAAACATGGGCACCGACTTGCGGGCGATTTATTTTTAAATTCTATTAAATACAAACGAAGTCTGAAAATCACAAAAATTGCCAAGATGTCATGATATCGCATGTAGATGCTATGATAAAAAATTAAGAATGTTTCGAGGAAGTTGTGACGTACGTTGCTTGAAACCCAGACATCTCCACATGTGTTATCACAATATCACATGTAGTTTGTCTGAATTTCAAGCAACGTACGTCACAACTTCCTCAAAACATTCTTAATTTTTTATCATAGCCTCTACATGCGATATATGATATCTCGGCAATTTTTGTGATTTTCGGACTTCGTTTGTATTTAATAGAATTTAAAAACAAATCGTCCGCAAGTCGGTGCCCATGTTTCGTGAACATGATGTTCGAAATTTCGGGTGTGTTCCTAGATAGCGCCTCATAATACACTCAAAAGCATGAATATCATTTTTTAAATGGCTAAATTCTATTATTTCATGCACCTGCAGTTCAAATTTGCTTTTTACGAAAAAATTCAAGTAAATGATACAAATTAACTAAGTGCAGCAAAAAAAACATAAAAAATATACCAAAATTTAAAATGTAGCTCCTAATATTATATTAGGGCTGCAAAAAAAATTTGGGTGCAAAAAAAAATAAATTCTTTGCCGAGTGCCAGGATGCTGGCACTCGGCAAAGAATTTTTTTAAAAAAAATGCTGAAAATTCTTTGCCGAGTGCCAAGTCGTGGACACTCGGCAAAGTAATTTTAAAAAAATTTTGGTGCAAAAAAAAATTTAAATTCTTTGCCGAGTGCCAGATCGCCGGCCTCGGCAAAGAAATTTTATAAAAAAAATAAAAACTTTGCCGAGTGTCGACGATTTGGCACTCGGCAAAGAAATTAAAAAAAATACTGAAAATTCTTTGCCGAGTGTCAAGTCGTGGGCACTCGGCAAAGTAATTTAAAAAATATTGGGCCAAAAAAAATAAATTCTTTGCCGAGTGCCATATCGTGGGCACTCGGCAAAGATATTTTTTAAAAAAAAATTAAAAACTTTGCCGAGTGCCAGCGATCTGGCACTCGGCAAAGCCTTTTTTTTGCCGAGTGCCAGATCGCCGGCACTCGGCAAAGCATTTAAAAAAAATAAAATCTTTGCCGAGTGCCGAATCGCGGGCACTCGACAAAAGCAGGGATATATACCCGCCCCACACCTCAGCCGCGCCCGCCCACGCGCCGCCCGGCCGCCCCACGCGCTGCCCGGCCGCCCCACGCACCCGCGCGCGCCCGCGCCGCCCCACGCCGCGCCATGCCGCGCCGCCCGCGCCCGGCCCGCCCCGCGCCGCGCCCGCCCGACCCGTCCCGCGCCACGCCCACTCGGCATTCCCGCGCCACGCCCGCCCGCCCGACCCGCCTTGCACACGCGCCCGCCCGCCGAGCCGCGCCCGCGCCCACCGCGCCGGCCGCCCGCGCTGCTCGCCCAGCACGACCGCGCCTCCGCGCGACCGCGCCGCCGTGCCGCCGCACCTCCGACGAGCACACACTAGGTTCGTTCATTCCTTTTTTTATGCAATTTGTGTAATGCGTGAAATAGTCGTGTTAGTAGTAATTGTTGTTGTATGTGTTATCGTTGTATGTGGTTTTCGGAAATTGAGCCGTTGTATGTGGATATCGGCCATCGAGCCGTTGTATGTGGATGTCGGCCATCGAGCTGTCATATGTGAATGTCGGCCATCGTGCCGTTGTTTTTTGCCGGTATTCGAAACTTCCCGTACAGGGGAGGTTCTGCCAAAATTTTTAATTAACAATATTATTTTTCTTTCTTTTTTTGTAGAGAAGAGCCCGTTGAAGCGGAGTCGGAGTACGTCGATCGTCTTCCTCGGTGTTGCGGGTCTACCTGCACCGCGTCGCCTCACCACTGCACCGACTCGCCACGGCTCCACTATCCTGACTCCACCGGCACCCTAGGTATAACCCCTTTCCTTATCATAGTCGTAGCTCGCGTAACTCGGTTAGGTGTCTCCCGTTCGAAAGAGATACAGTTATTGGTATGCAAATCTTTGTATATCTATGACCGTATCTATTTCGGATTGTCCACGTATTTTGGACAGCCCGTGGATGCGTAGATGAGTTAGTTTCCTTGGTCTGCTCCAATTCGAGACATGGTTTCGGCATCATCTCCCTGTTGTTCTCCGGATACACACTCTCCCTGCTAGGACGTGTATCGGGAGAACAGCGGGGAGGTGCTGCCGAAATTCTGTCTCCGATAGGAGTAGAGCATGGAAAGTAACCTTATCTACGCATCCGCGGGAGGGATTAGGACCTATCCTCACCTATTAGATAGTACGAACGACATGTAGCTGCAATTGATGGTTACTTTGCTCGCTGGTATATATGTTAGAGGATGGATGACCGTGAGTGGATGTACACGGGTCACTCAAGTCAGAGTGATTTCACCACTGAATGGATGATGAAGACCAATGATTTCTTGGAACTAACATTTGGCGAGTCTGCTAAAGGAGCGTTTCTAGTTTTGTGTCCCTGCAAGAGATGTGCAAATAGAAAAAGGAAAAATAAGGTGGATATGGGTAAACATCTTTTGAAGAATGGATTTACGCCGGACTATACTCGGTGGGTCCACCATGGTGAAGCCCATCGTTAAGAGAGGAGGTGGTGAGACCCCGCGTTGAGGATTTTGATCCTGCTGCCGGGGTAGCAGATATGTTAGATGACTTTCATGAAGCATAGTACACTAAAGGACGTACGGAGGAGGAGATGGAGGAAACGGCAAAGGCATTTTATGACATGATGTCTTCAGCACAGAAACCCCTTCACGACCAGACAATAGTTTCTCAACTGGATGCCATTGTACGTTTAATGGGGTTCAAGTCTGAGTGTAGCATGAGTCGAGAACACTTCGATAGTAGGTTGACCGTGATTGGCAGCCTGCTTCCGGATGGCCACATTCTGCCAAAGAGCATGTACGAGTCACAGAAACTCCTTCGTGCACTCAAGATGCCATATGATCAGATACATGTTTGTCCGAAGGGGTGCGTCCTATTTAGAAAAGAACACAAGGATGCAAATTACTGTCCAAAGTGTAAATCATCCAAGTACCTAGAGGTAGACTCTGGTGATGGCCAGAAGAGGCAGCTTACGATCCCTGTGAAGATCCTACGGTACCTCCCGTTTGTACCGAGGATCCAACTGCTATACATGACCGAGGAATCCACGAAACAGATGAGATGGCACAAAAAGGGAAAACGATACAATGCTGATAAACTGGTACATCCATCTGATGGTGAAGCATGGACCCGCTTTGATTGCATTTATCGTGAGAAAGCAGATGAGGCTCGTAATGTACGTGTTGCGTTGGCAACAGATGGGTTCAATCCTTATGGATTGATGGCTGCCCCATACACATGTTGGCCCGTGTTCATTATCCCCCTCAATCTCCCCCCCGGCGTATGCTTTCAAAGACAGAATATATTCTTGTCATTGATAATTCATGGACACCCAGGGAGTAATATGGGTGTGTACATAGAGCCTGTGATTGATGAATTGATCAGTGCTTGGGAGGAAGGCGTATGGACATACGACCGAGCTACAAATACAAGCTTCAAAATGTACGTTTGGTACCACTACTCTCTGCATGACTTCCTGGCCTATGGGATATTCTACGCCTGGTGTGTTCACGGGAAGTTTCCATGTCCAATATGCAAGGAATGTCTGAGGTTCATTTGGTTACAGAAGGGTGGCAAGTATTCGTCATTCGACAAACATCGTCAATTCCTCCCTCTTGACCATCCATTCAGACAAGACATCAAGAACTTTATGAAAGGTGTCGTAGTGAAAGACCCTCCACCGCAAATGATGACTAGTGCCGAGATTCATGCTCAGATAGATGCTCTCGTGCCCAATCAAGAAGCTGGTGGTTTTGTGGGGTATGGTGAGGAACACATGTGGACTCATAAGTCGGGGTTGACGAGGCTCCCCTATTTTGATGACCTCCTTCTCCCACATAACATTGATGTAATGCACACTGAAAAGAATGTCGCTGAGACACTTTGGGGAACCATCATGGAAACTGAAAAGTCAAAAGACAACCCTAAGGCTAGAGTGGACTTGGCAACGTTATGCGATAGACCAAAACAAGAGATGCAGCCTCCTAGAGCCGGCAAGACATGGAAAAGGCCTAAGACCGATTTCGTCTTGGCTAGGAAATACAGGAGGGAAGTACTTGAATGGATGCAGACGCTAATGTTTCCTGATGGGTATGCAACGAATTTGAGGAGGGGAGTGAACTTATCTACTCTGCGAGTCAACGGGATGAAGAGTCATGACTACCACATATGGCTTGAGCGACTTCTGCCGGCAATGGTTCGAGGCTATGTCTCTGAGCATGTGTGGCTAGTGCTGGCAGAGTTAAGCTACTTCTTCTGCCAGCTTTGTGCTAAGGAGTTATCTCGAACCATGATTGATGACTTGGAAAATGAGGCACCTGTGTTGCTCTATAAGTTGGAGAAGATCTTCCCACCCGGCTTCTTCAATCCGATGCAGCATTTGATATTGCACCTCCCATATGAGGCACGAATGGGGGGTCCGTGCAGGCCCGTTGGTGCTATCCAATCGAGAGATGTCTAAAGACTCTTTGCAAAAAATGTAGAAATAAAGGGAAAATTGATGCTTCTATTGCAGAGGCATACATTCTGGAGGAGGTATCAAACTTCACAGAGAAATACTACGCCGAGAACCTTCCAAGCATGCATAATCCACCCCCTCGTTACAATGCTGGTGAAAATAAATCGAACCTCAGCCTTTTCCAAGGACAACTCGGAAGCGCAAGTGCATCAACCACTAAGACCTTGACACATAAAGAGTGGCGCTGCATCATGATATATGTGTTGAACAACCTTGACGAGGTGGCGCCATACATTAGGTAAGTTCTCAACGAACTTGTTTCAATACGCCATCACTGTTCCTCATCCAACCCCTTATTTTACGTTGGTACAGGGAATTTATTCATCACTTCTGGAATCAATCAAGGGATCCTACCCCGCAGGAAGCTGATACCCTTCTTTCAAAGGGTGCGGGACCAGGGAGGCTCGATTTTATTTCTTGGTTCAAAAACAAGGTACTTTCGAATGTAGCTCATACTTAGTTCGACCTTCCAAGTTGCTCGTACGTTGAAATAATATAATGATCTATCCTGCTCGAGCTTGTAGGCCCAAATCGATGCGTCTATCAGTGGCGAGCTGAGACAGGTTGCAAACGGCTGTGCCTATAGGGTCAAGTCATTTACCGGTTATGATGTGAATGGATATCGCTTTCACACAGCAAGCTACGAGCAAAGTCGGCCCAACTGAAGAACCACAAATAGTGGAGTTTTTACCCCGGCACTGATGGCCTCGACTATTATGGAAGAATTGAAGGAATATACGAACTTTCATTTGTAAATGCCATCGGTTGCAAACCTCTTAGTCCTATCATATTCAAATGCCATTGGTTTGATCCTGGAGTAACGAGACGGACCCCTCATCTTGGGCTATTCGAAATTCGACAGGATTATGTCTATCCAGGAGATTATGTATATATTGTGGCTCAATAGGCCACACAGGTTTATTATACCTTATACGCATGCCAAACCAAAGAGCATCTTAAGGGTTGGTCTATTGTGCACAAGGTATCGCCACACGGTAAACTACCTATCCCAAACGATGAAGATTACAACTTCAACACAAACACATATGACGGGGAGTTCTATCAAGAAGAGGGGCTACAAGGGAGGTTCGAGATAGACTTAACCGAAGCGATAGGAATGGATGTAGACGATGATTGGGTTGATGACGAGGACGATGGAGATGACGTGCAAGATATGAAGGACTTACAAATGCTTGAGCAATTACGTTTAGGCAATGACAATGAAGACAACATTCCTCCTTCGGATAGTGTTGATTATTTTGACATGGTTGATAGTGATGATGAGACTTATGATCCAGCTAATCCAGATCATGCAGATTATTTCTAATACATGTAATACAATGTTATTTTGTAATTATGTTTTGTTTATTTTGCATCTATTTCTAATTACTTCTTGTTTATTCTTTCTAATTTCTAATTAGCTCGTTTTTATTCTTTCTAATTGCAGGTGTTTGAACAAAGATGGTGGGCAGCCGTCAGAGGAACGTGTTCTCGATTTACCGAAGGACACGCCCTATGCCGGTTGCAGAAGAGGAGCCGTCGGATAGCAGAAGGAGCAGCAGCAGGAGGCAGGCTCGTCCTCCCACACCGGTGGAGGACGAGGTGGAGGAGGAGGTGGAGGTCGGGGACGGAGACGGAGACGGGGACGAGGAGGAGCAGGCTCGGCAGATGGACGAGGAGGGGGGTGGGGACTGTTGGGCATTCTTAACGTCACTACCAAAAGTAGACTTAGTTTTCTAATTCTGATAACGGCGCCAAAAATGCCAAACCTATCCCTCATGCCACTTAAGCCAAGTTGTCATCCCCAGCATGACATGAGAGACGCGGTATTGAAATATGCATTTGCTCATCAAGATAAATAATAAAAGGGATCTGCAAGCGCACAGATTAATACCGATGTAGCATTTTAACCGGGAAGTATTCCAGGTATCGTTATTTATATTTTTACCACTGGGAAGGGATTTCTAAGTATCATGGTTGATAATGGAATGAGAATATGGAACTGAGTACACATCATTGCATGTATAACCGAGAGTATTTATCAATCTCTTTATACAGGTATAAATGTCACATTAAGTAAAGGTAAAGTGATAATGGTGACAAAGATAATTAATCTGATCAGCTAGCCACATATAATAATGATAAGCACCTCAACAGATATTCTAGCAAGTTATTAGCATGGAATTAGGATGAACTACAAAGATATTCCCTAAGTTATTATTAACTATAAAGTCTAGCATATCATAGTTAGTGCAATTATACTTGGCAATCATGGTGAGAAAAGACTATATCCATGCATAGTGAATATTAGCAAGGAAGATGAAGAACATAGCAATCACTCCCCTGTAATAGTGTTGCTCTGCCTGCCCTATACACGAGAGGGGGACTATATAAGAATCAACGAAGCTGTCACTATCGCGAACTACCCCACAATCCGGCATATAGGGTGCAATCGCAGATAAATACGGTATAGACACCACGTCTACACAATAATTATCATTCACCCACTGTACACATGGATAAACGCTATACGATCCTAGGCATGTATATAATTCCAATCTAACTAAGCCAAGCATATAACTATGATAAACTAAGAACAATATAATTGCAAATATAATCAAGTAGAGCAAAGTCATAACCAATATATTGAAATAGAACAAAGTCATATTCATAATATTGAAGAACAAAGATGAACAATTAAAGAACAATAGAGGAATTACCAAGAATCCTCTTGACAGATCCGGGAACCAATCGAAGATTGACTCCTTCTAGTTCTAATCCTATGTAGCTATGCTAACTAGAGATCTAGTTGATGTGGTGGCTCTAGGGCTTGATCAGAGACTCTCCTCCTGAATTAGGGTTTGAAGTATGAGACGAGGGCCTCTCCTCCAGGGGCAGGGGCCTTGCTTATATAGCCCTTTCGAATGAATCTGGGCCGTCGGATCAAACCGACATTGATCGTGCGGTTTTCCTTGATCCTCTAGGTCGGTGGAGCATAATCCTCGAGGCGGAGCCTGATTGGCTCCAGGGCCAGGGCGGGCGCCCTGTGTCCGGCTCCGTTACGCCTCCCGTTCGTTCTCGTGGCTTCTGGACTCTTCTAGATTTAAGATAATTACGTGTTCGGTTAATATCCCGTCATTAATCCGACATGTGGGCCTTTCTTCCGTATTTCCTGATAACCCCCCTGCAGAAATAGATAAACAACAAAACTCGTGGAATTCTGTCAGATAAAACCCTAAGTCTAGGTGTTGGTTTCATTTGGATCTTTTTCTCTATTTATTTGATAGTTATAATTGATACTTAAGGACCATCAACAAACTCCCCCAAGCTTACCTCTTGCTCGTCCCTGAGCAAGGAGAGACTCAGTAGTTGCTGAAATGCCTTTGAATTTTGACGGTACACATGCTTTCAAATAGAGTCTCATCTCTGAGTTAAAGTAAACTGTCAAGACTTAAAACTTACTCATTATACCTTTCACCATGGGGCTTGCAACCGTCACCTTTGTCTTGAGCGGTTAAAAGATAGAACAGTCTAGTCAAGCGCCATGTCTCTTATTCTTGATTAGCTATAGCTCTTGAGTTTTTTGCAGATTTTCAAATAAAACTCAGAGATTCCTTGTATGACTCTCTCAGGTCTCTCTTTTGTGGTATTTCTGGATCCTCACCAAAGCAGTAATGATGTCTGTCTTCTCTCAAAGCAAAGTATGTAGTATTTGTGGTATAAGGCAGAGTGACATTGCCTTCTCTCTCATCCTATTCTAATAAGGCTTTTGATATCTGGAGCTCATAGGTGGGAGATAAAGTATACATACTTACAAGACATTTATTGCATAGTCAAACCATAGATCCAGAGAAACAAGCCAATAAGTCAAATCAAGATGTGCATGTGTGGCGAGTAAATGGTGTATGGTGATAGTGATGATAACAATGGTGAAAGTCTAATTCTACTTTTGCTCTTTTGAGGGGATACATACCTTTCTTGCTTTTAAAGCTCTTGAGGAGAATGAGGTGCTCTATATATATATTTTTTTTCCTCTCAGGTGGGTATCTTGTACCCCTAATTCTACTGTCGGACACTTGTCCATTTTTACCTCTCTTCTCACACTTTTTCTCTTTTTTTTTCATCGAGGTTCCGAGCACTTGCTCCTTTTTATTTCCTTGTATCTTTTTCTTTTCGAGGTTTCGGGCACTTGCCCCTTTTTATTTCCTCGTATAGAGCACTCATCTCCTTAGAACAATATAGCAAGTGGTAGTAACCAAAATAGCTTGAGCATTTATTCCACAGGGGATAACAAGAATGGGAAAATATTTTTGGCTATTCTCTCCCAGATTAGGAGTAGAATAATTTTATGTGAATCTGGAGATGAGAATGAGTGGATATATGTGGATGCGTACTTCCGGAGTAGAAGCAGCATGTATGAGTGATTGTGCAAGTGAATCTTGATTTTAACTACATGACAAGCTCCTAAGGGTCTACATAGCTTGACTACACTCAATGCTCATAAGCAGTAAAAAGTAAAGGTATGGCTTAAAGTCTAGCAAGCATGTATGTATGGCTGTGGTAGGAACTTAAACTCTCATCATACAGGAACTCATCATGTAGCATTTTAAGATTTTCAAAGATAAAATTCTCCAGAATTCTAGCATCTCTAGGAATAGATAAACAGCAGCTCAACCTTCCCATATCATATCCGTTAACAACTTAGACTTTAGATCAAGTTCTCTTCCCACAAGTTCAGGTTTAGAGCAAGCTTTAAATGATAACAGTTATGTCTAAACTTAGAGAGAGGACTTCAAATTTGAAAGTTAGGCAAAGCAACTATTCATCATATCCATGCTAGAGTTTTATTATTATCTAGATTCAGTTTAGCATAGCCACTTTATTTATTTATTAAAACACACTAAGCAAAAGATATAGGTATATATATATATATAAGCACAAAATCTTTATTTGGTTTTTTTTTCATAGTTATGTATATTTTTATTTTTATAGGGTAGAAGTATATATAAATATAAAGATAAAGATAGAAATACTTAGCAAGATAATGGAGGTGCTCTCCCCCAAGCTGGATCTTGACATAATCTCTTCTGATGTAGCTAGCAGATGGCGGAGATGTATTTGAAAGTCGGCAGCACCCTGACAGCGATTAGAATGTCCTCTGTCTGCTAGTCTCCTTGAATTCTGTGAAGCTCAAATAGACAACAAAGCTTTGTGGAACTCTTGGCAAGGCGTTCGGTGTTTTTAAGTCCTCCGAACGGGACTCTTATTCGTTCAGTCGTCCTGGGACTTGGTGGATGGCGTAGTCGGTGGTTCCGACAGCGCCTCTTCTTCATGTGCAACTGTCTTTTCTTTCCATACTTGTCTCGGTGCTTCGGTCTCCTTAGGACAGTGTTGGTTGAGTGGTATGTCTTCAGATCTTACCACTTCTCCTTCATAATCTGCCCATCCGTCCTTGATGACCTGTTGCTTCTGATTGTGGTTACGCCGCCTTCTTCTTGTCCTGACCTGCTTGGATTCTGGGTCGTCCTTCTTAGGCAAGAACGGTGACTTGAGTTGGCGATCTTGACCTTTGTGCACGGCAGTGACCATCTTAGCTGTCTCGGTCCATACTTGCTTCTCGCTCTTGTTCCTCCTGTTGGTCCTCTTCCTTGGTTCATATTGGGGTTGCTCTGGGATTTGTGCGGTCTTGTTCTTGAAGGAAAACGTTTTCTTCCTCCTCTTGATGTAGAAACTGATCTTGGCAGCACTAGCATAGATGACAGCTCCCGCGGTGTTCAGGAATGGTCTCCCTAGGATGATGGGAGCCCTCTCATCAGAACCGGTCTCTATCACTACGAAGTCTGCTGGAGCGTACGAGGAACCCACTCGGACACAGATGTTCTTCAATATTCCTCTCGGGAAACTCAGTGTCCTATCTGCAAGCTGCAAACACATGGTTGTTTCTAATAATGGTTGTGAAAAGAGTTTTTCATAGAGTACCCTGGGCATGATGTTGACGCTGGAGCCAAAGTCACAGAGTGCTTCTGGGAAGTCTCGCATGCCGATGGAGATCGGGATGACGGGGCGTCCTGGATCGCCTTTCTTGACCGGCAGACGGTCAGTACTTACTTCCATGATAGGGTTACTCCAGTAATCTCCTGCATCAAACATGTCTACAAGATTTGTAGATTCTAGTCCTTCCGGTTGTGATGGTATACCGGGGTTAGTAGCAGCAGCAGCTATTTGATTCAACTGAGATTCAATCATTTTATTAAAGCTAATCTGGTTCTTGATGGCAGTAGAGAAATTATCCATTCTATTATTTATATTTTCTAGTATTTTATCATTAGATGCCAATTTCTTAGACAGGTTATCCATTAGCTTTCCTTGGTTGGACACTAACTCTCTCAAAGGTGGATAATTATTATTATTATTGAAAGAATTGTTACCTTGGTAATTACCTGAGTAGTTAGGCCTCTGTTGATTCCAACCTTGATTTTGCTGAGGACGGTTGTAGTAGTTGTTGTTGTTATTGTTGATGTAGTTCACGTCCTCCAGCAACTCAGGACAGTGATTGCCCGAGTGTCCAGTACCTCCACACTCCTCACAAGTCATGTGGGAGTCGTAGACGTGCATGACTTCTTTCTTTTCTCCAGCTCGATCATCGAGCTTCTTCATGAGTAGGTCTAGCTTGGCAGACAGCATGTCTACCTCCTTGAGCTGGTGCATACCTCCACCTCTCTTGCGTGTCTGAGTTCTTTCTTCATTCCAACCTTGGTTGGATGCCATCTTCTCCACAAGAGCTGTGGCTTGAGGTATGGTGAGTGATAGGAATGCTCCTCCAGCTGCAGCATCCATGGTTTCACGGGCACTGTTAATGAGCCCATGATAAAATGTCTGCATCAGTAGCCAGCTTTCTATTCCATGATGGGGACATTCTAGGATGTAGTCTTGGAAACGCTCCCATGCTTCTGGAACGGATTCATCATGTTGTTGCTGAAAACTTATAATCTTCCCACGGAGAGCATTGGTCTTGCCCATGGGAAAGAATTTGGCCAGAAAGTTCGTAGAGCAGAGGGCCCACGTAGTGTTCTTCTCCTTTGTAGCGTAGAACCACTGCTTCGCTCTCCCCAACAGTGAGAATGGGAAAAGGCGAAGTAGTATGGCGTCTCTGGGGACATCAGCCATGGTGAAAAGTGCTGCAGATCTCCAGGAAGTGTTGAAGATGAGCACTAGCATCTTCGTGTGGCTTCCCACAGAACTGGTTAGCTTGCACCATGTTGATGAGCCCAGGCTTGAGCTCGAAGTTGCGGTCGATCTCCCCAGCAGGTCCAGTGCGGATGTTGTCCGTAGTGGGAGCTGAGAACTCGCGGATCGACTTGTTCGCCATGGCTTCGAATTCAGTCGACAAATTCCGGATGAAACTTCGGCGGTCTTCGGATTTGGATGAAGCTTTGTGCTGAAGTGTTGACGATGTCTTCTTGAGCTTGGCTCTTGTTCTTCTGAATAAGGCTTCGGGATCGTCAACAAAGTTGTCTGGAAGATGTCTTCTATTCATGCATCACCCTACAATAAATAATCAAAATGGAAAATACAGGGGTAAAACTGTATAAGAGAATTGATAAGCTCGATCAGATTAGTGATGCAAATGATGACTCAAAGTTCCGTATTCATTCCTACTTAGTAATCAACCTTCCCCGGCAACGGCGCCAAAAAAGCTTGTTGGGCATTCTTAACGTCACTACCAAAAGTAGACTTAGTTTTCTAATTCTGATAACGGCGCCAAAAATGCCAAACCTATCCCTCATGCCACTTAAGCCAAGTTGTCATCCCCAGCATGACATGAGAGACGCGGTATTGAAATATGCATTTGCTCATCAAGATAAATAATAAAAGGGATCTGCAAGCACACAGATTAATACCGATGTAGCATTTTAACCGGGAAGTATTCCAGGTATCGTTATTTATATTTTTACCACTGGGAAGGGATTTCTAAGTATCATGGTTGATAATGGAATGAGAATATGGAACTGAGTACACATCAT
Organism: Saccharum spontaneum; assembly: GCA_022457205.1. NCBI lineage: Eukaryota > Viridiplantae > Streptophyta > Magnoliopsida > Poales > Poaceae > Saccharum > Saccharum spontaneum. The sequence goes on along the minus strand of CM039590.1, from coordinate 22,107,079 downwards.
TGCATGTATAACCGAGAGTATTTATCAATCTCTTTATACAGGTATAAATGTCACATTAAGTAAAGGTAAAGTGATAATGGTGACAAAGATAATTAATCTGATCAGCTAGCCACATATAATAATGATAAGCACCTCAACAGATATTCTAGCAAGTTATTAGCATGGAATTAGGATGAACTACAAAGATATTCCCTAAGTTATTATTAACTATAAAGTCTAGCATATCATAGTTAGTGCAATTATACTTGGCAATCATGGTGAGAAAAGACTATATCCATGCATAGTGAATATTAGCAAGGAAGATGAAGAACATAGCAATCACTCCCCTGTAATAGTGTTGCTCTGCCTGCCCTATACACGAGAGGGGGACTATATAAGAATCAACGAAGCTGTCACTATCGCGAACTACCCCACAATCCGGCATATAGGGTGCAATCGCAGATAAATACGGTATAGACACCACGTCTACACAATAATTATCATTCACCCACTGTACACATGGATAAACGCTATACGATCCTAGGCATGTATATAATTCCAATCTAACTAAGCCAAGCATATAACTATGATAAACTAAGAACAATATAATTGCAAATATAATCAAGTAGAGCAAAGTCATAACCAATATATTGAAATAGAACAAAGTCATATTCATAATATTGAAGAACAAAGATGAACAATTAAAGAACAATAGAGGAATTACCAAGAATCCTCTTGACAGATCCGGGAACCAATCGAAGATTGACTCCTTCTAGTTCTAATCCTATGTAGCTATGCTAACTAGAGATCTAGTTGATGTGGTGGCTCTAGGGCTTGATCAGAGACTCTCCTCCTGAATTAGGGTTTGAAGTATGAGACGAGGGCCTCTCCTCCAGGGGCAGGGGCCTTGCTTATATAGCCCTTTCGGATGAATCTGGGCCGTCGGATCAAACCGACATTGATCGTGCGGTTTTCCTTGATCCTCTAGGTCGGTGGAGCATAATCCTCGAGGCGGAGCCTGATTGGCTCCAGGGCCAGGGCGGGCGCCCTGTGTCCGGCTCCGTTACGCCTCCCGTTCGTTCTCGTGGCTTCTGGACTCTTCTAGATTTAAGATAATTACGTGTTCGGTTAATATCCCGTCATTAATCCGACATGTGGGCCTTTCTTCCGTATTTCCTGATAACCCCCTGTAGAAATAGATAAACAGCAAAACTCGTGGAATTCTGTCAGATAAAACCCTAAGTCTAGGTGTTGGTTTCATTTGGATCTTTTTCTCTATTTATTTGATAGTTATAATTGATACTTAAGGACCGTCAACAGGGACTCAGACGACGAGGAGGAGGCGGTAGGTATGGGTTTGGCTTCCTCTAGTTCATCGAGTGTCTACTTGCGAGGTCCCGCGACCCTCCCTCCTCCGCTGGCAACTCATCGACGCCCGGTGATTCGTCCCGAAGGGCAAAAGTAAGTCTATTAATATGTTATCAATACTTTTTCATTTGATATGTTGAAAATTAAAGTAGAAACTAATATTTTATTCTTAATCAATTATGCAGGAACTGGACCGTTGTGTCGGGTGGAGGTATCGCACGCCATGTCAATGTCAACCTGGGTCTTTTGTGCAGGACCCACTATCCTGGTCTAGTTGACTACGCCGGAAAGAGGGAGCCAGCCTACACCTTCGACCACTACGCCAACACCCCCGACGCGGAGGCTGAGAACAAGATGGTGCAGGTGAAGTGAGACTTTTGGGTAAGTCTTCATCGCATCACATTCATTATATTTTTCTTGAAATAATGAATGGATAAATCATGTCTATATGCAGCTTTATTATAGATGCGAGGAGGGATTTGAGGCTAGGGCGGAGGTGGTGCTTACCAAAACCTGTAAAAAGCTCGTCGTGTACATCCATTATGAGGCGCGCGTCTAGGCTATCGTCACTTACTACAGGTCAATCCTTGGAGAGGATGTTAAGAAGCCACAAGCAAGAAGCATGACGCTGACCCGAGACCAGTACATACAGGTAGATAAAGAACATTAATATTGATTCCTTTTGACATTAAGTACTCTTAATTTGTTCATCTTATATGTCAAATACTTGATGACGTGCAGATATGTCCATGGTGGTGCGCCGCGTATCCCGAGTGCTGGGAAATGATAGTGGACAGGTGGTGCGGACCCGAGTGGACCGAAGCGCACAATGCTACCCGGGAGCGGCGATTGCAAATGCTAGGTGTACTGCACCATCAAGGCAGCCGTAACCTCGCCGCATACAGACAAGCATGGGTACACGAATTCATTTATCTATTCTAACGCTCAATTTTGCCTGATTTCTAATTATCTTACTGTCTTTCTCGTAGTCGGCGTCACATGCGGGCCAGGAGTGCACCACGTTCATGGCATATGCTATGGCCCACAAGGGCAAGGCGACGTCCGACGTCTCCTACAACCCGGAGGACCCACCCGAGGTGTACAGCAACCTGTCCGTCTACACCCGCATCAATGAGTACACATCGGCGGCAAGGGCTCTCCATGGAGACGACTACGACCCGAGCTCCCAGGACTTTGATTCAGAGGTCGTCAAGAGGATTGGAGGAGGCAAGAAGTATGGGTGGTACTATCTTGGCGACGACATCATCGACGCTACCTCTACTCCCTCCCTCTCCCAAATCTGAGCACGGAGCACGGACGCAAGCATTCCCATACGTCTATGGCTAGAGATTTCACAGTAGCAGATTTTATCACTCCAGGTGATTCCTGTTTTATTCGTCATACATTGATATTTACATATCTTAGCTTTGCATTGTTTAAACATTGTGGTAAAATATTACAGACCCAGATCGAGCAATTGGAGGCCCTGCGGGAGGCCGATCGCCAGAGGATGGAGGCTATGGAGGCCCAGCGCATTGCGATGGAGCAGAGGCAGCAACAGCAGATGACGGAGGTTCTCCAGTACATGCAAGCTCTTGGGCAAAAGACGGGTGTAGCTCCGCCAGCTTCGCTATTCGTTACACCGCCACCTCCACCTTTAGGGCATGCTACTCCTGTAAGTATGAATATGATTGTTTAAGTTTGTATGTTCATGCTTAGGGCCAAACCGTAACACTACTTGTAGCCTAGTGGATTATTGTCTCACACATGCAATGTCTTCTCCTTTGTGCAGCCTCATTCGGCGGGTTCGAATAATCCACCTCTCGGGCCCTCGAATGATCCAGTTCATGGTACACCACAGTCTCAGTGGGGAGCTTGGGGATCTGGGTAGTTGTCTTTCTAGTTGTTGTTCACTTGGTGATGGACTTGTGATGCACTATTGTTAGTTATTTGGACTTGTGATGAACTTGTGTTAGCTATTTGGACTTACGATGCACTTATGTTATATATGTTGTGATGCATCTGATCTATATGAGATATTTATGATGTATGTGAGATATATGTGATGAATTTGATATATATGTGAAATATTATTTTTGTCGTGATGGAATGTAAAAATTCAAAAAAATAGGGCGGTTATGGTCACTTTGCCGAGTGCAATCACAAAAACACTCGGCAAAGCTGGGAAAAGCAAGCTAATTTTGGCAAATTTCCCAGCTTTACCGAGTGCCAGGGAAGAGGGCACTCGGCAAAGATTTTTTTTTAATTTTTTTTGCTTTGCCAAGTGCCAAGCAGAGGGCACTCGGCAAAGAATTTTCAAAAAAATTGTTTTCTTTGCCGAGTGCCAGTCAGAGGGCACTCGGCAAAGAATTTTTTTAAAAAAATTTTCCGAGTGCCACTCAGAGGGCACTCGGCAAAGAATTTTCAAAAAAAATTCTTTGCCGAGTGCCCAGCTGTGGGACACTCGGCAAAGAATTTTAGAATTTTTTTTGCCGAGTGCCCAGCTGTGGGACACTCGGTAAAGAATTTTTTTAAAAAAAAATCTTTGCCGAGTGTCCAACTGTGGGACACTCGGCAAAGCACCCGTTAACGTTATCTCCCCCGTCAAGGCAACTTTTCTTTGCCGAGTGCTGTCGTGGTGCCGAGTGCCCGATAAAAAACACTCGGCAAAGAGGTCTTTGCCGACGAATTTTTTGCCGTGTACTCTTTGTCGAGTGCGGCACGCGGCAAAGCCTTTGCCGAGTGTATTTATGGCTTTGCCAAGTGTCCTGGACACTCAGCAAAGCGCCTGATTCCTATAGTGATTAGATAAATAATATTATATATTTCTATGATAAACCTATTGGAGATACAAGCAGTGACACTATTTTTTATAAACCTAGTCAAGCTTAAGAAAATTTTACTTAATACAAAACCTCTAGGATCACATTCTTTTTGACATGGAGCAAGTGCAGAGTAAAAGTCCCTATTTATGTAAAAGCATCTCCAATTGTTTGGTAAAACCCACTCTCAACCTTGTTTTTTTTTTTTTGGCATGACGGGAAAAAACCAACAATTCCCTATCCTCACTCTCAATCTAGATCGTTTAGAAAAGCATGGGCATTACCATGTAAAGAAACGTAGACGACCGATACTCCCTATGTTGGTGTTCTTGGCGGCGTTTTTTCCTTGGTACTCCAATCATCCCCGGTTGCCACCGCTGCGATCGTCTAGAGGTGTACCACAATTGGATCTTCAGCTACTATTTTCAGATCTAAGAGTATTAGGAGATGGAGAAGGCAATGAAGATCATGTTTTGGAGGTTGGTGTGAGTCATAGTGATAGAGCTGTCTATCCATGGCTTGGCCACCGCCGCCTGGGAGGTTCGTCGGAATTGCGGCCATTATTTTCAGATATAAGGATACTAGAAGGTAGAATAGAAAATATAATGAAGATTTTGAAGTTTTGAATGTGACCTAGGGTGTTGTGTATGCAGGGCCGTACCTGGATTTGGAGACCCCCAAACAAAATACACCATGGGGCCGTAAATTTCAAGAAAAATCAAAGCATACTTTCACTTAATTATAAAGCTTTAGGATATATATATGGTTCTTACACTACTAAGAACATATCAAATATTAATGCTAAAAGAGTAAAAAGTAGTACTCAAGTAACACACTAGCATCCCTAACAGTTGGTATAGTAGTATCGTGGCAAGAGAAAGCAAAATGACAAAGAGAAAATGAACAGACCAGGGAAGCTAAGTTGCCAAGTTGGCTCATTTTTTAAATACATTGGAAATGCTCTAACATCCTAAATCATACATTCTAGTAAAAGCAATTAATAAAAAATGTTGCTAAATAAGCGGCGTTTAGGGCAAACAAATAACCTGAAATAATTGACTTGCCTTAAATGTTTTTATCTCTATCTTCTTCGAACCTAAACTCGAACTCTGGATTTTCTTATCACATAAAAGTAACCATTTATGCCGCCAAAAAGGACATTGCTAATATCTAAACTTATTTTTTTTCATGGGCTGGAATCTTGCAATCAGCCTCTTTTCCATCTTGGCCCAAATCTAACCTAGCGTCCCAGCCCATTCTCATCTGTTTTCCTCTGTCAGTGAGGAAGGCTGTATGGTTCATGCTACAACAATTTTATTTACGATAATGATATGTCACAGGCATCCGTCCCGTGACTCTCCTCCGGACACGGCTCCTAGACCTATGCAGGACCGGCCCCTATCTCTCTCAAAAAAATCCCCACTTTGCACATCCGCTCATCTACCCGCCGCGCCATGGCCGTTCATCCGCTCCCTTCCCCTATCGCGCACCTGTCTCCCGCCGCACCGTGCCCTTCCGCCCACCGTGCCCCATCATCGGCCGTGTCATGCCCCATCCCCCGCGAGCGGATGGCGCTGGACGACTGCGGCCGAACAAGCAGCAGCGTTGGAGTAGCAACAGCGGGGCCACGCTGACAGGTGCGAGCTTGGGCCGCGAGCAGGCGCAGGAGAATCACAAGTGGAGCGACGGGCCACGCCGATGGGCGCGAGCGCATAGAGCGACATCCTCCTGACCCGAGCTTGTTGACTACCATAGTTCCCCACTAGGTAGGTCGTGACTGCCGGTGACACCTTGTTTCAAATGTTTCAGGCGTTTTAGACTTATATTTCAAGTGTTTTATCTAGATGTTGCAAAAGTATATCTGAGATGTTGCATATGTTGTTGAAAGCCCTAGTTTGCTTTTGGATAATTGATGAAATCTAGGGACTAATCATTGTGCTAAGTGTGTAGACATAAAATGATAAGTCCCATGCCAAGTGGTGGAGCCTAGAGAAGGATCATGGTGATGATGGTGTTGACCACAAAATGATCAAGGGCTCAACTTGGAAAAGAAAAAAGAGAAAAATAAAAACAAGTTGATCAAGGCAAAGGTATTAATATATTTTTGTTTTACACTCAAAACACCATAGAGGGTGTGAGTGACTTAGGATCGATAGCCGTACTATGAAGAGGAGAATTTCACGGTTGAAACGGTTATCAAGTGCCACTAGGTGAATTCATATGAGCATATGCATTAGGACCTAGTGTGAGATAACATGTGACCCATGTAAAATGCTTTGAAAAATGCTAACACACGTGCATACAAGTTCTACACTTTGTGGTTAGCAAGTTGGAAGCAAGGGCGTAGTCGTTTCGGTCATAGAAATTGAAAAGGAGGTGTTGTTCGTTGACCGGACGCTGAGCAAAGCGGTCAGTTGTTTTCGGGCGCGCGCAGGGCCGAGGGCGAGGATTCGCACAGGGTGCTGCCTGGTCTCTGACCGGCGCGTCCGGTCACTTTTACTGAGGCGCAAACACTGTGGATCTGACGTGCAGGGTCCGCGTCCGACGATCACTGACCATAGATGACGTCAGCCGTTGGCGAGCGCGTGGAAGGAACATAGCACTGACCGGACGCCGGGCGCGTCAGGTCAACCCTGACCAGACGTGTCTGGTCATATTTTCGTCGCTCGGGGAGCTTACTGGACTCAACTGGACTCTGCATGGACCTGAGTCCGGTCACTCTGAGGAGCGTGTCCGGTCATTTCGTTGACTGCACGTCGAACGTTTTGTTACCATTAGAGATCAACGAACGAAATTCAAAGCGATGACACGTGGCGAAGATCTATCAACCGGACGCTGAGGCGTCTGCGCTCGGTCAACCCGATCAGCGCGTCCGGTCACCCCGTGCAGGCAGCAGTATTGAGCCTAACGGCTCTATTCTTTGGGGACGCTTATAAATAGGTAGTGGCCGACTCTTAGGAAACTCTCTTGGTATTTTGATTATCTTGACATCCTCTTGAGCTGAGCATACTCCCTTCCACTCATCCCTCTTGCTTGATTGCTAATTCAAAGTGAGATTAAGTGATTCCAAATACATTTGCTTGTGAGTTTGTATCTAGTGGCACTTGGGGATCGTTTGAGTTGCGGGATTCTTGTTACTCTTGGTGGTTGTTGCCACCTAGACGGCTTGGTGCAACAGAGGAGTTGTGGCAAGAGTTGGTGATTGTTCTTGGCCACCTCCCGGTGATTGTGAGGGGTTCTTGTGCCTTTCTCGGCGGCGCGCCAAAGGTAACTCTAGTGGATTGCGTGTGTCATTGAGCTACCTCATTTGTGGGTAGGTTCTTTGCAGTGTCCACGAGTTGGACGAGGTTCGTGCTACATCTCTTAGCCGCCGAACCACCAAGTGTTGGTTGACACAACGAGGACCAGCGTGCCGACAAACACGTGAACCTCGGGAGAAAAATCATGTGTCTCCATTGTGATTGATTCCTTAGATTTCTTCTGGTGATTGGTCTTTATCTTATTGTGATTGGTTCATTTCTCGACGCGGTAGTATAAAAATCACATTCCTCTCATTTACATTCCCGCAAACTAGTTGTGACAACTCTTTAATGTAATTAGTTTCAAGAGCTTGTATTATCCTTGCTAGTGTAGCTTTTCACCTAGTTGAGCTCTTTAGTGTAGCTAGCTTTTGAGAGCTCGTAGTGACTTAGCTTTTGATTGTTATAATGATCATGGCAACTAGAATTGTTAGATAGGTGGCTTGTAACTCTTGTAGAGTTAGAGCAAAATTGCATTACACCATTTGTCATACTAATCATTTGCTTTAGTGCTTTATAGAATTTTTTAATAGGCCATTCACCCCATCTAGTCATATTATGACCTTTCAGTTGCAATGACAATATACGCATGTTGCAAGGGTATGTTTTTAATTGTTTCAGGTGTTTCAGACGCGTGTTTCAAGTGTTTCATCTGGATGTTGCATATGTTGTGGCTATACACGCATGTTTTAAGTGTATGTTTTCAAGTGTTTTAGATGTTTTAGACTTATGTTGCACTTGTTTCGTATAGATGTTGCATATGTTGCTATGGTTTTACACGCATGTTTCATGTGTTTCATTTATTTCTGACGTATGTTGTAAATGTTTCATCTGTATGTTTCAAAAGTAGATCAGATGTTGCACATGTTGAAATGGGCGCTGGTGGCTGGCGGACAACGGCCTGCCGCAGCCACCTCGTGCTGCTATTGGGGAGCCGTCGTGGTTCACGTGCGAGCGCCTGAGGCCGGCAGAGGCCTCCGCGACACGCATCCGCAAGCGAAGCAGCTGACTTGGGACCCACATGGTTTTCCCGCGCGGGCATGGGATGGGCGTGGGAGTGTGGTTGCGGACGCTAGCGCGTGATGTGGGCGGGTGCAGGGCACGGGAGACGATGTGAGGGCGTCGCGCAGGAGCTGCGTCCGGACACATCCTGTGCCCGGATGTCCGGGCACTAGCCCTTCCATTTTATTTATGCAGGGCCGCGGCCTCAATGGTTTTGTTTTCCACTTGCTCTGAGTCACTGAGACCAGTGGTATAAATTGTTGAATATACGACGATATAATCTGGTGTGTGGACCATCGTCGTGACCTGATTTCATTGAACTGGAAGCTGCAGATGTAAAATAACAAATTCAAGGAAATAAACATTGACTAATAACTCAACATTGATGTGCATATAATTGGATGTATATTAAGAAATCCAAATATCAGACTTGACATATTTGAGAACACATGATGGATATGTGTCTATATGTATTGTATGATGAATGACTGTGAAGGGGTTGATTGAGCATTGGTTTATTGTGATTTGAACTAACTGAGGCGTTAAATGGGCGTGTGGTGTGAAACGTGTCTCTTGGATTACCTTAACATGTTCGATCGGTAACAAACATCTCTGTCTAACATAAATCTAGGAGGGCAAAAAAAGCACTACAGCCTGTAATATTCCATGTTTTCTTGTAATATAAAAATATCAACTTTTTTTTGTAATGTGTGCTGCATGTATTGGTTAGTCAAGTTAAGTCAAACTTTTTGACTAGTATACAGACAATATTTTGGCTCGGAGGACAAGTCCAAACCTTGTTTTCGTGGGTCGGTCCTAACTACTAAGTCCGGACCTAACCTGAACCAAATCCCGATTCGGACAATGGCCCATCCTTTCGCCTTAAATTAAGCAGCTAACCCGTCTGTCTGATGGAGGAGGTAACCATTGTTGGAATTTATATAGGCTTGGTCCAATAACCAATTGTAAAATTCATAATAAACCTTAAAGGCCCATTCATATGAGCAAGGGGATATAGGAACTCTTTAGTACCACCTTGCTGGTTGAAGTGGAGGTAGTCATACTTAAATATGAAAGTCCTCTCCACTTCCTCAAGTCTAGTGTGAGGAGGAGAAAGAGAAGCCACGATCTCCTTTTGCAGTTTTAATTTTTGGTTTCTTGGCCTTCAAGTTGCAGAGTTCCAAACGGTTACAAATTAAAAGTCCTAAAACGACTTAGATCGTGATCGCGACACGAGGTCGGTTGGACAGGACTATATAAGCAACCTAGTGGCCACGCCAAAATGTATCTAATTAAGCTAGAGTTTTTTGTCTATTCTCGTTGTTGCGCTACCGCCATAGTCTCCGGAACCCTCGTCTTTGCGATCCTGCACCGGAGAAGGCGAATAAGATTTTTAGGAAGCGCTATCCATGCGACTGCTCTCAACCTTCACAACGGGTCGTCTTCCATCCAAGCCAGGCGGCGCTACATCCAGACGTATTCGTCATCAACTAGGTTGAGCTCTTCCTCCACCTCTCATCGACGACTTCGATATCAACGACTTCGACATCGACCTCATTCCATCATCACCACCATCTGCATCACCAACGACTACAGCTACAGTCGACAGGTATAATTGTCATGATCTAATCTTGTCATTCATATTATTCAATATGCTGATCTGTCATGCTAGTATGTTATACATACTTGATCTAGTTCATCTGTTTTACATGATTTATATTCTGGTTTTAATCAAAAAATTACCTAATTATTTAACAATCTAAAAACCTTATTATAGACTATTTTCAGAATTATCTATGGCTAGTTTTGTTGACGCGCTGAGGCCGGAAAAGTTTTCTGGTGCGCATTTTAAGAAGTGGTCTATCAAGGTCATAGATTGGCTTACTGCCATAAAAGTTTTCTGGGTCAAAGATGGCTTGCCTGAGGAAAATATCTCTGATGAAGATATGAGAAAATTCCAGGAAGCAAGTGAAATCTTTGTGGGAGCTGTACGTAATGTGCTTTCGGATCACCTGTTTGATTCGATGATGCACATAAAAGGCGCAAAGGCTTTGTGGGATTATCTAAATGCTACCTATGGTGCATCAGATGCAGGCAAAGAGCTGTATATCATGGAGAGCTTTAATGACTACAAGATGATTGCTAACAAATCAGTAGTCGAACAAGCTCATGAGATTCAGCGCCTGGCTAAGGAACTTGAACTCTTTAAATGTGTCTTACCCGATGAGTTTGTGGTTAGATGCATTATTGTTAAATTGCCTTCTTTATAGAGAAATTTCACCACAAGTCTCAAACACAAGAGACAAAAAAAATATCAATTGAAAACCTGATAGCATCTCTTGATGTTGAGGAAAAAGCTCGCGCTAAAGACAACATTGAGAAGGGGAACGAGGAAAAAACTAGCGCCCACTTCGTCCAGAGAAACCATGGCAAGAACAAGGGAAAGCCTGAGCAACCTACTTTCAATGCCAAATAAAATACTGCCTTTGAGAAGAAGAAGAAAGATAAAGCAGAGCTACCTTGCTTCATGTGTGGAGAGCTAGGTCATTTTGCTAAAGATTGTCCGACAAGAAAGAGAAAAAGAAAGTCAATCTCGTGACAGTTAGCAGTGCTGATGACAGGTATGGTAATTTTTCTACTGTACTTTCAGTGTTTCAACCTCCAAGTTAGTGGGTTGATACAGGTGCTAATATTCACATGTGTGCTGATATCTCTTTGTTTTCTTCTTACCAGGGGCTCCAAGGTTCCTCCGTCCTGATGGAGAATGGATCACATGCTTCTGTTCGTGGTGTTGGCACGGTAGATCTGAATTTTACTTTGGGAAAGATCGTGCAGCTGAAGAACATGCATCACGTCCCTACTATTCGCAAGAACCTTGTTAGCGTCTCCCTTCTTTTGAGAGATGGGTTTAAGGTAGTGTTAGAGTCCAATAAAGTAGTTATGTCTAAGCATGGATAATTTATTGGTAAAGTAGTTATTGGCCGATTTTTGTAATAGGTCAGTGAATCATATTTGTGGCACTATTAATGATAGTTCGAGTGCTTGGCATTATCGTTTATGGCATGTGAACTTTGGTTTGATGTCACATTTATCTAGCTTGAGTTTAATTCTAGATTTCATTGTTGCCAAAGGTTCTAAGTGCCATAGTTATGTGCAATCTAAGCAACCTCGAAAGCCTCACAAGGCAGCGGAGGAGAGAAACTTGGCACCTCTAGTACTCATACATTCTGATCTTTGCAAGATGAATGGTGTGTTGACAAAAGGTGGAAAAAGATATTTCATGACTTTAATTGATGATGCAACTAGATTTTGCTATGTTTACTTGCTAAAAACTAAAGATGAAACGCTAGACAACTTTAAAATCTATAAGGCTGAAGTTGAAAATCAACTAGAGAGAAAAATTAAACATCTAAGATCAGATTGTGGTGGTGAATATTTTCCTATATTATTTGATGAGTTCTGTGCGGAACATGGTATTATTCATGAAAGGACAGCTCCCTATTCACCCGAATCAAACGGGATTGCCAAGAGGAAAAACCGTATGCTGACTGACTTGGTGAACGCCATGTTAGACACTGCTGATCTATCTAAGGCATGGTGGGGGGGAAGTTTTATTGACTGCGAGTCATGTCCTATATAGAATTCCAAACAGAAATAAAGAGACAACTCCATATGATAATTGGGTTAGAAGGAAACCATCATTTTCATACTTGCGCACGTGGGGATGTTTGGCGAAAGTTAATGTTCCAATTTCTAAGAAGCGTAAGCTTAGATCGAAAACTGTGGATTATGTCTTTCTAGGATATGCTCACTATAGCATTGCCTATAGATTTTTATTAGTAAAATCTGAAGTTCCTGATATGCATGTGGATATAATTTTTGAATCTCGTGATGCTACATTTTTTGAAAATATATTCCCTATAAAAAATATGTGTAGCAATGCTAGATTTTTCTCTGAGATAGCTCCTGATTTTACTATACCTATTGAGTCTCCTGTTGAGTCATTTGAGCAACCACCTGAAGAAGTCCTTAAGGAGAATGACAATGAAGTTCCTGTGAGGAACAAGAGACAAAGGATTGCAAAATCCTTTGGTGATGATTTTATTGTGTATCTTGTGGACGATACTCCTACCTCTATTACAAAGGTATATGCATCTCCAGATGCATATGATTGGAAAGAAGCTGTTCGTAGTGAGATGGACTCGATTCTTTCTAATGGAACTTGGGAGTTATGTGAGCTATCTTTTGGTTGTAAACCAATCGGATGTAAGAGGGTGTTCAAGAAGAAGAAGAAGCTTAGGCCTGATGGTACTATTGACAAGTACAAGGCTCGGCTTGTAGCTAAGAGTTATACCCAGAAGGAAGGCGAGGATTTCTTTGATACTTATTCACCTGTTGCTAGAATGACCACTATTCAAGTGCTACTTTCTCTGGCTGCCTCATATGGTCTTCTCGTTCATCAAATGGACGTGAAGACAACTTTCCTTAATGGAGAGTTGGATGAGGAGATTTATATAGATCAGTCTGATGGGTTTGTAGTAAAAGGTGAAGAGCAGAAAGTGTGTAAGTTACTGAAGTCTTTGTATGGCTTGAAACAAGCATCTAAACAATGGCATGAGAAGTTTGATACTACTTTAACTGGTGTGGACTTTGCTGTTAATGAGGCTGATAGGTGTGTGTATTATCGACATGGTGGGGGCCAATCTGTTATATTATATTTATATGTTGATGATATTCTAATATTTGGAACAAACATTGATATTGTTAATGAGGTCAAGTCTTTTTTGTCAAAGAGTTTTGATATGAAAGATCTAGGAGAAGCTGATGTAATTCTAAACATTAAGCTAATTAAGGAAGATAGTGGGATTGCCTTGTCACAATCTCACTATGTTGAGAAAGTATTGAGCCGATTTGACTTTATGGATAGCAAGCCTTCTCCAACACCTTATGATCCTAGTGTGACATTGGAAAAAAATAAGAAGATTTCTAGAGATCAATTAAGATATTCTCAGATAATTGGTTCACTCATGTATCTAGCTAGCGCAACCAGACCTGATATCTCTTTTGCCGTGTGCAAGTTGAGTAGGTACATGTACAACCCGGGTAATGATCATTGGCATGCACTTGAAAGGGTCTTGCATTATCTCAAAGGTACAATGAGTTTTGGGATTCACTATTCTGGACACCCAGCTGTGCTAGAGGGATATAGTGATACGAACTGGATTTCTGATATTGATCAAAACTACGTCAGTAGTGGGTATGTTTTTACTCTTGGAGGTAGCGCAGTGTCATGGAGGTCTTGTAAACAGACTATTGTGACTAAATCAACCATGGAAGCAGAACTTATTGCTTTGGATACAGCTTCTGCAGAGGCAGAGTTGCTGCGTGAGCTCTTGTCTGACTTGTCGGTGGTTGAAAACCAATACCGGCTATTCTTATGAACTGTGATAATCAAATAGTGATCACTAAAGTGAATAGTGCTAAGGATAATGCGAAGTCAACAAGACACGTTAAAAGACATTTGAAGTCTGTCAGGAAGCTAAGAAACTCCAGAATAATAGTTGTGGCTTATGTGCAAACAGATAAAAACCTGGCAGATCCCTTTACAAAAGGGTTATCACGGAATGTGATAGAAATCGCATCAAGGGAGATGGGTATGAGACCCATGTGAGTTTGAAGTAGTAGTAAATCAACCTTTTTGATCAGAGATGCCATGACTAAGGTTCTGGGAAAAACAAACTATTAGCAAACTAAGGAGAGTATAATTATAACCCTATCTATGTGAAGATGCAATACTCTCAAAGCGTTGAGACACTGTATGATAGGTTGGCTAATGCCTTAATATGTTCTATTGGCTTTAACAAGTAAAGGTGCTGTCCTGCAGAGCATTCTTAAAAAACATACCTATATGAGTCCGACTGTAAAACGTCGCAGTCTATGAGATTTGGGTGATCTCTAGTAAGCTCATGAAGAGACCAAGGAGTACGACGTATATGCTCCACCCACGAAGTAAGGCTACTGGCATCCCAAGTACTAGTTTGACTTTGAGTAAAGCTCGTTCGCACAAAACTTGCAATTTAAGGCATAGTCCATTGTTCAAGTTGTAGATGAGTGTAGCTTAAGGTCTTAGGTGGAAGTTCAACTTCACAATCTCTGCCGAAACACTAGTATATCGAATAGTAGCGAGAACAGACAAATCTCTAAATGAGTATTTAAGATATGGTGGGGGATTATTGGAATTTATATGGGCTTGGCCCAATAACCAATTGTAAAATTCCTAATAAATCTCAAAGGCCCATTCATGTGAGCAAGGGGGATGTGGGAACTCTTTAGTACCACCTTGCTTGTTGAAGTGGAGGTAGCCATACTTAAATATAAAAGTCCTCTCCACTTTCTTAAGTGTAGTGTGAGGAGGAGAAAGAGAAGCCCACACGCGCCCACTAGCTCACCTCGCCTCGCTGGGCCGGGCAGGGCAAAGGGCACGGGCGCGCAGCACCTGCGTGAATGGTCCGCCGAAATCTAGCTCCTCGCCTTGCTGGAGCACGGTCTCCTTTTGCAGTTTTAGTTTTTGATTTCTTGGCCTTCAAGTTGCAGAGTTCTAAATGGTTACAAATTAAGAGTCCTAAAACGACTTAGATCGTGATCGCGACACGAGGTCGGTTGGACAGGACTATATAAGCAACCTAGCAGCCACGCCAAAACGTATCTAATTGAGCTAGAGTTTTTGCCTATTCTCATTGTTGCGCTACCGTCATAGTATCCGGAACCCTCATTTTTGCGATCCTGCACCGGAGAAGACGAATAAGATTTTTGGGAAGCGCTATCCACGCGACTGCTCCCAACCTTCACAACGGGTCGTCTTCCATCCAAGTCAGGCGGCGCTACGTCCCGACGTATTCGTCGTCAACTACGTCGAGCTCTTCCTCTATCTCTCATCGACGACTTCGACGATGACTTCGATATCAACGACTTCGACATCGACCTCGTTCCATCATCACCACCATCTGCATCACCAACGACTACAGCTACAGTCGATAGATATAATTTTCGTGATCTAATATTGTCGTTCATATTATTCAATATGCTGATCTGTCATGTTAATATGCTATACATACTTGATCTAGTTCATCTATTTTACATGATTTATATTCTGATTTTAATCTAGAAATTACCTAATTATTTAACAACCACAACAACAAAAAAACAAAAAAAACCCTAATACTTCTTTCTGGCCGTGCACGCTCATGCGACTCGGCAAGCACACTAAGGGCGTGTTTGATATGGGCCAAATTCCCTCGGCCAGGCCCGTTGGGACTAAGGCCGAGTGTTTGATATCCATGGCCCAGGGTTGGAGCCTGGCCAGCGGGATGCAAAATTCCTTCTCTCTCCTGGCTCTGGCCGCACACTCCTCCTTTGCGTTTCCTCTCGGCCTGGCTCTGGCGGCGCGCGCGGGGGCGATTCGGCGCCATGGCGAGAGGCCGCGGCGGGCTCGCGCGGGAAGGGGGAAAGTTCCGCGCGCTCCCTTGCCCGCCGAAATCCGCCGCCTATATCAACCCCCCTCCTCCACCCGCTCAGTTCTTCTGCTCCACTCCCCACTCTACTCCCGTTGAGGTACCGGCGGCGGTGGTGAGCTCGGTTGCCGGCGCGTGGTGGTCTTCCCCGGGCTTGATCTCCGTTCCCCCGGTGTGGATCTGCGTCCAGGCGGCGCGGCTCCCTCCGTTGCTGGGCTCCGGCGAGGCCGTCTGCTTCCGTCTTCTTCCGAGTAGCTTTGGTGGTGCTTCACCGACCAGATCTGCTACTTCTTCCCCACCTCTCTTCGATTCGACCTGCTTTGGCTCCCTCCGGCTGACCCGAGGTGAAATCAATTTGTTTTCCCCATTGTTTGCGGTCTAGGGTTTGTTCTTGCGCTTACATCTGTGCTTTGCATGATGGTTTTGTTCTTGCTTTCGGTCTAGGGTTAGTTCTTGCGGTCAGATCTGTGCTATGGTTGATGTTATGGAGTTACTACATCTTGAACATGACTACTTTGTGCATCTTTGTCCAGATTGCTTTCGTTGTAGGGTTAGTTGTTGCGGTCAGATATGTGGATTCTTTGATGCTGGGTACCTACTGATGCTTGAACATGATTATTTTGTCCATTTGGATCTGGTTTTAGGCCACCTTTTTTTCCAGTACGATTAATGTTAATGATTCTGTTGTTACTCTGTTGGTTTGGTTGATGATGGGATGAGATAGTTTGATGAATGGTCGATGATGACTAGCTTCTGAGCACTGGGAGGCATTGTTATGAATGCAGCCGTGCTATTTTTATTATGAAAGCATACACTGTCATGCAGAGGCTAGCCAGGGTGTACTTAATTGTCTTATACATTTCTGAATGCATGTAGATGGATGGAAATGCACAACATTTGGTGATGGCTAGGCAAGCAGCTGGGATGGTTGCTGTGATGGTGTGTTTTGTGGTCAGTAGGCTTAGGAAGATCGCTGGAGATGAGTCCATCCCTTATGGGCCTAGGACTCATGCTGAGAGGCATAGGCAGAGCACACTCCAGATGATGTACAATTACAATGACACTGAATGCATAGCCATGCTACGCATGAGAAGGGTTCCATTTTTTCATTATGCAACCTGCTTAGAAGTAGAGGCCTTGTACCTGAGACTGTTGGATGCCCAGTTGAGGAGCAGGTAGCAATGTTTCTGCATGTGGTTGGTCACAACCAGAGGTTTAGGGTGGTCCACCAATCCTTTAGGAGGTCTATTGAGACAGTTAGTAGAATCTTCCACCAAGTGTTGTATGTTGTTGGTGAGCTAAGGGGTGAGTTGATCAGGGCTCCTTCCACTGAGACACACCCTAAGATTATGGGTAGCCACAGATGGTTCCCTTTTTTCAAGGTACTTGTTAATTAACTAAATTTCTATTGGGTAGCATCAAACTTACCACCTATGCTTATGCACTTATGCTGGTTTCTGTAGAATGTAATTGCTGCCATTGATGGCACTCATGTGTTGGCAAGGGTGCCTAGACACATGCAGCAAGCCTTCAGGGGTAGGAAAACAAGCCCCACACAGAATGTCATGGCAGCAGTGAATTTTGATCTCAAGTTCACCTATGTCCTAGCTGGTTGGGAGGGCTCAGCCCATGATGCACTAATCCTAGCTGATGCCATTCAGAGAGATGATGGGTTCACTATCCCAGCAGGTAACTGCAATAGCTAGTGTCTGCACTTATGTCCTTACACCCACTACACACTTTCACACTTCTTGTCCCCCAATTGTAGGTAAAATATACCTGGTAGATGCTGGATATGCTTGCAGGACTGGCTTCTTACCACCCTATAGGGGGGTTAGGTACCACTTGAGTGAGTTCTCTAACAGAAACTACCCCACCAATGCTAAGGAGTTGTTCAACCTGAGGCATTCTTCACTCAGGGTTGTAGTGGAGAGGGCCTGGGGTGCACTTAAGGGCAGGTTCAGGATTGTAGACAACAAATCTTTCCACAAGTACAAGACCCAAGTGAAACTTGTGCTTGCTTGTTGCATACTGCATAACTGGATTCTTGGCTTTGGGATTGATGAAATTGTTCCACCTGAGGAAGGGTTTGAGGGTGAGGTGCCTGAGGATGATGAGGGAGAGGTGCCCCTAGAAGAACCTGCAATGGTTACTATTAGGGATCAGATTGCCAATGCTATGTGGGAAGCTAGGGGGACCCATAGGACCTGATTCTGTTGCATTTCATTCATGTGTAAAATAATTTGGTAGACCCTGGATATGGAACTCACGTGGTGTATTGCTTATGAACAATTTAATTGCTATGTCTGAGACCTATGATATTTGTGATGTAATAAGTTCATGTTTATTTGCAATTGTTCTTGTTTACTGCTTAAGCTTTATATGGTTGGTAACATTCCTAGGATGGCTAGTATGAGTTGCCCTGCCCAAACTGGGTTTGCGCCTGCTGCCAACATGGTGCAAGGATATGCAGCAGTTGCCCAGGCAGCAGTTGCAGCTGCTTTGGCTGCACCTGAGGTTGTAGACCTTGTTGGTGCTGCAGTTGAGGGTGATGCTGCTGAAGGTGCTCCTGCTGGTGCTACTACTGCTGGAGGGCAGCAAGCTCCTATGAGGTGGAACAATAACACATCTGGGTTTGTCCTAAGGAGGATGGCCCAGATTGTGTCTGATGGCTCTAGGACTGACAAGACTTACAAGGATAAGGATGTGAATGTTGTAGCTAAGGCTCTCAGGGAGTACAGTGGTGTGGTTGTTAGTCCCACTCAAGTGTACAATCACTTGAGGAAGTGGAAACAAAAGTGGGCTAAGGTTGCCAAGTTGAAGGACCTGAGTGGGGCAACATTTGATGATGATTGCCATGCCATAATGCTAGAGCAGGACCACTACCTTGGTCATTGCAAGGTACAAATGACCTAGTTAGCATCACATTTGTCTTTATGCACTTGTACCTACACTTGCTTAACTCATGCACACTAACTGCAGGACCACCCTAAGGATGCTGAGTTCTTAAACACCCCCATCAGATTCTACCTTGAGATGGAATCCATCTTTGGTAGCACTTTGGCAACTGGTAGGTTTGCCTTAGGGTCCAGTGCCCCTTTGGGAGTCAACAATGCTGACAGTGTGGCTGCAAAGCTTGAGGGGCAGGACTTCTCTTGTCCTGCCTTTGAAGCCAAACCCACCTTTGACTTAGGTGAGGGCAGCAAGGCTACTCCACCTGTGTCAACCAATGCTGGTGTGAAGAGGAAAAGGAACTTTAGTGAGGAGGAGATGTTGATGATGACCAACATGACAGATGCTGTGAACAATGTTGCCAATGCTATGTTGAAAACTGGTGCTGCCCATGTTGATCCAGACTTGTATCTTGCTGTCATGGAGATGCCAGAGTTCTCCACTGAGGCCTTGATTGTTGCCTACACCCATCTGCTTGAGAACAAGGCAGTTGCCACTGGGTTTGTCAACATGTCCACCCCCCACAGGTCTGTTTGGCTCAGGACCTACCTGTCAAAGAACTACAACATGTAGTTCTGTCCTTGGTAGCCTATATTGCCTGTTGAGGGGGTTGACTGTTGAGGCCTATATTGCCTCCACCTCCCACACCCACTCTCTTCTCTTTTGGGTTCTTTTGCTAGACTGTGCATGGTAGATGGCTGACCAGCAACTGTCCTTTTGGAAACTGTAATTTGGCTTAGGAGGGTGGCTAACTACAGATGACCAAGTAAGACTTGGAAACTGCTACTAGTGCTCACTTCTTGTGAGCTGAACTCATTTGAACACATTTGGCATGTACTAAATTGCAACCTCTGTTGGTTGCTTCGATCTTATTACTTATGCTGGGCTTTTTACTGCTATTTCATTCCAAGTTGCTGCTGTTGTTCTTGACTGACCACCAATGCTGAGCTGCTGCTGTTGTTTTTGGCAAGGCTATGACTGAGATGATGATGAAAAGATGGAAAATTGGCCGATGATGTTTATTTGTTTTACAAGTGATGAGGTAGCTGCATATTGTTTCTATTGATATGTTTTCTTGGTTTTTTCATGTCTGTGATGGTTATGTGGGACTGGAGCAATCCCTTGCAACACTGGTTCTGTGCTAAGTGATGGCAGGGAATGGTCTTGGGCACATGTACTTGACAGATATGAGTTTCCCAAGTTTTGTTTGCTCTTTTATTCTCCTAGTGCAGCTACCTGTGATTCATGGTTTGTTGCCATTAATAACTGAGGCCTATGTTTATTGTATCCTATGATGTCAAAAACTATTCATATAATTCAAACATGTAACTTAAGCGGCATTGGGGATCACTGATTTGTACAAACAAACCGGAGATCTTCAATTCTGCTTTGGTGACATGCTTGATACATGAAACGGATGACTGAGGATTTGTTTTCATCTTCTTGCAGACCAATGGCTAAATGGTATGTGGTTTTTGAGGGACTCAAACCAGGGATCTACACATCCTGGCATGAGTGCAGTGAGTATATTCTTAATGTTGAACATGCAAGGTACCAAAGCTATAAAACACATGCTCAGGCTATGCAACAATACAATGATGCACTTAGGATGGGTACTGTCAGGCAGGTCCAAGCTAGATCCATGACTAATCCAGTGCCGATGGCACCAAGTCATGCAACTGAGGGTAAGAATGTGATCATTGACAAACCAAGTTCTGGTAAGAATGTGATCATTGTCATTCTTGGGGTGTTGGTGTTAGTTCTTTGGAGCAGGCTGTCGACCTGTTGCTCCTGTAATTGAGATTGGGTTCTATGGCCGATGATGACGGTTTCTTTTGTTTTACTTAGACAAAACTGTTAAGAATGACATCATTATTGAGTCTGAGGCCATGTTCATATCTACTTTGTTAGTGCTTTGTTGATGTTTGCCCAGATCAAAAACTGCAGCTGTCAATATGCTATTCTTCTTTGCTCAAATGAAATTCTCTGTTGCTTGCTGTTTCTTGGCCGAACTGGGCCCGGCTCGAATCAAACACCATCCCTAACTGGTAGTTGATGGTAGTTGGTGTTGGGCCAGACTGAAAGCTGGAAATCAAACACAAAAAAGGCATGGGCCAGCTCCTAGTGATGCAATGCAATCAAACAACCCACCTTGTGCGGGTTGGCCCAGGCCATGGCTGGCCAGAGCCTGGCTCGTCGGCCAGGCCTTGCTGGGCAAGAAATCAAACACGCCCTAAATCCACGGTTGATTTCTTCGGAAACCTCCGTCGACTGTCCATCTACCATGAGCTCTTCGGTCTCCCGTCCACACGGTGGGACCCGGCAGCCGCATGTGCGGCGGCGTCAGATGCCATAGGGATCATCGCTGCTTGCTGATGGCGTCATGTGCGGCGCGCGCGTACATATACAAGCGGATGCGTGTGTTAGGGCCTGGACGACCACAGGTTAATTAGGGGATGAGCAATTAGCTTAATTGAGCTGCTTCCAGTTATGGTGTAACAGTAGCAACTTAGCTAAAAAAGGAAAGGAGCGGAAGCAGAAGGTAATGTGCAGTTGGGTCGTTCAAAACTGCAGGCGCAGGCTGCAGTAACATACGGCCAGAATCGTCGCCTGCTTCTGCTTCCTGGACCTTGCCGATCATGAAGCGGCAGCGGAAGAGCCACCTGCAGATGCTGCCCGAGGACCTGCTCGCGGATGTGCTCCGCCGCCTGCTGCCTCGCAGCCTTGCCGTGTGCCCGTGTCCCGCTGCGTCTGCACGGCCTGGCATGCCATCGTCGACGTTCACAAGCTGATGCGCGCGGACCTCCTCCCCCTCTCGTTCGGTGGCATAATGATCGGTTTCAACATGCTGGGGCGCACCGAGTTCCTCTCCTACCGTGGGCCAGGCTGGTGTGCTGCGGTCTCCGGCAACCTTGGCTACCTGCCACGTCCAAACATCCCCGTGGACGGCCATTGCAACGGCCTGCTATTCTTTCTCAAACCGTGGCGAACCCTGCTACACGGCACTGGTCACGCTTGCCCCGGCAACCACCTCCGCGCATGCGCATGGGTACTACAGAGGACGACGTGATCTATGAAGAACCATACCTCGTGTTTGATCCAGCCATCTCTCCCTACTACGAGGTGTTCTTGATGCCTGTTGTTCATCCATGCGCAGAGCTCGACCGCTCAACAGCGGAGTCCGAGTGGCCACCATTGCTGTGTGAGTGTGAGACACATGTCTTCTCATCAAGGACAGGGTGCTGGGAGGAGAGATCATTTGTTAGGGAAGGAGATCCTGCAGGAACCACCGCGGTCATACAACAAGCACACACAAGCAGGAAGCGCTACAGTGTATATTGGCGTGAGGCACTTTACATACATTGCCAGAATGACTTCTTCTGCAAAATATCAGTGACGGACAGTAAGTACCGAGTCATTAAACCACCTGCAGTGACAAGTAATCTGCAGGACGGACCTCACTGAGCTTATCTGGGGAAGTCAGAGAACGGGGTCTATTGTGCAATACTTGGTCTTAAGTTCCGACTTCGGGTGTGGATCATTCAAGAATCTTGTGGCCAGATGGAGTGGGTGCTAAAGCTTGAAAACAACCTTGCGCGCGTGCTGGCAAGTCCGGACTTTTATCAAGATGCTGATGGAGAATGGACCTTTGAGGATATTAACCGTCACGCTTACTGGCACGAAGATAACAATGGCGCCGACGAAGAACATGTGGATCAATCTCAACACTCACACAGCACTCGTATGTTACTTTGCTTGGATTTCATCCGTTCAAGGAGACTGTATTCCTCAATAGCTCTTTGAGTAGAGGTAGAGGATTTGCCTATGACCTAAACAGCTCAAAGGTCCAAGATTTGGGCAACATGTGCCCCACGTATTATCATCAAATCGCTGGGCAACACGCATATATAAAATCAGCTTTTCCATACACGCCTTGTTGGATGGACATTCCGAAAAGAAAACGAAAGAAAACTAGGAGCAGCGGAGCTGTACTGAACCGGCGAGCATCTCCAAGAGTTTGCCAAATTAACTTGGCATCCATCTATTTTTGGTAAAACAGTAAAAATTGTGCTCCAACAGTTTGGCATCCAACTTAGCAAATTTTAGCAACTTGGCAAATCTCCCCCCTCCACGCGTATATTTGCGCGTTGAGCGCGAGCGCGCATCCAGCTTCGCGTGCGGGGCTCTTCGTTTCTTAGCGGGGCTCTTCGTTCGCTTAGCGGGACTCTTCGTTTCTTAGCGGGGCTCTTTGTTCGCTTAACGGGCCTCTTCTTATTTTACCAAGTCCAAATGGCAAACTCTTGGAGAGAGTCTATTTTTTCACTTGCCATATATTTTAGCAAGTTGCCAAATCATGATATTTGCCAAGTGAATTTTGGCAAACTCTTGGAGATGCTCGCTCATCATAAGACTATGTAGTAGGATCATGCCGACTCTTTCTTTTTTTTAGCTTTCGTGCATGACTACTAAAGAATTGGTCATCGTCGAATGTTCGTGTGTTTCCTTGTTAATTGCATGTTTGCTACCATCATGGTGCAATCTCTCTGTTTCTTTCGAGTGAAAAGCATGCTATGATATGCTTCATAAGGCATTGCATGCTCTGGGTGATGTGAACTCCATGTGCATGATTAGCTTTTATATAAGAGGAACTGGTTGAAGCTAGGTGTAACAATACAGCTTTGCCTTACACTACTACTAAAAAGATTTTTGGGAGGCGGTCACAAAATTTATGTCTCCCAACACTAGTACAGAAAAGATTTTTACAGACGGCTCTCTTTTCTAATAGAGGCAGTCCACTTAGTAAACCGTCTCTAACCATTATAGCAGGCACTGTAGCTATACAACCGTTGCTGGAAATCAATTTTTAAGGGTGATTCGGTTAAGAAAATCGCCCTAGAAACGTATCCATTTCTAGGGCGGTTTAGTTAAGAGAACCATCCTTGAAAATACGATTTTTAGGGACGGTCGTCTTTACCGAACCGTCTCTAGAAGAACCCGATTATCAGGGACGGTTGCGTCAAGAGAACCACGTCTGTTATATATTTACAGGGATGGTCCACTTAGTTCACAGCCCCTAAAAATAACCCGGTACAAGTACCCTTCTTCTTCCTCGTGATTAGCTGTTCGTGCCATTGTTGAGCTCACTTATAGGCGAGAAATTGCAAAAAAGAGGGGAGAGGTTTTGCTCACTTCTGGACGAGTACGCAAGGGTTGAAGTTCTCTCGCTTTCCCCAAATCATCAAGATTATGAAGTTGACCTCCCTGCTCCTGATGGTGAGATGGTCTTGGGCAGCCTTGTAGAGTATTTCATTGCTTGGCAACAACGAGACATTGTGCTATCAACCAACCCGTCGACTCTACCTTCTACTTCTCAGTTGCAATTAACTCAGGTAGAGGAACAAGTAGAAATAGGCTCCACGAGCGAAGCATGTGTGCAGTCGTTACCGACATATGATCAACAGATGCCATCGATCCTAGAGGAGACAGTAGCCCAGCAAGACCCAGGGTCCTTCGACAACTTTGAAGAAGAGATGTTAGCGTCGTAGGGGTGCAAGTACCTAGGTTCGAGGCACCAGGCACTACAGGTCTCACATGCGGCAATGAAGAGGCACATCAGGATCAGACTCAAGCAAGAAGGCAACAAGTGAAAGGGGGCAGCACTACGCCACCACCATCATCGCAGCTACAAACGGCTGCACCGCCACCGCCACCGTAGCTATAAATGGTTCCTAAGAAGGTGAGAGCATTTGAGAAGGATACTGACCCGCTGGATGCTGACCTATTGGCTATGTTTTGGTCGCTCTGCAAAAAGAACGCCAACGAAGCTTCTGCAACCAAGGGCAAGGAGGAAGCATCTGCATCAAAGGCCAAGGCCAAGGAAGCAGCATCTGCAACTAGCTTTGGCTAGTCCCGTATGAGCAAAGCCATGGTGGCATGGAGTTCGTTAAGACTTGATGAGTCAAGACCACCTCAGTTTCCCCGAATTTGTATTAGGCAAGGAATTCCTACCTGATTTTGCCCTAGAATCCAAAAGATTGTCACACACGAGGGTCTTTCAAAAGTGGTACCTGCATGGGGCCCAACTAGCTTAGCTTAGAGGCAGTGTCTGTGTTACCCAGCTCACGACATATCCCGAACCGAACCACATTATTTTCTATATTTAATTCGATCGAATCCGTATTTTCAAACAAATTCAAATAAAATTTAGAACACCAAATTCGAAATCAGATTGAAAACAGTTTAGATATTTTTTCAATCATTTTCTACTTTTAATTCAAAAATATCCTGAATTTAAAATTCAGTTTGAACCGAATTTGGCCCACTACACATAGCCCAGTCCACTCACTGGTTGTGCCCTCAGCCCTCAGCGTAACCCAGCTGCAGTGTGGTTATGCCATCCCTCACTGGTGCTGTGGCGTCACATATAAGCAGCTTGCTCCCTTGTCGTTGGTTGCGACGTCGAGGTGGTTATATATGGCCATGCAGCCTGAGGCCCGGCTTTTTGGCCCGACCCAAGCCCGGCCTGGCCCGAGGGTCATTGGGCTCGGGCTGGCCCGGCACGAGGCAGCAGGTCGTGCCTAGGCCACCACCTAGGCCCGCGGGCGAGCATGGCATGACCCGGCCTCTAGGCGACGGCCCGCAGGCGGCCCGGTAACCTACAGAGACCACAAACCAGACAGCTTGCTAAGAGCCCAGTAGCCCACCGCTCCCCAACCCTAAGTCCTATCCCCTCCCCCTCCTCACATCCGCCGCACTCTCCCTCTCCACTCTCGCGGTCGCGCTCGCATCACGAGATCGCGACTCTCCCTGTCCCGCACCAGCATCGCCGCAGCCGCACTCGGTCACCCACTCGCCCCGCTCGCCTTCTCACCTCGCAGTCACAGCTCGCGCTTCCCTCTCGGCCTTGCTCGCCTCTTCCCCGTGGCGGCGCCTCCCTCGCGCGGCGTCTGCCTCCTCCATGCCTTCGCAAAGCAGCTCCACCTCTAGGGCGAGCGCGCAGCGGCCGGATCTGCCTCAGGGGCGAGTGACGAGCGTGCCGGCGGCCGGAACTGCCTCGGGGGGCGAGCACGTCGACGGCGGCTGCCCTGGCCTCTATGGGCATCGGCCAGCCCAACATGTTGGCTGGGCCATGCTTCTCAGGCCGGCCCGGCACGAATTTTAGCCCGCAGGCCCATGCTTGGGCCGAAGGCCAGCACAAGGCACGCAGCAGCACGGCCCAACATGCTGTGCCTGGCCCGTGCCGTGCCGAACCGGGCCGGCCCGATGGCCATGACTGGAGGTGGTACTAAAAAACTAGCATACTCACACATAGGGATGAAAACGGATCGGATACGGACGGATATCACTGATATCGTATTTGTTTTTATATTTATGTTCGGATTCGGATTTGAATACGGATAGTATAAAAAATGTCGGATAGGATACGATTGGATATCGACATCATAAATATGTGATTTAAATATTCGAATACGAATACGATATCGGATGTTAAATATCCGGACTCGGATATGGACGGATTAAAACCCCTCTAAACGGATTCGGTTTCGAATACGGTCGAAAAATATCCGCACCGTTTTCATCCCTGCTCACACACATATAAACAGCTTGCTCCCTTGTCGCTAGTTGGGACGTCGAGGTGGTACTAAAAAACTAGCATACTCACACACACTGCTTATATTTGCTTAGTCTGAGTCCCCGTCCGTACAGGCCCAATGTGGTTGGCCGAAGCCCACGAAGCACACAACAGCCGAGTGTGCTGCCTGCTTGGTGCTCGGTCAAGTTTAATTATTTTATATTTACCACCACATTTTCTTTTTTATTGTTTGTATGATTTTTGTATGTATAAGTTTAATATTTCGTGCTCAAAAAACATTGGCTTAGGTATGCATAAGCTATGTAAGCTATGACAATGCAACTCAACTTTCAAAAAAAAAACAATGTGAATTGTATATGAACTATTGATAATTTGCTTGTACACGTATAATCGAGTTGTAAATAGTACTCATAGAGTGGTCAAGTGACTGCAACACATGTTATATATATAGATGTTGGTTTTACTCAATATCCAGAGAAATATTCGTAACCAACTCAATTGATTGTTCTAGACATGTATTTGTGTGTCGGCGCCAGTCTGGGCAAAAATAACCGAGAACCGGAACCGAACCAAACTAATCGGAACCGAAACCGAATTAATCGAAACCGAATATTTCGGTTCCTAATTCGGTTCCCATTTCTAAGTAACCGAGGGCTCGGTTACCTGAAATAACCGAAGTGAGCAATGAGGCCCAGTAATTAGAAAGAAAAGGCCCAACCCAACATGGCTTGGTATATATGCAACCTCTCCAAACCCTAAAGCTCACTCCACTCCTCCCTCCCAGCCACCACTGCCAATCCCCAACACGCAGCGGCGCTTCCTTCTCGCGTAGGCGCGCCTCACCGCACGGCCTCCTCCTTTCTCCTTCCCGACCCCATCCCTGCTCTCTTCTTCCACACGTAGCACCACCCATCTCCTTCCCTACCCGGTAGCCGGCGCGACGATGCTCCGCGCCCCTGCTCCTTCCCTTCCTACAGTGGCGGTGCCCGACGCCCTTGCTCCGTCGTCCTCTCCTCCACGCTGCCCCTAGTCCCCTCGTCGATGGCAGCTTGGCCTTCCAAGATCCAGTGGCTGCGGTGGCTTCCAATATCCAGCAGTGACGCGCGACCTTCTAGTGGACGGGGTCACCACGGCGACATCCTTTTTTTCATTTTTCATTTTTTTCCTTTTTCTTTTTCTCTGTGCTAATATTTTCTCGGTTTTTTCGGTTATAACCGAAACCGAACCGAAAGAACCGAACCCGAATTTGCTCGGTTCCACGTTTTCAGAAGAACCGATCGGTCCCTATTTCTTAGATAACCGAATTTCAGTAAAAACTGAAGAACCGAACTGATCGGTTTCGGTTAACCGAATGCCCAGCCTGAGGCGATTGTGTTAATACTTAAGATCAAGGGTTATGCACTTGTTAATTGTTATGCACTTGGTACTATAGGGCGGTATTCCGTATTTACTTTTCGTATACCGACAGTGTTCGACATAATTCTGCTCGAATTGGTTCGTTTTCGAAATACTCGATTTTCCTTAAGTTCGCGTTCGTTTTCGTGTCCGGCTTTACTGTTTTTGCTTTCGTTTTTGTATTCAAATGTAGAAGTATAAAACGGTTGAGGGGTTTTTCGACCGTTTTCATCCTTACAACACCGGTGTCGAATCATCGCCCTTGACTATATCTTTTGAGGAGATGCAATTGTTATTCTGCCAGAAGAGACTCGACATGAGTCAGATTTCCCTATGGTGCATTAAAGTAGTGTTTCCTTAAACTCATCCTCAAATTTGGTTATTTGTGCATGTGCTATCCTTTTAACCACACATGTGCCGTACTTTTGTGTAGCGAAGAGTGGGTGGATGCGGTCAAGTTGGATGTGAGGAACGCATACCTTGACCCATGTCTCATTAAGGAGGCACGACACGCTGGACCTCTAATGTGGATAGACGATCATCCTGCATTAACGAGTGACGGGTGCCAAGGGCAAGGCAAGAGAAAAAAATTAGGAAGGCTGCACACAAAGAAGCAAGGTCAGAAGTTATGCTAGCTTATCAGAGGTTCCAATGTATATACGCCTCATACTATTTCGGGTAAGGTCGACCACTATCATTTTTCATATTATTTGGTTTACGTTGGCCCATTGATTTTTCATGCAATTTGGTTTACGTTGACACCATTATCTTTTTGTACTAAAGCAGCGATCACTTCATCTTACCAAGCATCAGTTTGAGATTTGGCAGCATTTTGATCTTTGACTCGATGAGAAAAGATAAAAAAAAAGTTCTAAAATTTCATCAGCATTTTACAGACGTAAGTAATCGTAGTTTATTACTCTTTTGAAGGCAACATAGTTTATTACTTGTGAGACTAATTGTTGCATCCAGTTGTTGTTATAGCGAAACTGAATTTTTCGTCCATTAAACAGTGCCTACGGATATTACGTTGCAGAAGGTGGAGTGCATAACCCGAAGAAGCCGGATAAGATGACTGTTTCTCTACATCTACGGGTATGACCACTTTTCTAACCCAAATAGCAAGCATATTATATAGAACAATGTGTTTCACTGTATTGTTTTTTTTTTTTGTCATATCACCGACCTGCGGTGTGTGAGGTAGCCTCCCGGAAACATGCTTTGTGGCTACTTTGTATGCTAATGCAATGGATGAGAACCAACGAGTTGTACTACACTAACCCTGAAGACATAAATCGATCTGTCGAACCATATCATATGCATATGTTCATTAATATGAATCTAGCTAATTTATCCCCTTTTTTGTTTCGTGCAGCAAACGGCGTTTTCGCCTTCCTGTGCAATTAACCAAAAGGATATTTAAGAAGTTCAAGATGATTTTTTGCAAGCTCTTGATGCAGGAGGTTCTCCACAAGGGAGGCTTATTCTTTGATCGTGATTCGGAGTATGCCACACATCCCAAGTTTGAAGTTGTTCGCGCTGCAGTCCCTTCAAATCATTGTTGTCATGAAGCACAATGTTATTTACTAGCTTGTAATGTAAATTATAGTGTGCTATAATACTTTGTAAATCAAGTTTGTATTAGTTAATTAGTTCACTAGTATATATGAAGCTAATTTGAATCAATTGCAATAGGCTCTGAAATTTGGTGGGAAACAGGGCGATTTCAAATATGGCGGAAAATTTCAAAAATTTAAATATGATTTTTAGGAGCGGTTCAGATTGAGTAGGATCGCACTTGTAAATTTATTTTGAGGGGTGGTTTCAGCAAGCCAACAGCACCTGAAAATGTGTTTTTAGAAGTAGCTGCATTTCCAAAACCGTCCTTGAAAAAACAGTTTTAAGGATGGTTGCAGTGCAGCCACCGCCACTGAAAATATGTTTACAAGGGCGGTTCGCTTATTGAAACTGCCCCTGAAAATATATTTTTAGATGCGGTTCTCCTATTGCAACCACCCTTAAAAATACCATTTTCAGGGGTGGATATGTTAACAGAACCACCCTAGAAATGATTTTTCATGGGCGGTTAGATGCCCGACACTACAAACAGCCTATCTTTATAATTGATGGCGTAGTAGCAGTTTTTGAAACCAGCTCTAAAGATCGATTTTGACCATCGCTAAAAATCTTTTCTGTATTAGTGTTTCTTTCCCACCCTATTCTCAAAATCATGATTTCAAAATTATTTTGCAACAACAACTCCTTATTATTATGGTGTCGACCAAGTCA
Organism: Saccharum spontaneum; assembly: GCA_022457205.1. Classification (NCBI taxonomy): domain Eukaryota; kingdom Viridiplantae; phylum Streptophyta; class Magnoliopsida; order Poales; family Poaceae; genus Saccharum; species Saccharum spontaneum. The sequence goes on along the minus strand of CM039590.1, from coordinate 22,076,868 downwards.
ACATCGTGGCAAAGATATTTTCTAAATAAAATCTCTCCGAATAAATTAAAAGTTTGAGTCGAATTCGAGCCACTCGAATTCAATGCAAGACCACTTCACATACATTTTATATTGTACTTAAAATGAAACCCTATCTCTCTAACTCTCCTTTTCAAACAATATTTATAAGATTAATCTATGCATTTCATATGAGTATGCATGTGTGCCTTTGGCTCTTAATTGAGCTTGATTTGGATTTTTTTTGGGTCGTTCGAATTAAAAAGGAAAAACTCCCTTCTTGCTTCCTCGTTCCTCCAGCCAAGCTCCCTCCCCTCTCACATCCGCCAGGCCCACTCCACAAGCCTAGCAGGGCAGTAGGCCCAACCGCTTGCCCACCTCACAACTTTCACTGCTTGCCCACCTTAGGCCATCCTGCACCGAAGCCCATGAAGCGGCCACGTTTCTCCCCCGCCCGCTCCACGCAGCCCACTGCATGACCCAGCTGGCCCAGGCCACCACCAGCCGCCGCACTTAGGCAGGGAAATCCTACAGACTACAGAGCCGCAGCCCTTCTCTAATTGTGAAACGGTAACGCTAGGAAACGGATGGACGGACCACTCCGTGCGCGGTGCGCCCGTGCTTTTTTAAATCCACATGTCATGTGGTTGATTTGTTTTAAGTGTCTGAACGGATTCTTTCGCGTGCCGCGCCTCGCCCTTGCCGTTGCTCTAGGCTATACCGACTGCTCAATGGGCCCAATTATATTTTAGGCTCTGTTCGCTTGACTGAAAAGGCATGACTGAAAATACTGTTCGCTGATTTATCGTGAGAGAAAAACACTATTTATTGACTGAAAAAGTATGGCTTACAGGACAAGCGAACATAGCGTTAATCCATGGATGCAACATAAGACGTATATACATGTACACGTATGTACGAAAGGCCTCATCAGAAGTTCAGAATGTGAATACGTGACATGTATATATACCAGAAGAGGACATAATCGACGTGCATGGAGAGCTATACTGAATAACCAGCTAGAGCAATGTATGGCCACCGTCTATACTTGCATTGCACAAAAATATCTTTGGTCCAAAAATAATTATAGACCACAAATATACGTGAGCCTGATCATATTGTGAGTCAACTTAGGATGGTTAACATAAATAACAACCATTTCCTTAGCCCTAATATGTTAGAGCCACACATAAAATATTTGTATGGTCGGCTTAATAATTTATTTTGCCTGATTAACCATAGTCAATATTGTGCCAAAATTTCATCATGCAATGTCTTTAACGGTAATGCTACGAAGCGGGCGTCCGTCCATTCGGATGGACCACTCCGCGCGCCCCGCCTACCCGTGTCGTTGCTTGCTTCAGCCTGCGTGGATTCGTCTCGCGGGGCCGCCTCCATCGTGCTTGTTCGTTACGCCGCCCACCCATGTTGCACTAAAAGCATATGTTGTAAACATATGTGTCAAGTGTTTCAAATGTTCTAGATGTATGTTACAAGTGTTCTATATGGATATTGCAAAAAAATAGTTATGGATGTTGCATTTGTTGCAATGGGTATACACGTATATTGCAAGTATCTATTCAAAATATTTCATTTACTTCATACGCATGTTACAAGTGTTTTGTCTGAATGTTGCATATGTTGCAGTAGCTATACACATATGTTGCAAGCGTAAGCTTCAAATGTTTCATCTGCTTCAAACGTACGTTGCAGGAAGTGCTTTCATGTTGAAAGTGTTTTATGAGCAGGTGCAGGCGATCCCCGCAGGCGAAGGTGGTCCCTGCGTGCGCGATATGAATGTTGCAAAAGTATATCTGGATGTCATATATGTTGCAATGACTATACACGTATGTTGCAAGTGTTTTTATCTAGATGCAGCATATGTTGTAGTGCTATACACGTATGTTCCAAATGTTTTATCTGCTTCAGACGTATGTTATAGAAAGTGTTTTCATGTTCCAAGTGTTTTCATGTTGCAAGTGCAGGTGCAGGTGGTCCCATATATACATGTGTTCATTTCCATACAAGACCCATAGTGAATGATGCAACGTTAATTAGTTGGACACCAAAATAAAATGTAATCTACGTAACATTTAACTAGAGAGATCGATGACATCATCCCCTCGTGGAGTTAGGGAAAGTGGAACATGCGATCGTATGAGTATTCAGGACACGGAATTAAAAAAGAATAATTAACGGGGTATATAGGAAGATAATTTTTATGGATACGAATAATGAGTATAAAAATAACTTTTGCGGATAAATGGAGCGTTCAACGATCGGATTTGTCTAGACGTCCGGCCGTAGCGGTGCCGATTGCCAAATACTCAAATTTATGAATTTTTGCCGCGCCCTTCTCTGGCAAAATTATGCCGCTAACAGTTAAAATGTAACTGGGTCGACGTGGGCATCTTGGAAGCATATATATCAAAAAAAAGGATCATCAAAGAATATAAACTTTACATTCTTCTTTGCTTCGTTATCTAAAAAAATATAAACTTTACATTCTCAAATGATAAAAATTGGTAATCTCTTGCGTATTACTGGTAGGTACGGTGTACACCGTAGGCTTGGGATGTTCGCCTGCTTTTGACAGCAGACTGCTACTATACACCAGCGCACTGATGATCATCATCATCAGACATGACTAGATGCTTCTCCCTGATGGTTGGAGGCCAGAAGAGGCGACGTCGCTGTTTCTTTGCTGCTTTGGGAGGCCTTGCTGTTCATGTAGATCGCGTAGGTGATCAGCTGGATGGTGCCAAGGACGAAGCCTATCCCATTGGGGATCTGCATGCAGAGCGAGCGAGGGTAATTCCCACAGAAAGAGAAACAATCAGTGTCGGAATATAAATCTGCCAGATGGTTTGTGATGAGTAGTTGCTCTCCGTTACGCGTAACAGAGGCTTAAATTACCCCGAGGAAGATGTCTCGGTCAAGCACCGCATACGTCGCCCAGATGCCTCCGTTGAGGAAGAGGAAAAAGGATAGGAAGAACGGCATGAACTCCACGCTCTTGGTGGTGATCACCGTTTTCTGTACGCCACCATGCACATTGTTCATACAAATAAATACATTTTGTTGAATCAACCTTATTAGTATCGTGTTGCTGAAAATGTAGGTACAATGAGATGACGACCTAAGAAAAGAGATTGGGTTAAACGGTAAAATGAGATGCTGGTTATATACTAATGACACATCCATTACATTGCAGGGTGATTTCGTCTTGTATTGTTCTAGTCTATGTTAGTTGCTCTGCTTCAGCCTTCAAGTATTCATCAACTTAAGTGAAGCTGGTTAGGTCGTTCCTTAGATGGAATCAACTCGCTTGGATTCAAGTATTCGACTTGCCATAGGTTGCTTATATTTTCTAGATTTTTTCAGAATTCAATGGCGTTTTTTTCCGGTGGTAAGTGACGCCTCTAAACGAGGCTACTGTAGTAAACCTCTGCACGGTATAATTTGCATGGAAGTACTATTAATCAACTCATTTGAAGCAACAGTACGTGCCATAACCCCGGCCAGGAAGTGGGAAGGGATGGGTGGTCTGGCTGAATTTGGCGCCACGTACGATGAAACCAATCAGAAAATTCAGATAGCGAAACCCCATCCAACGAGCCCCACGAGAACAGGGCGTACACAAATAGCAGGTCGGGCCTGTCAAACCAGCAAAGGTCATGACCATGATGGCATGTCGCGATACCCTCCTTATTTCGCCAGATAATGAAAGGCTTTGGAATCTCTAGGGAGACATACTGTCATGTCGTGCACTCGTCGTACTACCCAATTTACTCACGTGCTTCTCGGTTAATCCAAGCAACAACGAGTAGGCTTTTTTCTCGTCACATACTCCTTTGTTCCTTGTTTAGCATCGTTCTCCCTTTCTGAGAAATTAAATTACTTAACTTTGACGATTCGCAAAATAAAATTACTTAATTTGACCAAATATATACAAAAATAGTAATATTTATGATACATAATTAATATCATTAGATAGATGATTATTTAGAGATGTAAATGTTGCTAATACTTTTACAAATCTAGGCAACGACTGACTTGCATCCTATAGTGACATTTAAAAAGGGACATAGGGAGTACCAAGTATTGGATAACGGTATTCTGTATGTATATTTTTGAATAGCTACTATTCTTGCATGAAATGTGATGTAGAATTGAAATTAGAAGAGCATCTTCAGCAGTAGGAGAAAACCTAACCCCAAAACCAGTCATTTGGGAGCTCCAATAATTTTTTAAGGGGTCTGTACAGGTGTCTACTCCAGCAGAGCGAGAAAATTTCTCTCCCAGAATCTCCTATGTCGTGTGGGACCCATCTGTCAGTGGGTAATCTTGTATTTTTTTACCGTCCTCTCCTCCCAACGCTATCTCTCTCTATCGATGCTGGCTCCACCTGACCAACAACGGCGGCGCTCCCCCGCTCCCCACCTCTCTCTCTCTCTCTCTCTCTCTCTCTCTCTCTCTCTAGCCGAGCAGCGGTGGCCGCGGCCGGCTCCTCCCCTACCCACGGCTGGTTCCTCTCCCTAGCAGTGTACGGCGGCGGCTCATCCACCTCCGGCGGCGGCGATGGTGGCGGCTCCCTTGTGAGGTGGAGCTCAAATCTGCCATGGGAGGTAGGGTCTCTCCCTGAGCTGCAACGGGATTGTCCCTACCCACGGCCAAGTACCTCGATTTGTGTCTGGCAGAGGTTCATCTGGCAAGGTAGGTGCTCCATTCGCTGGCGGCTGAGGTCGATCTAGTGCTCATGGCAACTAAGATCGATGGCGGTTGCTTGTGAAACTTCACGCCCGCCAAAATTACAGGGTATGAGGGGTGGTTTGCGGGGGAGGGGATGTTCCCCTTTTTTGCCAGGTGGAGGGCTGGTTTTGAGGAGGATGAGAAAAAAAAAATCTCATTGGGGACTGGATTGGAGGACTGCTGGAGCTTGCAAATTCCTCAAACTACATGTTTTTCTCATTGGGGTGTGGATGGGGGAACTGCTGGAGATGCTCTAAAGAATCATATGTAGAGATAACGCGTGTTCCTTATATGATGATTATTTATTCTGTGGAATACTGTACCCCGTTAACTGCCAAGAGAACCAATGACCAGCTAATAATCTTTAGAAAAAGATAACGATAAAATAATCTTAAGGCAAACTTGCTTTTGCAAGAAATAGATACCGTACAAGAAAGAGCAAGTTGTAAGTTGACCAATCTTGCTTATCTCTCACGAAATCGCAGTCTAGAATTATTTATGATGCCTGCACTATCTATATATGAAGACTGTTATAAGTTAATCTGGATCGAACCGAAGTAATGTTCTCTTTTCTTTAAAATTAAAATCTAAACATTTTATTTATTTATTTATTTATTATTAACTGCTTGTAAATCATCATTAGTTTCTTGTATCAGAATTTGGATCTCTAACTATATTGGTGGGAAAATGTTTCATATAATTCTAACAAATAGTAAAGGAGGGACCAATTCGATTTGGCATGCACGTGCCCCACAATTAGCTACACGTACCGGAATGTAATTTTACTTTTATACCTAAAAAAAGCTTTAGAAATGATTTTATTGCCGTATATTAATTTTATTATATTAATTTTACATACAGTTTATCTACTGCATATACTATTATATTTATACTCTTCCTGCAAGTGGAATTGTGGAAGTGGATCGAGGATCTGCTAAAAATTAGAGAAAAACAGGGTCAGATGAGGATCTACATACTAAAAAATATTTTTTATTGTACAATATCCCTGCTGATACATGATTCTCCCCAGAAAAAATATGAACTAGTACAAGAATATGTCACTATCCCTAATTTCTTGGGGCACATGTCTCTTAATATTTGTTTGGACTTTGTGCTTATTTAATAAATAATCATTTTTTGAAAACTTATTTAATAAATAAACATGAAAGGGACAACACAACAAAAAACAATTGCCCCACAAGCTGTCTGTCCATTATAAACGTCAATTATTTCATCATCGATCAATTGTGAACACAAATGGATTGTCAGATGAAAAATATCTTGAGGAGCTTTATGCTCATTTATATATCTCCAAACTTGAACTATACTTATATTAATTTTGTCTGTGGGGCAAGTGCCATATATTGTAAAATATATATTAGATCATCGATCGAGTCACTTATATATTTACCATTAATTACGACAAATAATTTCATTGCTCAATGTCATCTTCCATAACCTTTGCTGGCCCATTAGCGGTTTGCTACTTATATATGTGAAATTTAGGGGTTTTTTTCCTTTTCCAAAGTTAAAATTCAGCCGGTCACAAATTAAATTTAACTGTCATCATTGAAAAGATCGTGATGTTTCAAGCACGTACATACACGGTCTTAGCTATAAAGAGAAAATGAAAGAAAAAGGTGCATCTCAAATCCACGGCAAACAAATAAAGTCTCGTTAAAAGGGGTAGAAAAGAGGACTAATTTGTATATAATAAAGTGAGTGAAACTTACCATGGCAGCAAGGGGTGACCCGTACATGAGCACATTAAGGCAGGCACATATCATTCCTATCACCATGATTCTCAAGTCTAACTCATTGATGGCGAATGTGGTAACCGCAAACACAACTCCAAAGCCACCAATGTCCAACGCTGCTGCCAGCTTTGCCGTCTTAACCTGCATAATTATAATTGCAATAAAGCAACTATAACTAGTACTAATAATAAGATGCACGCTTTTTCTTAGGGTGTGTTTGGTTTAATAAACCAATGAAGTTCTCGCTTTTTTTTGTTTGATTTGGTGGAACTTAATTGTTTGATCCTCCACTACCTCACGTCTCATTAGCTTAACTAGTATAAGCATAAGAAGCAAGGTGATTTCACCGGAATTCATAAGATGAACTCTTGCACCACGCATCTAGAAAGGGTTTTGAAACCAAGCATATGGTATGTATAGCAGCTTATGAGACTGAAGTGCTTGAAGAAACAATTATGAATTGAGTACACGGCCAAGTCTTAGGAAGCAAAGCAACGGATTGTGAGTGAACTGAACACCACCAAGCTAGAGAGAAATGCTAGCTGTTAAGTATGATGATCCCTCTAGCTCACCCTTGTGGCATGATTGGCGGCGTAGACGACGAAGAGGACGACGTAGATGGCCTCCATGACAGCCCCAAAGCCATTGACGGTGGCGACGAGGAGGCCGTCAGGCTTGGTGACGCCGTAGTAGAGCCACAGCAGCGCGTTAAGCAGCGTGAACACGTACGGCGCCGGGTCGAACTCCTCCGTCGACCCGCTCCGCACGATCCTCCAGAACGTCTTGCTGTGTATGCATGGTGTGGTGCCCGGCCGTGGTGTTGGGAAAGAAAGCTTTTTAATTTGCAGGCAGCTAGCAACGACGACGACAGACGGAAAACTATGTATATATCAAGACACACTTACATAGGAGATATGAAGACTAGAACTGAGATGATGTTCCCTACAAATTAATAAAGAAGAAAATAAAGCGGCTGGATGAATGAATGAAGACTAATAACAAAGCAATTATAACACTAACAAAGCAAATTAGTTATAATCCTCCATATATGTACACATGCGTACCTATAACGCCGATGATGAAGAGGGTGGAATCCATGGAAGCTCTGGCTGATAGCAGGGAGACAGCAGGGATTGAGGAGACCACAGGCTCAAAGAGAAGCAAAACGGTATCCAAACAGGTCTTTCTCGTACGATATGGATGAGATCCACAGTCAGCTCAGCTGTTTTCTCTGCTGCCCTTGAGATGGAGAGAGGACCAGGGCCGCTGAAGCATATTTCAAGCAATAGAGGCCGGCCGTGCAGTGCAATTATAGCTAGGCGGATCGAGCATTCGAGCCTGCCCTTCTTATAGGTACACGTTCACCCATGATGCACAGCAGTGGCATGAACATCCGAACGACTCAGGCCCCGCCTCGTGTAACACACATGAAGATATTTTGTAATAAAGAACGTATATATACATATAATTATACTATGTAAGCTACCAGGCCACTGACCTATCAGCTGTACTTTGTCAAGTACTACCTCCGTTCTGAAAAGAAAGCAACTATGGGTTACGTGCCATGAGAAGTGATTCACGTTTGACAAAGTTTTTAGTGAATAATATTCACATTTATAGCTTTAAATTAATTTATTATAAAAGTATATTTCTTAATTAATCTAATGATATTTATTTGGTATCATAAACATAGATACTTTTTTATCTATTATTGGTCATACATAAGGTACTAGAACGTGACACTGTACTAGAATTGCATTTTTTTTGGACGGAGATAGTAGTTAACTAAAGAGAAGCTGATGTGTAAATTCAAGGGCATATTTTTTTAGAAAATAGAAAAATTTTGGCCTCTGTGACCCCGCACATAGCCAAATCTTGCAATATTTTCAGTTTATTTGTTGATAGAAGTAGAGAGAGAGAGCACTCAAATACGAGAATATCATATACAAAGTCTACAATTACTTTGCCATCTATTCTTGGCAAACACATATAAAAGCGATATCGTCCATCGCTTTGCTTGCCAATCGAAACTTCTCCCCTTTATCTTCATGTTGTAGTAGTTCCAGAATCACAACCAATAGAATCCTATAGCATGCATAAAAGGAATATTTTGTTTTTCTCAAAAACAATATCATTATGAGTACACCAAATTTCCTAAATAATAGCAGCTGGCCATAAAAATCAGTTTTTATCCTCCCTCTCAATGCTTGTGAGCCAACCCCCAAGAATGTTAGTAGTACATCTAGGTGGGGTTAATCTAGTAGCTACATGGACAATATTCCAAATAGCTTTAGCATGACGACAATAAAAAAGCATGCTTAATTGTTTCATTGCAATCACAAAAACAAAACTTTTGGCTACCGGTCCAGTTTCTCTTGGCTAAATTGTACTTTGTTAAGATAACACCTCTTTGGAGGCATCAAAGGGAGATTTTTTTATCTTAAGAGAGAGTTTTCAATTTAACTTAAATGATATATGAATTGTCTGTTAGCGTAAATTTACTACTGTTGACAATACTTACTAGAGGGTGCATTTTGTTTGTTACAACGGTTCACGGCCTTATGCAATAGCTCTTGCGCATAAGTTGCAGCGGGCCTTTTAGTTTGTTGTCACTACTACAGAATAGACGATCACTGCGATATGGTGGAACCGGCAATGGCCACGCCAGGTACCAAACCACCTCTTCTAATTAGATTGGAAGGACAATTTGGAAAGCCTATCAGAAGTTGACTCTTCCACACAAGATCCTTATATTTGGATAGGTAATGAAAGATGGTTTGGCAACCCTTACAAATAAGAAGAGAACTATCAAGGTTACTGACACTTGTAAGATTTGTGGCATGGAAGGGTAATTAACATTTAGCAATGCATGCTTTTAGTTGGGTGTTCCCATGCATGACCCATGGAGAGGCCATGGGGAAACATTGGAGTCTGTTGGATGAGGAATATGCTAGTCAAACTAGCTCAAATTTGACCAAGTTAATAGGAAATAATATCATCATTTATGTCTCCAAATAAACTTATTATAAAAATATTCTATAACTAGTCTAATGGTATTTATTCTGTATCATGAATGCATGTTAGTATTTTTATATAACCTTAGTCAAAGTTCAAACTATTTGACTCCTTAAAAAGCAAGAATTGCATTCTTTTGTGGACGGATGGAGTAGGTAAGAAGAAATTAAATTTAACCCATAACATAGAGAAGCTAATATCTATAGTGTCATTGAATTTCCTTTGAAATATTGAGTGGAGCTATGTAGATTTTGACAACACCATCGACCATTTTCAATTCCAAAGGTAAGAACCTAGTATGTGACTCATTAGTTATAGGGGATAAGACAAAGGAAGCCGATCAAAACCAAGATGGGATACCGCACCTGCGAGATGGACCAAAGTCGTCAAGATAGATGGGGCATGTGATGAGGCGACAAGGAAAGGTGATGTGGGCATCATTAGTCAGGATTAGGTAGGGAAGGTTCAAATATTGTCCTAACACTACCGGAGTCACTACGTACATGTGTGCAGAGAAAAGCGGAGGTGTTGGCTTGCAGAGGGGTACTTCTCTTTTTGCCATTGAATGGTGTCAACAAAACTCAATACTTGATACGTATTGCAATATAATGGTGGGCACGTTGCTGAGAAGAGAAAGCTAAGATCATACTTAAATTTTGTTATATGAGTAGTAGCCTTGGAAGTTGTAGATATGCTGCAAGAGTGGAAGGTCATCCATATGAAGAGAGTGGAATTATGTAGCACATGAGCTCGCATAACTAGCAAAGGGGAATAGGCACTTATTGGTGTGGCTATACCGATTCAATATGCTAGTATATGTGTTGAACAAATTATTGGTCACAAATGTATTTATTTCTAAGTAACATATAAAAGCTCTCTTTTCCTTTGTCTCAATGACGGTGGAAGCTAGTGAAGGAACAAGAAAGGCGACTAGAGGGGGTGAATGAGAGCCAATCAAAATTTCTTTCGAAATGACCATTGTCCCAAACAACCCTCTAAAAACACCAAATCTCACAAGAGTGATGCTATGGATCGGGCCAAATCAATGAGCCATTCTACGTGACAAGGTCTAAGAACTTGTGACATGAAAGCATAGGTCATAAATGTTTGTGACTCCAAAATTAATGTCATAATACATTATGACCTGAACACTTAAACGGCATAAGTTGTCATTAAAGACGCTCATCTTTTGACATTTGATTTTTTGTCAACTTAGTGTCATAAATGGTGATTTGTGACTTATTTTGCATGTATTATGACATATATGAAATGTCAAAAGATGGCACATTTCTTGCAATGCTAGTGGCTGGATGTTCTCGGTGAAGACCAAAGAACAGAACGGGACACTCATCTCGGCGGAAAACCAAGCGCAACACCAAAACTCCCCGAAATCTGAAAGTGAAGCTCTCAACTTCAACCAAAATGAAGGAAGTGCCCAAACCAAAATCACCTAAACCAATTGGTGGTTTGATGACTTGGAAAACTTCTTGGCCACCTTAAAAGCCCACAGAAGAGACGGATTGAAGAAACGAGACCAGAAGCTCAAAACACACCGAAAATGTGAACCTCACTAGAAAACCCAGCTAGGCCAATTTTACAACACGACTAAGGCTGATATTGCAACATGGCTAGGTCGCCTTTGCAACATAACACAGCCATGCTGACCCTTCAACCCGGCTAGGCCGACTTTGTAGATCCTGTAGCCGAAACTTTCTCCCAAAAGGGCAAATCACCTGAACTCGAATCGAGATGAAACTTAGCACAGAGGTGGGAGAGAAGGTAAAGAAAGTATTACCAGAAGATCAAAGCCAAAATATGAAGGGAACTCCGTAGATCGAGAAATCTCCAGATCAGATTGAGGTTTTCCAAACTTTCCTCAAAATCCCCCAATCTTGTGCTCATGAGGAATCTAGTCAAATCAACTTGCAAATATGTTCCTCATGTGTCATAGCACATATCCAACCATCCCAATCGATCCCAAGTCCCCTGAAAAACGAAATCACCCAAAAGCCAAGAGAAGAGGGCTCGACAGAGGAAAAACTGGAACAATTCAAGAACAGAAGTCAAGAACTCAGATCTACCATGAATGATTGCTTTATTTTATCATAAAAAAGATCATGTTCTTACAGAGAAATAATTAACATAGCAGAGGAATCAGTCTCTACACTATGAATCTCAACAATAGGAAAACTAGAGTTCAACTAGAGACTAGAAAACCTAAGCCTGGGAAATGAAAGCTAGAATGATGGGCTAGTTAGGAGCAGCCATCCTCTTATTTATAGAGCTATTACACAACCCCTAACATGCCCTTAGATATTTTGGTTGAACCACTTAACCCTAGGGTCAAAATGGTCCAACTTGAGATCCAAGCATCCTATGGCCACAGGCTCTTCACGACTTTACTTTGCCTCAATGCAAACTTCATGACGACACCACGTGCCTCCTTCCATTCCTACCAGAATTCCAACTAGGTTTTGAGGTCCAAACCTAAAAACCGCCCGGTCGGTGGTTTTGAGGCCCAAACGACTAACCCCCTGGAGAAGCGTATCCGTTACGCCTCCTCCATTATCTTGACACGTGTCACTGTTGTCCTCGACCGACCGATCACTAAGTCCTCTTGCGCCTCCGCTTGACTTGGTCAACCGCCATCTTGACTTGGTCAACACGGTCTACTCCTCCTCATGCGCTCTTACTCTTCTATGTCTCTAAGTGTCAGCCACACATCGTCAATCTTCCGGTCACCTTGGTCCCTCGGTCCATCTCACGTTCGTCCTTCACAGCTCCCAGTCTTATTGCTTCACACCTGTAGACCAACACAGCCAAGAGACATGTTCACACACTCACACCATGGTTAGCTTCTAAACTCAACGAAAGCCGATTATCTTCTAACAATCACTCATCACAGCTCAACATATAAGGGCACATATTAACCTTGTGTTCGCATGAAGACTCTCTAGCAGTCATACCAATGATAAATAAACCTAAGGTGCATCTGTCCTGAACTCCTAATGGGGTGTCTGCTGAGTAGATGCGTTGTTAACTGAGGTTCCGGTTTATACAAACCGTACTACCGTAATGTCCGGCTTTTGCGCAAATTAGCTGCGAGGGGCACATTTGTGGATTGCACGTTGTGTGCTCAGTGTCTGGCGTTGATCGTGATCCAACGTCAACAGACAGGTAGGGGGCACCACCACGAAAGTGACGAAACTCTGCAGGAGTAGTTGGACAGCTCCTTGTATATAGCATTGTGTTTGAGGAAGTTGGCTGTACTAGTTGCATGAAAAGGTAGCAGTAGCACATAATAATAGAGTAATAGGAAGCCTTACGAAGCAGCTGGTTGGATAACACTCTGTGCGTGTCAGCTTTAATTTTGTGCAATAATAATAATGCAATGTAAGCACGAGAAATGGACAGGGAGCAGAATAAACAACCAGCATATATCGTTTTTGTGAATAATGATTCGAAGATCCGGCCCGGCCAATGACGATTATTGGATAATTTTTCTTTTTGTCTTGCCGACATATATATCTGCAAAAGATATTAATTTCTCATCATGTCCATGTATACATGCTTTTAATTATGCAGCATGAGATGCAAGCGCCTGTGTTTGACGATATTGCTAATTTGCTATATAGAAGCTAGCTTTTGGTGCTTGGAGAGAGATGAATCTACTGGACAAGCTAGGGCTGATGAGGCTGCTGAGCAAGCATGGATCCACCCGCGTCCATCCATCTGCTGGATGACTGGGATCATATCGTTTTCTGTGCACGCTCCGATTGCTCACCAACCCTGGCCCTCCGAGACGATGTGCACGCTCGGCCATAGATCGAACACGTCCTCCGACTCGGCCATCTCACCATCTGCTCTATGCCTCTCAACCATTATCACTGACGCCGATTGCTACAGAAAGCAACGCTGAAAGAGAAGGCAACGGAGTCGTTTCTGGCTCAATTACGTTGATCGACCTCGACCCCATCGACCGGGTTGCCATCTCGCTCGGCTGAGAATGAATGAATGACAATGAATCGTCATGACTCGCAAACGACGACGACTGAAAATGAAGCTATATATATATATATATATATATATATATATATATATATATATATATATATATATATATATATATATATATATATATATATATATATATATATATATATATATATAGGGAGAGTATACTCTATAGCTAGCTACAAAATAAGTTATTTTGTAGCCACCTCTATTTACGATAATTTTATATACTAATTTACAATAATGTCAGTATATATTTACGATAGTCGAATTACTATAACACATGAGGATATTTACCATAATGTTATAGTAAATCACATAGTAAGGAGTTACTATAATCTCGTAAATTAGCATAGCAATTATCGTAACTCAAAGTGGCTATAGGATAAGTTATTTTGTAGCCAGCTGTAGGGTAATATATATATATATATATATATATATATATATATATATATATATATATATATATATATATATACACACACACATGTGCTATTCTACACCCTAGGTGTAGAATAGTTATTCTACACCATAAGCCATCCAACGCACCGAACCAGCTTTCTTTCCGCCCCGCCGTGCGCGCCCGTTTGCAGCGGCCCCCAACCAACTCAACCGAACCACGTAGTCCAACCCACCCCTCACGGTAACGCTCGCTCTTTCCTGGTCCACACGTGGTATGCCCCGTTCCCCCGTGAAAACAGGCGTACGCTTTTTTTTTGCCCCACGTGACCATACGCATGCAACGGTGCTGCACGTCGGTTTTTTAGATGCAGGGTCCACCTCCTATGCCTGACTTGCATCCTCCTTTCTTCATATCGCCGCCGCATGCATGCAGATGCATCCTCCTTTTCCATAACACACACACGCTCTTTTTTCCATTACACATGCATGCAGATGCAGCACTATTTTCTCTCACGTATATCATCCATGTACTAGTGTATGCATAGACTTATTTTCATATACACACATCATTATCTGCTGCATGTTTACATGCACATTAATTATAGGATGTTTAATTAGGTGCATACATGTACTGTAGTTGTTAGTATTCATCAGATTTTTTTGTTAGTATGTTGATACAACAAGTACTACAACATCAGTAGTTGCTAGTACTTTTAAGTAGCTTAAGTAGCTGTTAGTATCTTCAAGTATTTGTCAGTATCTGCAAGTATTTTGTCAGTATTTTTTTTATCAGTAGCTTGGTACGGTCTGTATAACTTCAGTAGTTGCTAGTACCTCTAAGTAATAGTCAGTATCTTCAAGTACTTTGTCAGTATCTTCAAGTATTTTGTCAGTATTTTCTCAGTAGCTTGGTACAGCCAGTACTATAACTTTAGTATTTGCTAGAATCTTTAAGTAGTTATCAGTATTTTCAAATATTTTATCAGTATCTTTCAAGTATTTTTGTCAGTATCTTGTCAGTAGCATCGTATAGCCGGTACTATGACTTCAGTAGTTGCCAGTACCTTTAAGTATTTATCAATATCTTTAAGTATCTTGTCAGTACGTAGTTTGGTACAACCGGTACTATAACTTCAGTAGTTGCTAGTACCTTTAAGTACTTGTCAGTATCTTCAAGTATTTTGTTAGTATCATGACTCTAGTAGTTGTAAGTATTTTGTCAGTATCTTCCGTGATGTCGCCGGTGCGCACCGAACACACTTCAGTGGTACTTGCTCCCATATGATTTTAGTATTTGATGTCAGTAGTTGATTTTGTAGGCTCCAGTAGTCCTTAGTATGTCATGTTCAGTAGTCATCAGTATCTAGTATCTGAGCAATGTTTTTTCATTATCTGAATAATCAATAGTCATCGGTATATGAACATTCAGTAGTAGTCATTGGTTTCCAGTGTGTGATCTCACCGGCGTTGCTGCTCGCCTTTCCGCCTGCAGCCTACAGCCGCTGCCCACACGGCTACACGAACGGCATGGAATGCTTCTGCGGACACCAGCGGGATGCAAGCGCACGAGCTCGAGCTCCCTGGAGGCCACGGCATGGACGCGAGCAAGGTGGGCTTGACGCAGAGCCTCCTCGCCGGTGTGGAGCGGGGTGGGCAGCAAGGCCTCCATGAGCTGCCGCCGGGTTGGGGAAGGTCCTGCGAGGGTCGAGGGCGTCCATGGGGGGCGCCGCGCCATGCCCCGGACGCGCAAGAGAGGGGGGTCGGGCTCGCGGCTGGAGGCTCCTGCGGTGGTTGGGGCGCAGGCTGGGGGCGGCGGGAAGGGGGCTGCGCTAGGCCGGCAGGGTAGGGGCGGCGTCGGCGGGTTAGATGCGTCGCTGTTTTTTTTTTCCAAGAAACTGGATGCGGCTGATAGGCAGGCGTCGGGGACTCAAGGTCTGAGCCGGCAGGATGGGGTGCGGTGCGGAGCGGGATGACGAGCCCGAGAAGTGACGGGGCTCAGGTTGGTTGGCTCGGGTAGGAGTCTGGACGGGTGGGCCTGGTTGTGTCTTGGTGTAGAATAGTTATTCTACACCTAGGGTGTAGAATAGCGCTGCCGTGTGTATATATATATATATATATATATATATATATATATATATATATATATATATATATATATATATATATATATATATATATATATATAGCCCGCTTGCCTAAATCCCTATTTTCTAAATTCATTGTAAAGGTATTACTTGAGTATCCCTAACGCCGCCCCGATACACAACCACATGGACTTTTTTTAGTCGCATGCTTTTCGTTATTAATATTACGTTGCCATCTCATGTTGTTGTGTACAAGTCATCCTTTGATGATGAATATGAATATATATTAAAAAAAGAAATAATGCCACCGAGATACTGCACACAAGAAGAGAGTTTGAGCAGAGCAAATATATTAATAACATGTACGTACGTACACTCCATACAAACAGGGAAAAAAACGTAATGGGTAGATCTCAAAATCCGCACGATCACGAAATCGGAGAGAAGAATAAAATGGAGAAAGACAGGTACGTAGCTAACTAACCACAACGACCACGAACCATGGAAAAATGGTTTGAAACGCAGCACGCAGGTCAACTTCTGCTAGGCTGGACCAGCTAATAAGGAAAACAGGACCAGCAATGGAGAATCAGCTCGTGAGATCGACGCAAGAGGGACGAGAAAGCGACTACAAACAGGGCATGGAGGTTTTTATTTATGATTTATGATGTTTCTCTCACTTGAAGTTCTGCCCGTGGAATGAATTAAAAAAACAAGTCTCTGCTGTTGCTTATATATATATATATATATATATATATATATATATATATATATATATAGAGAGAGAGAGAGAGAGAGAGAGAAATTCCTTTCTACACGCGCATGTAACTACTCCCATGTATATCTCTAGATTCAGAGTATATATGACCCGACAAAGTGTACGTAGACGAAGTATATGATCATACTAGACCATCTACGATAGTATGTATGTCAAATATGCAAGTATACGTAGAGTATATGGTTATACTTATTATATATATATATATATATATATATATATATTGTTCTTTTACACTTTTACAGCTGTGTTATGTCACGCTCTCTTCCCTGGTGACATGGTTTTCGGTAGGCCAGAGCACCAGGCTACCAGAGCAGATAAGCCGCCTGCCGCACCGTGCTAACATCGGTGCCTCCCTTGTCCCGATCCTCTCCAGGCCCAACAAAAAAGGGGGGGGGGGGGGGGGGGGGGGGGGGGGGGCAATGGCATCCCACGAGGTTCTCGCACCTAATATATATATACCTATCTATATCTGTCCTACACCAAAATATTTAAAAGACGGCCTACATTAAGATTCATCCACTACAATTTTTTTACTACTTCATGACTTTCTAAAAATAACTTTGTTATTTATATATCATTACTATATGGTATCCTAGATACTGTGTGTATATGTATGAGCTTAGCTTACATGTTATCTTATCGGATCTAGTAAAAAATGGTAAACTATGGAAGAAAAGACAATATTATATTAGATGATATTGTAGAAGGATAGGACGATGAAACAAACATCATATGTAGATGATTTGTATGTTGATAGATTAAAGATTTAAAGTATCGTATATGATACAGATGATGTGGATAATTTTTTGTAATTAATAAGGGATGACATGGATAACTTCTATGAAGAATTGCAAGTTAGTGGGGCACTTAATGAGGAATGATGTGAACACCTTGTATGAAGAGATAGAATATCTAGTGGGAGATTAGCTTTATTAGAGTATATAGATTCATCAAAAGGACCGAGTTGCTCACATGTGGCAGGAAAGGCGAATCGCCCTTCGTGCCTAGAACCTTCCCCTGTTCTCCAGTTCTCGGGCCGCCACTACTGGCACTGTCGTGCAGTGGCGCCTGTGAACAAAGATGTCCCTCCATCTCCCTTCCCATCCCTCTCTTCTTTCTCATGTGTTTCATGCTCCGGTGGCCACGGTGTCGATTGCCTCATTGGCTTGCTCCAAGGCCGAACTAGCCTCCTTGCCACCGGATCTGTAACTCCAATGGCGTTTTCTTCTTGGCCGGTGGCGGGTCAGCAGCTTGGTCGCATGCATCTTGCTGCTCATGGCCACCTGCACCTAGCAGCTAGCATCTTCGGCAGCCTATGAGGCTGCATGATCCAGTGCCTCTAAGGCTGGATTTGATCCTCACACCTTTCCTCCCCTTTTCCTCGAACCTGAGCACCTAGGGTTGGTGGCACAACCGCTGTGACTACCGACAGTGGCGTGGAGGTCACTGCGGAATACTCTAGGGACGAACCCACCCTATAGGCGAGCTAGGGCATCTGCCCCAGTATCAGCTAACGATCACCACTAGAACCCCTCTCTCCATGGCTGATTAGAGAAGAAGCTCAGCTTTTGTGATTGTGTGTGTCCAGGACCATTAAAGAAGGTGTTGGTGGCTTGGTGGGCTACCTGGGATAAATGTACTAAAAGCTCAATGCAGCCGACTACATAGCAGCCTAGAAAACACAATCCAATAGGCATCAGACGTGTACCCCACATGCGTACTACCCTCGCCTCATTCCGTCGTGCTTCCCAGTCACCCAGTCGGCATCTCCATTTCTGTCTCTCGAAGCAAACCGTAGCTATAGCGGAGTGACAGTGGTATCCTGGGTATGAGGGCTCATTTGCAGCTTAGTGGTGAATCAGAGGCAAAATTCTTCATTGTAAGTGTGCACTGGTGCCACTTCTCCGGGTGGAGCCTAATGAAGTGGAGGAAGAAGTGTCCAATGCTATTGGGCATAGCTGTTTGCCATGGTCGTAGCCTATTAGCGTTTGAGATGGCAATAGCTCCAGGCCTCTAGCGTGGTGGGTTGAGATCCTAAAGCCGAGGTCAAAGCTTCACTGGCGAATGCTGCCAACATTGGTAAGAACTAAGAAGAAGACCAAAACAAATGGTGTAATCTATTAATTGTGGTTGTTTTGATTAAATTTTCATATGTTAGCCATTAGAGGAGATTTTAAGCCATGAGAAGGCTAGAGAGTGAATCGACAATCTAGACGTGTGGATAATCTAAACATGCTTAGTGATATGTGTATGTATATTATCATAATATTTATCAAAATATTTAAGCCATATGGTCACTTCATTATTCCAACTAATTCATCTTTCTAATATTTAGAGGTTCGTCTTCAAATTTGATGTGTTGGATCAAAGCTTCTTTTATGTTAAAGCCATGGTTTCAATATAGCCTCTATGGGGCTAGTCTGCCCCTTAAAGGGTAGTGCCTTCAGTCTTAGATACAGTTGTGTCAGCGCTGGTGGTCACAACCAAGCACTATTTGCCTGTTCGGGTGGCTGTCACGATGGATTCTAGACAAAAGTCTTGCCTGAATCGTAGCCGATGTCGATGATAATGGCATCCTCATGTGTTATATTCCTTCTCGAAGGCGTTGTCAAGAATCTCCTACTACCTTGTTGCGTGTGGTCTCTAGGTGAAAACCAAATCCCCGAATGTTTGATGGTGATATCTTTCGATGTCAATCCCTTATGGGAGGCGCCGTAATTAGAGACCCCACACTTCAAGGTCGTTCATCCTTGCACCCAGTTTTCCAGCCATCTTTGGTGATCAAGTCCTCTTAATGTTTGCACAAGTTTCTAATCGACCAGTATTCACCATCAGTTTCCTTACTTTGCTATCATCCATGATCCTTAATTGCATTGTCTCACCAAATACCGGGTTAGTGAGACCATGATCCCCTCTATTAGATCTCCTCATCATCCTTCTGCCGATCCTTCGTCCATTGAGGCATCCTTCCCACAATGGACGTTAGCGAGCATCGATTGGATCTTGTATGTGCTTCAAAGACAATGTAATCATAGTTGTCATCTGTCAAACTCGATTCGAAACTTAACAATCGTATGTGGACTAGAGGTTGTCAGAGTAGATGTGATTGGTGGTGGTGTTAGCCAGTGAACAACGACATGCGTTGTAATGGGAGTTTTTTTTCTTTCCCCTTTCTATGTGTGGTGTGGTTGTACTATGCTGCTCTCGTGCATGTTGGTGGTGGTGTTGTGTTATCGATATGTGTGCTATGTTGTATCGTATTAAGTGGTAATTTGTATCGTCGGTTTACCACTCTAATGCAATATATTCAGGTGGATTTTTTCCCTTGGCGTGCCTCTAAAATATAGATTTTTTATATTTTTATTTTATCTTGAGGGGTGTTTTAATTTTGTGGGCTTTTCCCCTTAGGCCTTATAATTCAAAAATCGATAAGAAAAAAGGAAATTAATTGAAGCCGTCTTTTGCTTCTAGGGGTAGCACAACAGAATGCTTTTAATATGTTTGATCTAGGTCAAAGCTCGACCGATAATGATATGGTGAGGACGTCTGTCCGTTCGGGCGCCGTCTTTGCAAATAAAAAAATATCAACTACTCCGTCTCACGCGTTCCCGCAGGCCTAGCTCTGCTTCCTCTGTTCCGTGCTCGCTGCAGGCTCCGCTCCGCTTCCACCGCCCTGTGGCCCTTGCTCGCCTCCGCGACACCAAGCTCCACCGCTGGAGTCGTGCCTCCCGCCCGCCCCGCCCTTATCGCTGTCGCCGATGCCGGCATCCTCCTCATCACCTCCTCCTGTGGTTGGAGACGTCAAGGGAATCGCAGCCATGACATACTTCGCGCCGGCCTCGAGGCTCCTCGCGTCGCGGTAGCGGAAGAAGCTCGCGTGGGGCCAAGTCGTGCTCTTCGCTCCGTTGCCTCCCAGCTCCGATCTACACATGGAGGCGGTTATCAAGTTCCTCAGCACGCCTAACATGGTGGTCGTCACCCACTAGAGTGTCGCGCCTTACATGTTGCAAGCGTACGATTCAAGTGTTTTAAATATTTCAGAGGTATGTTGCAAGTGTTTCATGTGGATGTTGCAAAAGTAGATCATGATGTTGCATATGTTGCAAGTGTTTCAGAGACATGTTGCAAACGTTTGTTCAAAAAATGTTTTATTTCTTTTCAGACGTATATTTGCAAACGTTTTTAATTTGGATGTTGCATATATTTTACACATGTTGCAAGAGTACGTTCCAATGGTTTCAGCAGTTTCAGTCTTATGTTACAGTAAGTGTTTTCATGTTGCAAGTTGTAAGTGTTTTATCTAGATGTTGCATATGTTTCACACACATGTTTCAAGTGTATGTTCTAAATGTTTTATTCGCTTTATACATATGTTGCATTTAATTGTTTTCATGTTTCAGAGGTGTGTTCAGAGAGTCATGGGGCACGGCTCAGGCGTTGGGGAATCGGGCGCGGTAAACCGGACGTCGATAGTCGGGGCGCGTGGTGCACCTCGGTCCTGCGGGTGGGGGCATGCTCGTCCTCGTCCCGGCTCCCGCCCGCGCAGAGAGAAAGGAGCGGAGTCGCTGGCAAGGAGCTGCTGGCGCAGCGACAGGGGCGTGGTGCGCATGCAGGGCGAGGCAGACAGGGGCGGGGTGCGCAAGCGTCTAGACGCGCACGTCCATCGGGACGTTCGGGTCGTTGCCACGCCCAAGCTCGACCCACTCCTGTGCCCCGGTGGGAGTAAGAATCTTACATATTGTAGACGTGGAATAAAAAAAGATTTTACTAATAAAACAAGTTTCACGAAATCTGAGTGTGGGTGGAGCTTTCGTTTAGGCTGATCGCAAGATTTCTGATGGCAGGATATGTAAGGGAATGTTATATATGTGGTAGTATATGTATGCGACTAGAGCACGCTTACCGCACACTTTCGAACATTTTTTCTTCAATATAAGAACATGATTTCCCTTATGAAGCGTTCAGCCGAAACACCATATTTTCCACAAAATAGTTTCATCACAGAAAGATTTTTAAGCATAATCATCCCATGAACACAACTGTTTTGTTCTAGCTAATAAAAAGAAAAATGTTCCGCTCAAAGAGGAAAGAAATTGTAGCATAATAGCAACATGGGCCTCGGGAGTCCCAGAACAAACATTCCGTACATGCTATCCAGACAGGCCGGTATTGGTTCGGTTGACAGATTCTGATCCATTGTGAGCGGGCTGCTCTCAGCACATTTGGGCCCAATGGAATCCAGCCGGCACCCAGAGGAAGAAGGTCCGGAGCGCGTCTTTCTTCCGGTTCCAGGCTTCCAGCACAGCGCGGCATCCGCCGCATATCTCCTCCGCGTATCTCCTCTCCCTGTCTCCCGCCGCCGCCCCGTCCGCTTCATTCCGACGCCGAACAAGGGGAGGGACAAGTCCGTGCGGCGTGCGCCATGTTTAAGAAGTGAGTCCTCTCCTGCTCCCCTCCCGCATCTTTCTTCCCTGTAACCCCTTTCCGATTCCCGGGCTCAGTAATTCGATCTGTCGTTGCCGTCCGCTGCGTTCACCGATCTGGTTCTCCGTCGCGATTCGCCGCCGCTAATTACTCTGGCACCACCGTGCGTAATTCGGGATTGTGTTTCTCTCTGTTCTTTTCGCTGGGATCGGGGATCTGTGGAAAACGACCACCCCTTTGGCCGCTTAGTTTCTCTCTGAAACATGGTCGGGGGCTTTGTGGGAGCAAGATGTGACAGCAATGGTGGTCGGCCGCTTAGTTTCTCTCTGAAACATGGTAGGGGGCTTTGTGGGAGCAAGATGTGACAGCAATGGTGGTCGGCATGGAGTTCTTGATACATGAGTTGGGATGTGCTGAAGCTGCTCGATGTTGCATCAACTGGCTGACAAAGAGCGTTATGATTCTAGGGTGCGGTTGAGGTTAGATGCTGCCGTTGTGTGGTTGGAGTTTCTGGATGTTGAGGTGTGCCGTGTACGAGTGGGTCATGCTTGTACCACCGCCTTAGTGAATATGGTTTATGCTTCCTGTCTGCTGTAGAATTATCTTGGTACCTGGCTACCTGCTATTTATCAGAAATTTATTTAGGGTGTACAGTTGAAGCAGTATATATATAGAGATAAATATGTGCGCATGTGTTTTTTATCTAAGGCATGTTAGGCCAGTTCGCTAAAGCTAAGAATTTTCAGTTCAAGTTATGTATACAACTATATAAAACTAATGGTGGATCCCCATGATTTCTTAAGAGCAGTATTGTAGTAATGGGAAATGACTTGTATGACACTTCTTTAATTATTTAATGCATAGAGGGACTACTATACATTTATATTTCTGGAGAGCTCTTACTGCACTTGCTTGTACCTGATCCCTCTGGAGTGCATGGCTTCTTTTTCCCTTGGTACCCTCATTTGAGCCAGCTAAAGCGTTCATGCTTTGGTTGCAATGCATCTCTTAAGATTCATACCGCCATGTTTCAATATCATAAATGGAGTGAAACTTTTCAAAGGACACTGTACTACAGTTGTTTGTCAAACCCTTTAACTAAGTAGTTCTTTACTTTTCTAGATGATTTTAAGTGTATTTATTAGTGCAATAGCTTCACTGAATTACATACTTTGTCGAGAATCTTGTCTACGATATTTTAGATGTGCATTTTGGAATTTCCAAAAGTTATTAACTTTAATGTGAGGGCTTGCCTTGCCTGCTTTGTTTCCGTATTGGTCCTATCATAATTTTGGTAGCCAAAATTATTGCCAAGATTTTGTTTGCACACCTTTTAGGATTAAGTACAGGAATCAAGGTAGAAGTGTGGTCCCATTAGTAGGGTTGAAAACGGACGGAATTTTTTCCGTTCCGAACCGTCCGTTTTTCCACATTTGACCCGCCCGTTTCCGTATTTTCGAAAAAATCCGGAAACGGTACGGAATGCGGGACGGAGGTTTTCGGAATCGGAACGGAAACGGGGATAATGTTTTTCCGACCGTATTTTCGGAATTCCGTATTTGGCCGGAATTTTACCGGATTTCTTCCAGATTTTTACCGCATTTCTGCTAGGCCCATAAACCTTGTATCTTGTTCGCAAGGCCGCCCAACTAAAGATGGCAACGGGTACGTACCCACTGGGTACAACCAACCCAAACCCGTGCCCGCTAAGAAAAATTATGCCCGTTAAAAAACCCATACCCGCAGACGGGTACAAATAGACGCCCATACCCGTGCCCGAGCGGGTAGCGGGTACCCGCGGGTTACCCGTGCCCGACAAATTACAGGCTTTAGCTGTGTTGTGCCTGTCCCTATTTTGCCTTGGTTTTATATAGAGTGCGCGCACCTTCAGCTGTGCTGACTGCTGACCCAGCGAGGTGGGACTAATGCGCTTGCTGTCTGTGAACTTGTGAAGCACTACTGCACTAGCACTGGAGCCTGAAAAGCAACTGAGCAAACCATTCTAGCAGTTGGGCCCAGGAGGCAACCGGCCCATAATAGGATCGGAGGCTCAGGAGCAGTTCGGCCTCCAAGCAACATAAGAGTCGGTTTATTCTTTTTGTCTTTCAATTTGTAGTTGGTTTCTCTAGAATATTTCTCTATGCAAAAGTTTCTAAATATGTTTAGTGAGCTTATATATAAAATTATTTGCTAATCCAAGATCTAAAAATTAAAGGATTTGTTTACATATGCATGCCTTTATCAAGCCATTTGGGATGGGAAAGCCGTCATATGCGCCTTTAAATGGATCAATCTAGTTGAGAAATTTAGGACATTTGTAGGATGATTTGAGCTACTATTCTATGATGGAACGGGTTTAAAAAACCCATGGGTTTGCGGGTTTGGGTACTACATGCCCAGACCCATGCCCATAAACCCACTGGGTTTGGTTTTTTTCCCATTAACAGACCCATGGGTAGAGAAATTGACCCATACCCATGCCCTAATAGGGTAAAAACCCGTCGGGTTTCGGGTCACGGGTACCCGTTGCCATCTTTACGCCCAACGCTTGTACACTATAATCCAATCCACAAGCGTGATGGCGCGTGACAAGCTTACTTCTATAATCATCCATGTTACTTGTTTGCATAATACGTATTGAATAAGGACCCTGAATCCTAATTGTCCACGTTACTTATGTAATCACTCTACTCAAGTTCATGGCTCAAGTATAATATTGAAGAACCTAAATCCTAATCATTTATGAACTATTTTGTGTGTGATTGTAATTTGTGAGTATAAAGATGTGTGGTATTCCGGCTTAAGCTCCGACTTCCGACCGTTTCCGTTGAATTTCCGACCGTATTGGTTCGTTTCCGTACACCCGCATATTCTGGTTTCGTTTCCGAACCCGCATTTTCCGAACCCGATCCCGTTTCCGCCAAAAAATATAGAAACAGAAGTAGAAATGGGGTTTTTCCATCCGTTTCCGTCCGTTTTCATCGCTACCCATTAGTGTTTGAGTTTGACCACGAACAAGAGAATGCTGAATTGCTGTTGTAATGTCATTTTTCTTCTGGATTCTTTATATTTTACCAGAACCATTAATTAATACTATATGATTGTACCGAGTAAGTGAAGTAACTGACTTGTGCCTCCTGTGCTTTATACTAAAGTCCATTCTGATTGTTGCAAGCATATGACATTGATGATGGTCGCTTGAATGGTGGAAGTTTCTGTTGGAGTATATGTTTAGGCCCATGAGGCTAAGGCCCATGTGGCCCATGTATAGAACCTATATTGCTACCCTTCTAGGGTTAGCCCTAATCAATAGAGTCTACACTTTCAACATGGTATCAACAGCCTAACCAGTCTTCTTCCCCCTCCAGCCGCCGGCCAACCCAGGCCCGCCGCTGGGTCTGCCGGCCACCATGGCCGGCCGGCCACCTCCCCCTCCCTCTCCCTCTTACTTCCATCTTTTCCCCTCCCTCACTTCTCCATCCTGGGCCCAGGTGGCGGCTTCACCTACTGCCGCCGCCCATCTGCCGCCCGCAGGCACTCTGCCAGCCGCTGCTGCCGCCCATCTCCTCCCCTCTGCCGGATCCGCCGGGGCTCATCTCCTCCCCTCTGCTGGGTCCGCCGGCGCCCATCTCCTTCCCTCTGCTGGATCCGCCGAGCTACAGGACCGCGACTCCCTCCCTGCTGGTTCTGCGGATCTCCCTGCTGGGGCCGCCGGGATGCAGGGGACCGGTTCCCTCACTGCTGGAGCCGCCGGGAACCCCTCTGGAGCCGCTCCTGCTCTCTTCCAGCACCACTGCGACCCCCTCCCTGCTGCTTCTGCGGACCTCCCTGCTGGGGCCGCTGGGATGCAGGGGAACGGTTCCCTCCCTGCTGGAGCCGCCGGGAACCCCTCTGGAGCCGCTCCTGCTCTCTTCCGGTCACATCCCGCCCTCCACCCCACCTTCCACGCACTTGCTGGCCTCACCATGGGGGGCGCCACCGCTCTCCACCACCCCTGGCCGGCTCATGCCATGACTGCCATCGGTGGGGCAGCCACCGGAACTCCCTCCGCGCCGCTGGACTCCGGGGAGGTGGTCGGGGCCGGGAACCCCGACCCACCTCCGGTGGTGACCGAACAGCCCGCGGCCGCTGCCTTTCCCGGCCCGCGCCCCGACTCCGCCCTCGCCGCCGCCCTCGTCGCCGCCCGGGCTGCCGCCGCGGAGGGGCAGGCTCGGGTGCGCGCGGCCGCCCTCGTGTGGGAGCACGAACGCGACGCGGCTGACGCCCTGGCTCGTCAGATCGCCGAGGCGGAGCGGCTCCTCACGCCGGCCTCTCCGATCGTCGGGGCCACCTCCTCTGCCTCGCCGGGTCGACGGGTGTCTCACACCGCCGTCCTCTGGCATGACCCGGCCGATCCGCTCGTGGCCCAGCTTCACTATCAGGCCGGGGGGGTCCAGAACATCCGCCTCCTCGTCCCGATCGTCCTCGAGCCGGAGTCGCCCTCGTACGCCCGCTGGCGGGATCTGGTCCTCCTCACTCTTCGCCGCTACGCCCTCGACGACCACGTCCTCGTCGACGCCTCGGTCGCCGTCCAGACGCCGTCCTGGATCCGTCTCGACAGCATCGTTCTCTCCTGGATCTTGGGGACGATCTCTCTTGACCTCCACGACCTCGTCCGCACCTCTCCGGACGCGCGCCGGGCCTGGCTTGCCCTTGAGGGCCAGTTCCTGGGCAACGCTGAGGCCCGTGCACTACGTCTCGACGCGAGCTTCCGCACCTTCGTCCAGGGTGACCTCTCCGTCGGCGAGTTCTGCCGTCGGATGAAGGCCATGGCTGACTCCCTGGGGGATCTCGGGTGGCCCGTCGAGGATCGCATCTTGGTCCTCAACGTCCTCAGGGGGCTCAGTGACCGCTACGCCCACCTCAGGACGTGGATCACCCGCCAGAGGCCCTTCCCCACCTTCCTGGAGGTCCGTGACGATCTTGTCATGGAGGAGCTCACCCAGGGCCTCCAGCCGGGCTCTACCACTTCCTCGTCCACCTCGCCGGCCCTGGCTGCTACTTCGCCGCGTCCACCTACTCCACGCACGTCTGCTCCTCCCTCCGGGCCGAGCGGAGGTGGGGGGGGGTCGTGGCTCTCGTCGTCGCCGTGGGGGGGGGCCGCGGAGGTGGCCGAGGTGGTCACCACCAGGCTCCGGCACCGGCTGGGACACACGGGGGGGCACCATGGCCCTCCTTCCAGCACCCGTGGTCAGGGCGCATCTCCATGTGGCCCTACCACGCCATCGGGGCTGACTCGCGCCCACCAGTGGCCATGCTCACCGGAGCTCCTCCTGCTGGCCCTACACCTGGCACCTTCCCTGCTACGGCGTGGACTCCACCCTCTGGGCCTCTTCCGGGGGTCGCCGGATGGGACCCGACGGCCCTGGCCCACTCGTTCAGCACCATGGGCCTGACACCTCCGGTCGGCCCTGAGTGGATTGCCGATTCGGGAGCCACCTACCACACCACTCCTGACCCCGGTATACTTTCGTCGCTCCACTCTCCTTCCTCCTCTCTTCCTTCGTCCATTATGGTCGCAAATGGTTCTTGCCTTCCTGTCACGTCTGTGGGTACCGCCGGTGCTCATGGCTCCTTTCGTCTTCCTGATGTTCTTGTTGCTCCTTCTATGGTTCATAACCTTCTTTCTATTCGTCGTTTTACAGCTGATAATTCTTGTTCTGTGGAATTTGACTCTTCTGGTCTTATTGTAAAGGATTTGGCTTCCCGGCGTCCTCTGCTCCGATGTGACAGCACCGGGCCCCTTTACACTCTTCGCTTTCCGGCGGCGCCTTCATCTTCTTCGCCGTCCCTTTTGTCAGCTGCCTTCGCCGCTTCTACTTCCTCTACTACCTGGCACCGGCGCCTCGGCCATCCTGGACGTGATGCCCTGATACAGCTCAGTCGTAGCTCTGGTCTTCCATGTACTCGAGCTCATGATGAGCAACTGTGTCATGCGTGCCAACTGGGCCGACATGTTCGTCTTCCGTTTTCTAGTTCTTCTCATGCGGCCCGCATTTTTGATCTTGTACATTGCGACCTATGGACATCTCCTGTTATCAGTATTTCTGGTTATAAGTACTATCTCGTGGTTGTTGATGATTTTTCGCATTATTCATGGACTTTTCCTCTACGTGCGAAGTCGGATACATTTACCACGCTCCTTCACTTCTTTACTTGGGTGTCTACTCAGTTCGGTCTCACCATCAAGGCCGTCCAGTGTGACAATGGTCGCGAGTTTGATAACTCCACCTCCCGAGCCTTCTTCCTCTCGCACGGTGTTCAGTTGCGCATGTCTTGCCCATACACCTCTTCGCAGAATGGCAAGGCCGAGCGGATGATTCGCACCACCAACGACACCGTGCGCACTCTTCTGTTTCAGGCCTCTCTTCCTGCTCGCTTCTGGGCTGAGGGCCTGCACACCTCCACCTACCTTCTTAACCGCCTTCCTTCCGCTGCCTGTCCCGCTCCCACACCTCACCACGCCCTCTTCGGTACCCCGCCTCGGTACGATCACCTCCGCGTGTTTGGGTGTGCTTGTTACCCCAACACTGCTGCCACTTCTTCTCACAAGCTGGACCCTCGCTCCACGCTCTGTGTCTTCCTCGGCTACTCCCCAGATCACAAGGGGTACCGATGCTTTGACCTTACCTCCCGACGTGTTCTCATCTCGCGCCATGTGGTGTTCGATGAGTCCGCCTTTCCCTTTTCCAGCACCACTCCACCTCCGGTCACTGACCCACCCTCTCTGTTTCCCACTGACCCGGTGGTCCAGCCACCTTTTTCGTGGTCTCCTGCAGGTACCGCTTCGCCGCGCTCGGCGCCGGCCACCGGTCCCGGCTCCCCTGTGAGTCCGGGCCCCTGCGGGTCCTCCGGCGCGGCCCCATCTTCTTCAGCTGGTGCAGACCCGGGACCTTCGTCCCCCGCTTCTGCCCCGGGGGGGGTCGTGCCGGTTGCCGACGGCGGATCCCGCCCCGGCGCCTCCGTCGAGGTTCGCCGCGCCGGTACGGGTCTACCAGCGCAGGCCGCGGCCTCCGCCGCTCGTGGTCCCTTCTCCACCGAGGACACCGACACCACCGCCACTGTCTCCGCCGGCCCGTGGTACCCCGCCGGTCTACCACCCGCCGCTGCTTCACCGACACCCGCGGCATGTTCACCCGATGGTGACACGACACGCGGCTGGCACCCTGCCGCCTCGTGCCCTCGCGGCTTCGACCGACGACGCGGTGGTCTCTCCGGTACCCTCCTCCGTCCGCGACGCCCTGCTGGACCCTCACTGGCGCCGCGCGATGGAAGAGGAGTACGCCGCGCTACTCGCCAACCAGACGTGGGAGTTGGTGCCCCGGCCGCCGGGCGCCAATGTCGTCACCGGCAAGTGGATTTGGACTCACAAGCGCCGAGCGGACGGCTCTCTCGAGCGCTACAAGGCTCGCTGGGTCCTCCGGGGTTTCACTCAGCGCCCTGGCGTCGACTACGATGAGACTTTCAGCCCGGTGGTCAAGCCGGCCACTGTCCGTACAGTGCTATCGCTGGCGCTTGCTCGGTCTTGGCCCGTCCACCAGCTGGACGTCAAGAACGCCTTCCTCCACGGCCTTCTTACCGAGACGGTGTACTGCAGTCAGCCGGCAGGGTTCGTCGACACAACCCGCCCTGACATGGTCTGCCGGCTCAACAGGTCCCTCTATGGCCTCAAGCAGGCACCTCGGGCGTGGAACCACCGGTTCGC
The DNA here is from genome assembly GCA_022457205.1 of Saccharum spontaneum. Lineage (NCBI taxonomy): Eukaryota > Viridiplantae > Streptophyta > Magnoliopsida > Poales > Poaceae > Saccharum > Saccharum spontaneum. The sequence continues at coordinate 22,046,898 of CM039590.1, read as the reverse complement.
TACTTTCTTACTGACCCTGGGATTTGTGGAGGCCAAGTCTGATACGTCCCTGTTCGTCTACCACCATGGGGCCGACACTGCATACTTGTTGCTCTATGTTGATGACATTGTCCTCACCGCCTCCAGTGAGCCACTTCTCCGGCGGATCATTGCAGCTCTCCAGCAGGAGTTTGCGATGAAGGACCTGGGTGAGCTTCACCACTTCCTCGGTGTCACTGTTGAGCACCGTCCTGCTGGGCTCCTTCTTCATCAGCGGCAGTACACTCGGGATATCCTGGAGCGGGCTGGGATGTCTGACTGCAAGCCCTGCTCCACTCCGGTCGACACTCAGGGCAAGCTGTCGGAGGCTGAGGGACCTCCGGTGGCCGACCCCACTGCGTACAGGAGTCTCGCCGGGGCCCTTCAGTACCTCACCTTCACCCGGCCGGACATCACCTATGCAGTTCAGCAGGTCTGCCTCCACATGCATGATCCCCGGGAGCCTCACCTCACGGCTCTCAAGCGTCTCCTCCGCTACCTCCGGGGCACACTCGACTACGGCCTCCTCCTACACCGGGCCTCCTCCACCGACCTCGTCGTCTACACCGACGCTGACTGGGCCGGGTGCCCGGATACTCGCCGCTCCACCTCCGGCTACGCCGTCTTCCTGGGCGGCAACCTGGTGTCCTGGTCGTCCAAGCGCCAGCCGGTGGTCTCCCGGTCCAGTGCCGAGGCGGAGTACCGCGCCGTGGCTAACGGCGTGGCGGAGGCCGCCTGGCTCCGGCAGCTGCTCGCTGAGTTGCATACTCCACCCTCCCGGAGCACACTGATCTACTGCGACAATGTCAGTGCGGTCTACCTCTCCACCAACCCCATCCAGCACCAGCGGACGAAGCATGTAGAGATCGACCTACACTTTGTCCGTGATCGGGTGGCCATGGGCGAGGTGCGGGTTCTCCATGTTCCGACGACCTCCCAGTTCGCGGACATCTTCACCAAGGGCCTCCCGTCCTCGACCTTCACCGAGTTTCGCTCCAGCCTCAACATCACCGGTGGCTAGTTGCGTCTGTGGGGGGGTTGTGTGTGTTCTTTCTTGTGTTCAACCTCGAACTCCGCTGCGCCGGTAGTTCAGACTGCGGGGGGGTGTTGGAGTATATGTTTAGGCCCATGAGGCTAAGGCCCATGTGGCCCATGTATGGAACCTATATTGCTACCCTTCTAGGGTTAGCCCTAATCAATAGAGTCTACACTTTCAACAGTTTCCATCAAGAATAATCAGTAGATATGACATTATTATTGGTTGACCCATAAGTAGTGATCTTAAGCTGGAAATTATACATGTAATTTGTTATAGTCTAACATCATGATATAAAACATTGTTGATTACCTTATGACTGTATATATTATCAGACACAAAATGGTTCATGGACTGCAAAGTTGTTATACTCTATGCAAGGCTTTTCTATCTTTTGTTGCCGATCTTTGGCTGTTTTAACAGACTACTCTTTTAATCTTGTTATTTACACCTCCAGGTTCTCTTCAGAAGATATATCTGGACAGAATCAAGTTAAGGCCTCTGTACAACGGAAGATTCGGCAAAGTATCGCTGATGAGGTTTTGTTATTACAAAGAATCTGCTTGGACCTCTATTTCCTTTTCCTTTCAGTTACATAATCTTCTGCCTAGCTTACCAAAATTAACTACATTGCAGTACCCCAGCCTTGAACCTTTGCTAGATGACTTGCTCCCAAAGAAGTCACCTATGATTGTTGTTAAATGGTTAGTAGTTTTTCTTTCTTGTTCGGCATGCTTGCTAACTATACACTATGTTTTTTGTACATAATATTGCTTACCTGAAATTGTATTTGACATTTTTTTAACTATTCTGCCAAGTAAAGAAAAAGTAAACGTATTTGTACTTTTTTGGTGAAATAATATTAAATAGATCAAAAGTACTTGTGTGGCCTTTGAAGTGCACTGATAGCAGTTTATTTCTTTATTCCTGCAGCCAAAATCATCTGAATCTTGTAGTGGTGAATAATGTCCCTCTATTTTTCAACATCCGTGATGGTCCTTACATGCCAACCCTGCGTCTTCTTCATCAGTGTAATTTTCTTCCAATTTTTCTGGCATGTCATCTATGCACTAATGCACACAAGATGTATAGCATGATGTGTGACAAATTTTAGGGATCATCCTTTTTTAGTTTGTCATACATTTCTGTTTGGGCTCTGTCGTTGTTAAAATTGATTTGTTGGAGAATATTAACTGGTATGAAAACTGTGCTTGCATTTGATCAGATCCTGATATCATGAAAAAGTTCCAAGTGGATAGAGGTGCTATCAAATTTGTTCTATCTGGTGCAAACATAATGTGTCCTGGGTTGACATCACCTGGTGGTGCCTTGGATGATGAAGTTGAGGAGGAAACACCAGTGGTAAATGGCTTATGCTAAATTTCTAGTTCATATGTTACCAATACTGAATGTTTAATATCTACTCCCTCCATCCCAAATTATAAGGCATTCCAAGAATCTTGGAGAGTCAAAGGATCTCAAGTTTGACCAAATTCATATGATAAGATAATAATATTTATGACACCAATTAAGTATCATTAGATTCTTCATTAATTATATTTTCATAGTATACCTATTTGATGTTATAAATTTTTGTCATTTTCTCTATAATTTTGGTAAAACTTAAGATGCTTTGACTCTCCAAGATTCTTGGAATGTCTTCTAATTTGGAATGGAGGGAGTACTTCAGTAGGTAGTCTGCAACAAAAAAAAAATGGTATACCTTAGTGTGCTTCTGCATTCTGCAAATGAAGGGTATAAACTTTTAAACTGTCCATATTGAAATATTCTGCATTGCATCTGTATGGTTGATTTATGTACCATGTTCATGATAATTTCTTACCAAGCTTGTTCTGCCCTTGAACATGCCTGCTGTGACTCTCATCTTCTCTGTTTAACTATGTTTTTTCCAGGCTATAATGGCTGAAGGCAAACAACACGCACTGGCAATTGGATATACAAAGATGTCAGCAAAAGACATGTAAGTTTCACTCTGAAGTATCGATCAATACTGACACTTCTCAGTCTGGAAGTAATATTCCAAGCGCGAAGCTTTCACTCACGCTCGTTGCCTTACTCTGTTTTTGAGTGTCCAATGTTTGCCCCTTATGGTTTCAAGTGGTTGATCTGCACTTTTGATAGTTTCTTTGTGATTTTAGTTTTCCTTAATATTGCATCCAACATAATCCTAGCTACTAACATGTCTTCTGTTGGCAATGATCTGATTATTTCTGTAGAAGGACCATTAACAAAGGAATTGGCGTTGACAATATGCACTATCTAAATGATGGCCTATGGAAGGTACTTGGGTTTCCCTGTCTACCTCACCGTCTTCTCAAATTGCAAATAATGAATACTTGGATGATGTTGTTGTAAATTGTACATTGCAAGTAGATTTGCTATCTTATGCTCTTGAATTATAGAAGTAAGCCTTAAACGGCAAATGTTTGTGTTGGATTGAGATTATGGAGTAAAGAAAGGGCTGAATGTAATGTATTTAGGTTCTGAGTTCAACTTGGATGATACTGACCACTTTTTCCTTCGACAGATGGAACGGCTCGAATGAGTAGAATCCTCTGTGGGGTTCAGGACTTGCGGCAGATTGTATTGAGATATATAAACACCAGCATGTCTATGTATCTGCACAGCTGGTATCGTTTAAAAAGATGAAGTAGTAAGAAGCTTTATTTACTGGAGATAAGTTGGGCTTACCCCGATCCTTTGTTGTTCGAATGGCTGTGTGTTGATACGCTTTTCACAAATTGTTGCACTTCCACCGAAACAATTTACCTTCAAATGGAAGCAAGCGAGGAAATCCATATCGGGTCACAAGTGATTTGATCTTACAGTCTGTTTTTCGTAAATTATTTTTTGCTAACGAGCCACAAGTAATTTGAGCTTACAGTTTGTTTTTTTTGTAACTTACCTTTTGCTAACACCCTGCGAGTAGACATGTTGTCGATAAATTTCTTTTCAATGTTAGGTTGTGTTTGGTATTGGGATGAAGCAGATGGAATGGTCTTATCCCCGTTTTCTAGGTTGGGATGGTTCTAGTTTGACAAGATCTTTCATGTTTTATGTTTGGTTTGAGGGACGAAGGACAGGATGGAGGACTGCTTTGTGTTCGTTAGCAACTGTCTAGGTGGGGCTGTGAAGGCCGTGTTCGCTTGAACTTATTAGCCTGGCTTATCAACCATGGTACAGTGTTTTTCTCTCATGATAAAATAGCTTTAGTTAGTTTATCAGCTGCATAAGCCACAGAAACCATCGGCCAAACAGCATCGGGCATCAGGCTAGGAAGCAGAGCACATTCATGGCGCAGCAGCATCGCTCGGCCTTTCTTGGCGTGGGTGCAGCTGCCTCGCCCGGTTGCCCCTCACTTGCTGATGTGGAGGTGCAGCTGCATCACCTGGCCGGTGGGCCACCCCTGCACTAGAGTCTCGGTGTAGCTATCCAAAGCCCAAAGGGCGCGGCCCTTGGTGGCGTACCTACCTAGGGGGCATGGCCATCCCTTGGCGGCCCGACCAGCCTGGGGTACGAAGTGTGGGCAAAATACCCGATACTTAATTTCTAAACCCGAATTATCTGAACCCAGACCCGAAGTACCTGAACCTGAAATACCCGATCACAATTTCAGATAGTGATTGTAGAAACCCGAAATTAGTTTGGATAATTCGGGTAATGTTTCCGGTACCCGAACTACTCAAATTACCCGAAATATCTCAAATATTTACTCTTCTATTCCTGATATGAAGACATGAAGTAGTTCAATGCCAAATAAATATATTATTTGGTATGAATTAATGTATATTTATGCTAATTTGATAATTGATTTGTTGGTAATTGATATGAAAACATGATGTGATTAAAGGACCCTTGTTTATTGCTTTAAAATGATACTTGAATTCTTCTAAAATGGTTGGTTTTGTTAATTTCGAGTATATCGGGTAAAACCCGAATCCGAACCTGAACCCGAATTATCGGGTACCCAAAATTTCAGATAATGCTTTTTCGAAGCAAAAATCGGATAGCAATTTTTAATACCCGAATTTCTAACTGTCCGAATTACCCAACCTGATTTTTTCGGGTAACCCGAATGCCCAGCCTTAATATGATCCAGTCGCCTGTTCTTCTCAAAGTTCTAGATGCCCTCAAAACCTAAGTCATAAAGACCACATACATCAACCATCTCATGGAAAGCTTGCGATTTTTTTTGGAAAAATTAAAAGCTTGCGATTTGTGAGCGACTTCTCTCCTGCACACCGGCATGCTCCGATCGATGTAGAACTTCATTGAAGTCACCAATGTACACCCAGGGCAGATGCGTAGATGTGACGATGGCTTGTCAATTTCAATAGATCCCATGTCTTATGGGCCTCCTTGGATTGACGCCTCCCAGGCAGGAGTGTGGCCAGACATCGATCTTGTCCCTAGCTGTTCGAAATCGGATTCCTGGGAACCGGCATGGGCCAACCAAACAACCCTATATCTTTCGCTCATTTGAGCCTCCCTATACACACAAGTCAGAGCTTATTCACATAGCTTATAATCCATCTTTTTCAGCTTATTTTTTCAGCCGAAACAGTATTTTTCTCTCACAACAAATCAGTCAACAGTGTTTTTCAGCCGGCTTATCAGCCTAGCCGAACAGGGCCTTAGTCTCTAAATAAGGCTCGATGTTTCCTTCAGTAATGATGACATCTATATGATATCGTATGGTAAAAACCCACTTTTGTTTTATTATTCCAAAAGATGCCTAGCCCGTCACTGCAGATAGAACTGCTTAGAACAAAGGAATTATCAAAGCCTAAAGAACTTTTCGATCCCTCCACCTGTGTTTTGTGCACTTGGATCTCACACATAATACCGATGTGGCAAACCTCTCGAAGTACCATGGGTAGATCTGACTATGAGCCACCTGACCAGGCCTGCTCAAGAAAAACCGACCCATCGTTGTGTTGGGACGAATTTAGGTTAGGATTTTCGATCATAACCCGACCAAAGTACAAGAACCGAAAAAAAAAAATCTGATATATAGCTTGATCCGACGCAGCCTGTTTTGCACTGGGTCGAATTGAGGCAAAAAATTTTGACTAGGGCCATGTTTAGATGACAAATTTTTTTTTGAAAAAAATATTATAGCACTTTTTGTTTGTATTTGACAATTTTTGTCCAATCATGAATTAACTAGGCTCAAAAGATTCGTCTCGACATTTGCAGACAAACTGTGCAATTAGTTATTTTTTACCTACATTTAATACTCTATACATATGCCGGTATATGCGATGTGACGGAAAATCTTAAAAACTTTTTGAATTTTGGAGCCAACTAAACATGGCCTAGATATTTTTTCTAGGTCCAATCCAAATTCGACCTAACCCGGCGTTCGATCAGATCTAATCATGAGAATTTGCTAACGGGAATACGTGATGCATCAAATGTCATAAACTTCAGATCGGATAGGATAGGTAGATCAGATAAGCCCTGTTGAGTTCCCAAAATATTTTGCAAAATATTTCAGATTCCCGTCACATTAAATCTTTGGACACATTTATAAAGCATTAAATATAGATAAAAAATAAAACTAATTACACAGTTTAGTTGTAAATCACGAGACAAATCTTTTAAGCCTAATTAGTTCATGATCGGATAATAATTACTAAATAATAATGAAAGTGCTATAATAACACTACAGTTATATTTTGCAAAAATATTTTAGGAACTAAACCAGGCTAAGTTAGGAAAGTGCCAAGACGCTGACGCCGCCAGCTCAGCTCGTGTTCGACCCATGCTTTCCACGAAGCATGGGCAGGACCGCAGCAGCAGGCGAGCAGCTGATGATAAGCTAGGCAGAGCCCCCACTCCACTTCGCTCCTTGTCAGCTGCTCGCACTTGCAGTGTCCCGCTCCCGCACTCCTCTTCCTCCTCGTCTTCCCGTCGTACACAGCGCACGCAACTGCCACCGGCCACCGGCCACCGGCCACCGGCCACCGCGCCAACCAATCGAAAACTCCACCGCGCGCAGATCAAGACCGCCACCACCCACCAGCAGCGCTTCAGCGGGAGACGTGACGAGTGACGACACGAAGCCTCTCCTCCCCACGCCGCCCGCATGGCCTGGGCCCGCCTTGCCTCCCGCTCCCGTCTGCGCGCCGCGGCCTCCGCCGTCGGCCGACCGCCACACGCCTCACCGCCGGCTCCGCCTCCCACACCGCGCACGGTACCTGCGGCCACCTCCGCGCCACCGCTCCGGCATCTCCTCCTCCTTCCCCGGTACCGGTTTTCTGCCGCCGCATCCTCGGCGTCGACCGCGCGGCTGCTCGGTGCCGTAAGTCCGCGACCCCCCGACCTCGCCTCCTTAGCCCAGCCCTCACTTTCACTTCGGTTTTGATCTTGGACTTGGGCTTGGAACCGTGCAGCGGTGGCCCCAGGGGCACGGTAGGAGGTTCTTCGCAAGTGAGGCCTCCGCGGCGCAGGCGCCGGCGGCGGAGGCGTCTGAGCTGGTGGAGGTGCCACTGGCGCAGACTGGGGAAGGCATCGCCGAGTGCGAGCTGCTGCGCTGGTTCGTCGCCGAGGTGAGTGCGAGGCTGCGTACAGTTTCAGTTGTCCCGTTCTGCTGCTCAGAATTGTGCTCCGGGGATATGGGTCATACGATTTCGTTTGTTAACAGAGATTCCCGTGTTGTCTTTGCAACTTAGTGCACGTTCATGGGTACTGTACATAGTTGAACAATTTGTTTCCTGTTATTAGGGAAGGAAATTGCTACATTCAGGTTCAGTAGCAGACTAGCAGTTCAGCTTACCTTTTTCCCTCACGGTATCAATTGGTGTGATAACTGATAAATAGTGTATCTGCTGCCTAAATAGCTGACCAAAATACTGTAGGGAAGTCAAACAGTTTTGCGATGGAATTAGAAAAAAGAGACCAGTCTCCCGGGCTTTTCTATATGGAGAAACCTATACACAGCCGGTCTAAAAATGCAGCTTACAGGTTTATTGGATAGTGTGTGCTAACGAGGGCCCCTTTAATCCCAGCCTAAAATTAGCTTCCATTGGGAGTGGAGGACCTAGGGTGGTACGCTTTTTTTCTCTCAAACACACAGAAGAGCTGCTTATCATTTCATTGAAAACACAGGGGAAGAAATTCCTTCAACACTCACATTCACAGATCCACAACACTCTAGAAGACTACTAGATCATACTGAAAATAAGAACTGAAAACAAAACGACCAGAACAACCACACTATTGCCCTGAAACCCCTCCCAAAAGACCTCGCAAGAAGCATCCGGAGGCCCTTTTTTCCAGCCGAGAACCACAGAAAGCAATCATAAGTGACGGCTCGCAACACCGTTGTGATGCTTGGATTAGAGCGATTCGCGTCGTAGATTCACAAGTTCAAGTGATTCAAGAAGAGGCTATGCGCTGCCCCTGTCATGTACAGGGTCGGTTGCTTCCTAGCAGATTTTCTTTTGGCATGCTGAGTTTTGTACCTGTTCACAGAAGACACAGATTATACATGATTGGACTGTAAGGTTCCGAAAAAGGGATCTTTGTTATTGCGTTATAAGGCTCATGAAAGCATTGGTATTACAAAGAAATGTGGATATGACTGAAAAAAAAACCTTCAAAAAACTAGAAAGCTATTGTTGCTAACAATTTGAAATTTGAAGACTATTCTGGGAGTGAGATCTCGAACACAAATTAATCATGCATATACTGTGTTTTTAGCTTTCTTTGTTCACTCATCCAGAATTTTATAATTCCTGCCTTGCAATCTCTATGTAACTGCAGTTAAATTTGCTGAGTTGTTCATTTTTGCAGGGTGACCAAGTAGATGAATTCCAGCCACTCTGTGAAGTACAGAGTGACAAAGCAACTATTGAGATAACAAGTCGTTTCAAGGGAAAAGTACATCAGATTCACTTTGGCCCTGGTGACATAGTCAAGGTAGTTATTAGATCGATTTTGTCAAAGTTAATTCTAGAAATTATGTGAATAAACTTGATGTCATGTTGTACAATTTTTAAGTGTGTTCTGTGGTGATTCTTGCAGTATCAACAGATTGTCTAACTCCCTCCAGTGAGCAATACAAATACTTGTTGACTTTTCAACATCTCCAGTGTGCAACTTTGGCTACTATTCTCCATTAGAATATAGTTATTATATCTAATAAATGCATGAGATAATGAAAACCCTTTTCAAGAAAAATCTACACATGATTTTTATGTTTCCTAACTAAATATAATGAAAACTATGGTGATTAAAGTTTCAAAAGTTTTACCGGATCTTGGTCAAAGTGACAAGCATTTGTTATTGGAGGGAGTATTTCCGCTAACTTATTTTTCCCAACAACTTACCTATGTCAATTTATACTTCTTAGGTTGGTGAAACTTTACTGAAAATGATTGTGGGTGACAGCCAAATTGTTTCCCCAGATAATATAGTTCCATCCGCTGATAAGTCCCTTGGAGTAGAGTCTGCAGTTTCCTTAAGTGAAGGCAATGTTCCTAGTGGAACTCTCTCTACACCAGCTGTTAGGCATCTAGCAAAGCAGTATGGGATCAACATAAATGAAATCGTTGGAACTGGGAAAGATGGTAGGGTTTTGAAAGAAGATGTGTTGAACTATGCTGTCAGCAAGGGTGTTTGCAAAGAACAATCGTCAGCTTTGGAAGGGGACATCGGTCAAGTTGAGTTACTGGAGGAAGGGAAATCATTACTCCATGAGCACTTGTATGAAGATAAGAAAATCCTTCTCAGGTACTGTAAAAGTTTTCAAGATGTCTACTTTGTAATGATAGGTCATATGCATGGTTGCTCAGTATATATGTGATTTTAAGCTGATCTTTCCTTTCTGCAGGGGATACCAGAGATCAATGGTCAAATCAATGAGCCTGGCTGCAAAAGTTCCACATTTTCATTATCTGGAGGAAATAAACTGTGATTCTCTTGTACAACTAAAGACCACATTTCAAAATGAGAACAAGGATCATACTATCAAGCACACTTTCCTTCCGTTCCTCATAAAATCACTTTCTATGGCACTGAGTAAATACCCTATGTTGAACAGCTCTTTCATTGAGGAAACTAACGAAGTTGTGTTCAAAGGTATGCAATCTTTGAATTTTTCGTTTTGTTCTTGTTTCCTTTCATCTCAGAAAAGGATACAGAAAACAGTTGAACTGATGACTCAGATTCAGAACTTCAGAAATCACCCATCAGAAAATTGTTATCTACATTTCCCTATTTACCCATTCAACTGCTACTTTACTCTGTAAACACGTACACTTCCTTTTCTCAATGGTTGCCCTTCTCATCTTCAAACTACCACCAAGAAGTCCACTTATTGTGGCAGGGAGGTTTAGGGAGTAGCATAGCATATAGTCTGGTGTTTGCTGCTTGCAATAACAAAACTTAATTGTTTCGTGCAACAATTTCAACATGAATGACAACGGTCATGTTCATATGGTAGGAATACAGAAGACTGACCAGTAGTTCTATTTACAGGATCGTGGTTTTTGCACTTATGACAATACATCCTGTGATTTAAAATTCAAGTATGAATGATACTCTGTGATTTTCCTTTCAATATTACAGTATTCCACCATACTAAGACACCATTTTGACTGTATCCAATGCATTATTTTGTGGTGAAGGTGACGAATAATAGTTTTTTTTTTAATTTTCTAGGGTCCCACAACATTGGGGTGGCGATGGCTACAGCACATGGATTAGTCGTGCCAAACATCAAGAAAGTGCAGTCCCTATCAATATTAGAGGTTAGTAGAAACTTCTTTTTTCTCCTGGAATCCATGATAATTTTGTTGCTAGTTCCTAAAGATTGGAACAATGAACTACAGTAAGTTTGGATAGTTTCAGAAGTTATTTCTTTCTTCTGCAGAAATGAAAATAAATTATTGTACTCAAGCTTTGTAGATAAATAATTAATCTTCTAGCTAAACCTCTGAAGAATACTTCCGTTGAGATAACCCTCATTCAGCTAGTTAGTCATTTGCATAAGCTGGCTGTAAACTTAAAGCCAGCTTCTGTTCTCTTTCCTCCCCTCTCTCCTTCACCTCAGCATAAAGGCCACCAACAGCTTTTTACTATACTTGCTCTTAGTCATTTGCACAATAACTACGCAACCGTGCATGCAACCTAGTAAATATGATACTTAAATATTGAGATCAGAGAATTTGAAGACTGTCCGGTGAGACCTTCAGCAGTCATGGTTGTTGTGTGCCTCTTCTGCCTAATATTCTGATATCTTGACCGTCATTGCACCAGATCATGAAGGAATTGGCGCGATTGCATGAGATGGCATCACACAACAGGCTAAGCGCTGCAGATATTGAAGGTGGCACTATAACACTTAGCAATATAGGTGCCATTGGTGGCAAGTTTGGCTCTCCACTTCTGAACCTACCTGAAGTTGCCATCATTGCCCTCGGGCGGATTCAAAAACTTCCTCGCTTTGATGATGACGAAAACGTTTACCCTTCATCCATAATCAATGTATGCCTGTTACAATACATGTTTCACTAAAACTAAGCCAGCACTGCTGTGTTTCACTAATTTCATCCCTGAACCTATGGCGTACAGGTTACTGTTGGAGCAGATCACCGAGTGGTTGACGGGGCCACGGTTGCAAGATTCTGTAACGAGTGGAAGAGCCTCGTGGAGAAGCCAGAGCTGCTCTTGTTGCATATGCGATGATCCAGTAAGATACTAGTACCTTACTACGACAGATCGCCCAAAGCCCCAAACCTTGTAAAGATGAGCTGAAACGGAGGCGTTCCGGTATCACAATGAAATTCATGTACTTCAAATAAATAATCAACGTGGCTTCTCTGCCTGAAAACAGTGGAAATAAAGCGGAGAGTCATTCTCGAAAGTCCTAACCAATGAGTTTGCCCTGTCTCAGAAACCTTATGTTTTTCTTTGCTGAAATTCATCTGACCAACTATAAAAGATATTCTTGCTGGAAGCAAATACAACCTCCGTCTATCAATCTAAGATGTATTTTTATTTAAAGATTGGAAGTTTTGAACAACAATTAGTGAAACTAATCCGTTAACCTGTTTGCGCATTGTTAGTACATGGGCAATAAAACTCATTAAGTGACTAATTTATGATATACAGTGTACCTATGCTTGTATTAGCTACCTTTCCTTACAATATTTCTCTATTGAATGAGATTATTGTGCAGAGTCATTTTTTGTATTTTTAATCTTTTTTTATTAAATATTTCAATAATAATCACGTCTATTTTTTTTATCTAACGGTCGCGCTAGTCCTGCTGGCGTGACCAAATAAGGCTCTCGCGCCATATGCGTTGGTGCAGCAAGATATGCCACGTTGGAAGATGTTTCAGACGTGTAAAACCTTGTCGCGCCACCGGCAGTGGCGTGACAAGACTAAACTTGGACTCGGATGAAGAAGGATTTTATATAAAAATTGTAGAGCTCAATGAGATCCACAACTTTCTAGTTTTAAGTTTTTTCATTTGAGGACGTTACGATACTCAAAAAAATAATGTAAAATTTCAGCAGTATCATAATCGCGTACTGGTGCTTGTCGCATTAGAAAAATAATATATTTTTTTAGGTTAAATGAAGATACTTTTTATATCAAAGTTGTAACTCCCAATAAGGTCTAAGACTTTATAGTTTTGAGGTTTTACATTTGAAGTTGTTAAAATGCTCGAGAAAATAATATAAAGTTTCAGCAGCATGTTAGTCGTACACCAGGTCTTCTCGCCTAATAATGAAAAACTTCAAAACGAAAAACTTAACGATCTCAGATGAAAAACTTCAAAACAAAAAACTTATAGATCTCATCAAAAACTACAACTTTGATATAAAAGGTATCTTTATTTGACATAGTTCAAGAAAAATATAATTTTCATGAGGCGAGAAGTTCTGGTGCACGACTAACATGTGCTGAAACTTTATATTATTTTCTCGAACATCTTAACAACCTTAAATATAAAAACTCAAAACTATAAAGTTTTAGATTTTTTTGGGAGCTACAATTTTGATATAAAAAGTATCTTCATTTGACATTGTACATAAAAAGATATTATTTTTCTAATACGACAAGTGCTAGTACGTGATTATTATGAAGCTGAAATTTTATATTATTTTTTTAGCATTTTAACATACTCAAATAAAAAACTCAAAACTGAAAAGTTGTAGATCTCATCAAGCTCTATAATTTTCATATAAAAATCTTCTTCATCCGACGTCGTATCGAAGAGTTATAAATTTTTTAAACTTTCGTCTTGTCACGCCACTCCTAGTGGCGTAACAAAACAATATTGTCACGCCAACGGAAGTGGCGTGTCAAGGTTTTTCACATCGGAAACGCTATCCAACGTGGCACATCTTGCCGTGCCAACGCATGTGGCGCGATAGCGTTATTTGGTCACGCCATGGCGCGACCAAAGGATTAGATCTGCAAGAAAAATTTAGACACAATTATTATTGAAATATTGAATAAAAAAGGATTAAAATATAAAAATTCTCTGCAATTTTTCTTGGTTTTCCTCTTGTGTTCATGATATTTGTTTACTCTTTCTTATATAGTTTGTCTCTGAACTTCATCATGCAACTGAGTAACCAAAACTAATGTTTAGGTGAAAAATATAGAATGATGCAAGACGCAGGTAGCTATTCTAGATGTAGGTATTGGGGTATTTGGATTCTGTTTTTGTAACGGCCCTGCTGGAAATTTAGAAGCAGATATTATGAGTACATTGGGTTTTTTTTTTGGTGATTGTGTGCTATTTAGAAGCAGCTGTTACAGATACTTTGGGTAAGTGTCTTTGTCATGCCGGAGCGTGTAATTTAGAAATAGATGTTAAATATACTAGTTAGGATTAATTTTTGTAATGGCAAAGTTGTGCGAGTTAGAAACATATTTAGATGCAATGGCTATTGTTGTCAACGACCATTTTAGAGTCCACCAAAATGGTGCTCGAATACTGATTTCTTGTGAGATTGTTTAAGATTTCTCTCTTTTTCCAAGGGCATGTACAATAAAAAAATACTTAATATGAGTGCTTAAAGTGAGAAGACCCACTACTACAGATTGATTTATCACTATCGCCACTTTCACTGCCGTAGTGATAGAAGCGACGGTGTTATACTTCCACCGCCGATTAGACCGATAGCTAGGCCTCCTAAGAAGAAAACCGGCAGTTCAAACTTCTACCACCGACGGGTTAACAATAGATGTGGTAGTGGTATTTTCTCCGTCGTATGAAAAGCTGAGCCGATTGGGATAGGTGTTATGGCCACCGTCCTTACACGACTGTTTGGTATACCGGCGGTAGTAATTTCAGCGTGAGTTATTTCCCCATTTACCAACTACCACGACACAGTTGCATCGCCAGTACTCTATGCCTTCTCTCGGCTTCTCCATCTTCAAGGTTGGCCTATTTAAGCCGGGGCTAGATGCGCTTCTTGGCAATCCACACACTCTTTTCTTCTTAGATACAGATAGATATAGACAAAGCTATCTTGAGCCAACCATCTATATTTTCTTCATCACTATGGCGCTCCTTCTCCAACTCTTCCTGCGCAGCGGTGTTGGGAGAAGGCCTTCAAGATTGGGTACTACGGCACCTAGGCAAAGTGGGGGTTGCTCGATCTAGGTGCTAGTGAAAGTTTTGCGATTAAGGGGGTTCGCGTATTTGGGCAAGCCAAGGGGTATTGAATTCACTTTGGTATCCCTGGTTTGGTATCCAAAATGTGCAAGGCCATTAGGAAGGTGATATGTCTGTATATACAATTGCCACCTCTTTGCCCTGTGTATTTCTTGTACTGCCGCTGATTCATTAGTCCAGTGCCCTAGCGATCCTTTCCTTTCTCTGGAGCAGCAGCGACAATGGCAGCGCTTCTCTTCCACGCCTCCTCTTCTTGTCTCTCTGTCTCCTGACCGTGAGAGGTGCAGCAGGGAAGGTAAAGCACCTTACTGAGATGCTCCTCTTCTTGCCTCTCTCTTGACCGTGAGAGGTGCAGTAGGGAAGGTAAAGCACCTCACTGAGATGCTCCTCTTCATGCCTCTCTCTCTCGACTGTGAGAGGTGCAGATGCTAGTAGAAGTTTTATGAGGTGCTATCTCGTCCTTAGCGTGCACTGCCTGTCTCCAGACTCGACTATGGGATGTACCTGTACTTGCAGGTCTTTGTTATTGTACACCCAATAATCTTCGATAGGTCTTTGTTATTGTACAATTGTGGAATGTAACTGAAGTTATCAATGAAGTTGCTGTGATGATTGTTATTGTGTCGTTTATATATAGTTTTTGCCTTAAAAACAATTAATAGTTGAATGGCGATGCTTGTTACTCTATTTTTAAATGTCATAGTATTTGCCTTGGCTACACAGATGTGACAAAAAGCACCTCACTAAGATGGTGCTAGGGTGGAAGTATTTGCCTTGGTTTATTTGCAAATTGGTTTGTTGTGTTTGCAAATTGTCATTGTTGCAGCTCCTGTCGCCGTTTCATATGGTGATTCAGCGTTAGTGTTAGATTGCAGAGTGCAGGGAATCAAATGGTCCGCATCGTCTTCCTTGCTTCATCGCCTGCGACTCGCGTGGGTGGCCATGGATGCCACGGACCTTAACTATTGCCTTCCCCGCTCATGTTTATTAGTGGATATGACTTGAATGACTTGTATTAAGAAATTAGAAATATGTGCAAGGGAATCTGAACCGCATCATACGAGAAGGAAGGTAACTATAGCGAGTTTAGAAAGGAATCATACTTGCATATCATTGTATTGAGGAGAATGAAATACAAATCCCCGTCATCCAAATATATACATATCAACATTGATCTGCCCAGAATCTACCACATACTTGTGAAGAACCTATCACACTCATTGCGGATCCTACACTCCTCGCTGTAGAACATAGCCCACTCTTCCCAACCTTCCCATCCTGCGTGGTCGCCGTAGCCTCCACCTCCGCACTGATGTCCATCTTGGCGACGCACCGGCATGGCCAGAGGAGGTAGATGACTAGACTCACGCAGCGCTGGCCGCCAAGCCAAGTCCTGCAACACGAACATGACCTATTGGAGGCACCGTGTACATTTCTCGTTCTTCCACGTCACATTTGCCTCCGGGCCCGCTTCATCACCTTCAACCTTCCTCAACCACCGCTGGGCAATGTTGTCATTGCCGGCACCGCTATTGGACCTATGGAGCACAAGGAAGAGAACAAATGTAGCAACATCATGGCCTGCCACGACGGAGCACTCAAGCATGTTGAGCCACGGCATAAGCGCGCTGCGGTCTTCCACGATGTCACACCCATTTATCGACCAAATGGAATGCTTACCCTTATGTGCGCCCAGAGATCAATCACACATAAGTTCACAAATTATAACAGAAGTATCATGGCAAATGTTATTACATCACGATATTTAAACACTTAGTCTTAACACAAATGTAGCGGAAGTATAAATAAAAATCTCTCGTGGTAGCTCCAGTCACAGGTACATTGACTGGTTGACAGCAAGACTAGTAATCCTCAGGGAAGTAGGCGTAGTAGTCGCTATTACCTCCATCTGTTACCCATCCGGGATTTTTATCCAAATAAGAAGAATAAACAAGCGTAAGTACATCTCGTACTCAACAAGTGTAACATGGGGTTTATGAGGCTCAAAAAGGCATAATCATTGGTTTATCAGCATGTAGCTTTTAGTTAACATGATTTTAGCATATCAATAGCATCAATAGGTCTCAATGTAAATAATAAACATATGATCCATGTGAAATGATTAATGAATAGCAAAAACATAAACATAAACAATTATTCAACTATTCCATAAGGGTCCAAGGCCACTCGTGACCGTGAGCACGGCTGTTATAACAGTTCTACACTCTGCAGAGGTTGTACACTTTCACTGTTAGTCGTGTTACCCAAATGCCCAGGTTAATTACTCCCAAAACACTACCAAGGTGAGCAGGCAGGGT
The DNA here is from genome assembly GCA_022457205.1 of Saccharum spontaneum. Lineage (NCBI taxonomy): Eukaryota > Viridiplantae > Streptophyta > Magnoliopsida > Poales > Poaceae > Saccharum > Saccharum spontaneum. Next base: position 22,029,857 of record CM039590.1, on the reverse strand, counting down.
AAACACTATGAAGTCTTTCAAAGGTTCGTCTAACAAGTTAGGGCCATTAGATTCACTCGGCAAACAGATGTAGAGCCCCCCTTCCAAATGGCACATTGACCCGCAGCCTATACACATAAGGACAGAGGCCGCACTATACCCGATTCGTCAAGCCATTCTTACGCCAAAAAGGTTACCTCTAACAAGCTAGAAAAGGTCCTTCTATATGACTAAAGCCAGAGCCATATAGCCCCCACAGTTGTACTGTAAATCCCGGATTGTCGCTTATAGATGAGTCCTTATGGAGAGCAATTAGAGCATCAAAAGCAACACACATGCTCTAATCCCCTTTATACAATAATCAAAATCATATTTTAATGTTTATTGCATATTCCTCTAATCAATTTACATGATCATAGTCCATGTTTAAGCACTAGCCATACTAATCAATGCATCATAATGGGTACCAAGGTATAGGATCAATCGCTAAGTCATCCTTAACAAGGAATAAATGCATAATGACATTAATTGCATAAGGTGGATAGGACAACAAGGATAATCCCATGCTATACTTGCCTTGCTCAAACTGGTCCTGAAGATCTTGCTCGTAGTAAGGCTCTTGATCTCCAACGAATTGCTCACCGTCTATACTCGATCAACCATTATCAACAACACACATCCAGAGACAATCATGCATAGACAAACAAGACTATAATTAGAACAATACACCAACAGTAAGAAAATAAGATAAAAAGTCTTTAAGACGAATCTACAACTCGTTAGGATCACACAGACGCGAAGATCACGAAAAACGGAGCTAAAACGACAAAGTTATGAATTTCCAAAGGTTTCCTATAGAAAAATAAATACTTTAATTGAAACTCGAAAATAAATTAATCTAAACCTACTGTACAGTTACATCATTAGATAGAGCTCGCAAATATGAATCTAACGCAATTTGAATGGATCAAATCGGAGTTAAAACGAAGATTCTACGACTAAAACAATCTGAGTGGCAAATCTGTAAATATGAGAAAGCGTATTTTTCTTTTTCCGAAACGAATTACGTTTTTATTTAATCAAAACGTATTTTCCCGGTTTACGCTTTGGATTGCGGGTTACATATTTGAAAACCCCAGGGTCTCTTTTGCAAGATTACCAGCCGAACCGTTATTTACAAATCTCGACCGTCGGATCTAAAACGAACGGCTCAGATCAAATCAGAGGAGAGAGAGAAGACGCCGGCGTACTCCGGCCAATCTTTCGGCTGCCGGCGAGCCTCCACGGCGGCGCCATGGTCGGTTTGCGCCAAAACTTCGCCCCGGCCACCAAACAACGAAGGGAAAACACCGGAAGAACGTGCGGCTCACGGCGAACTTACCCCGCGCGACAAGAAGACCGGAGGGTGACTGGAAGGCGGCGGCTAGCTTGCGGTGGCGGCTATGGCGGCGGTGGCGCGTGCGGTAGCTCGAGGAGACGACCAAAACGGCTCGAAGGAGGTGGGATAGATGCGAAATAGCTCGGGGGGTCCCGTTTTTATAGTCCGGAGAGGCCGCTAACTAAGGAAAGAAGGAGATTCGAGGATCCAAATCGGATCGGGAAAGAGGGAAGCGACGTCGGCCGGAGGAAGAAGAAAGGAAAGTGAGAACGGTCACTGACCGGTGGGACCCACGCGTCAGCGACTCAAGGCGAGACGCAGGCCGCGCGTGCGGGAGACGGGCTAGCAGGCCGCTGGCCGGGCTCGGCCCAAGGAATGCGGGCGCGCGGGGGAGGAGAAAAGCTGGGCCGCGGCTAGCAGGCCGAGCTCAGGCTGAGAGAGGGAAACGACCCGGTAAGTAAATTCCTTTTCTTTTTCTTTTCCAATTTTTCAAATCCATTTTTCAAATGATTTTCAAATCAAATTTGAATTTGATTTAAACCACTCAATACAAAACTCCAAATGCAGCAGCATGAATGCTCAATCATGTTTCTACCCTTATATTTGATTTTAAATTTATAGAAATTATTCTTATTCTAAAGTTGCATGCTTCACCAAAAATAAATATAAAAATCATATTTTCCATATTTTTCTTTTCTTCAAATTTTAGGGTGTTACAATTCTACCCCCCCTTAAAATGAATCTCGCCCCGAGATTCGACCGGTGCTTACTCAAACAGTTGCGGGTAGGTTTTTCTCAGATCCTCTTCTCGTTCCCAAGTAGCCTCTTCTGCGGTATACCGATTCCACTGTACTTTACACATTTTGATTGTTCTACTTCTCGTGACTCTATCCGCAGTCTCCAAAATTTTAACCGAAAACTCCTCATATGTAAGATCCTCCTTAATAGTGAGTTCCTCTATCGGAATCTGTTCTTCTGGTACTCGTAAACATTTCTTCAATTGAGACACATGGAACACATCATGTACACCCGCCAGACTCTCGGGTAATTTCAATTGATATGCCACTTCACCACGTCTCTCTATAATCTTGAAAGGTCCAATATATCTTGGTGCTAATTTACCCTTCATGTTAAATCTCTTCACACTTCTCATGGGTGACACTTTCAAGTAGACATAATCCCCTACCTCAAAAGTCAACTCTCTTCTGCGAGTATCAGCATAACTTTTCTGTCTAGACTGGGCTATTTTTAGATTATCTCTAATCATTCTCACTTTCTTTTCAGCATCCTTTAATACATCAGGTCCAAACACTTGACTCTCCCCTGTCTGATTCCAGAACAACGGGGTCCTACACTTTCGTCCATAGAGAGCCTCAAACGGTGCCATTTGAAGACTCTTCTGATAACTATTGTTATAAGAGAACTCTGCGTATGGCAAACTCTTATCCCAGCTAGTACCATATTGTAGAGCACAAGCTCTCAACATATCTTCCAATATCTGATTAATTCTCTCGGTTTGACCATCTGTCTGAGGATGATAAGCTGTACTAAAATTTAGTTTGGTCCTCAATGATTCATGTATCTTTTGCCAATAATGAGATGTAAACTGAGTACCTCGATCAGACACAATCTTCTTAGGAACTCCATGTAAACTCACTATTCTTTCCATATACAACTCTGCCAGTTTCGCACTGCTATATGTAGTCTTCACAGGCAGAAAATGAGCAACCTTAGTCAGACGATCCACTATCACCCAAATTGAATCATATCCTCTTTGAGTCCGTGGTAACCCAACTATAAAGTCCATACCAACCTCTTCCCATTTCCACTCGGGTATCTGCATAGGTTGTAACAATCCTGCAGGCCTCTGATGTTCCGCTTTCACCCTTTGACAAGTGTCACACAAGGCAACATACTCGGCTACGTCTCTCTTTAAACCATACCACCAATATTTCTCTTTCAGATCTAAGTACATCTTAGTACTCCCCGGATGTATGGAATAAGCTGACTCATGAGCTTCACGCAGAATTGCCATTCGGATATCTTTATCTTCGGGCACACACAGCCTTTTCCCAAACCATAGCGTACCATTTTCATCCTTACGGAATCCTGGAGATTTACCTTTCGCTATGTTTTCAGCTATCTCTCTCAACTTTTCATCCTTCTGCTGACCTTTACGGATTTCTTGCTCCAGAGTAGGCTCCAATACTAGTTCCACTGCATTAGTAGTAAATCCCAAATTCAGATGCTTGCACTCAGCACACAATTCCTTTGGCATAGGCATTACTTGTATTTCATTTGCATAACTCTTCCTACTAAGAGCATCAGCAACAACGTTGGCCTTTCCGGGATGATAATGCACCTCTAGATCATAGTCTTTTATCAACTCCAACCATCTTCGCTGCCTCAAGTTCAGATCCGTTTGAGTGAAGATATACTTTAGACTCTTGTGATCAGTGTATATATCACTCTTGTGTCCAATCAAATAATGTCTCCATATCTTTAATGCATGAACTACTGCAGCTAATTCCAAATCATGAGTAGGGTAATTTAACTCATGCTTCCTTAACTGCCTCGATGCATATGCCACAACTCTACCTTCTTGCATCAGAACACATCCCAATCCCAATCGAGATGCATCACAATAGATAGAGAAAGGTTTATTCAAATCTGGTAAAACTAAGACGGGTGCAGTAGTCAATCTTTTCTTTAATTCCTCAAAATTAGCCTGACACTTCTCAGACCACACAAACTTGGCATTCTTCTCCAACAATGCAGTCATTGGTTTTGCAAGCTTGGAGAATCCCTCTATAAATCTCCTATAATAACCAGCCAATCCCAAAAAGCTACGGATCTCACTTGCATTGATAGGTGGTTTCCAGTTCAATACGTCTTTCACCTTGCCAGGATCTACTGATATTCCTCCATTTGAAACGATGTGACCCAGAAAAGAAACTTCCTTCAGCCAAAACTCACATTTACTCCTTTTTGCATATAGTTGGTGTTCTCTGAGCTTCTGCAAGACCAACCTCAAATGTTCAGCATGTTCTTCCTCCGTCTTGGAAAACACTAGTATATCATCAATGAATACCACTACAAACTTGTCCAAATATTCCATGAACACCTTATTCATTAAATACATGAAGTATGCAGGAGCATTAGTCAAACCAAAGGACATCACTATATACTCATATAACCCATAACGTGTGGTAAATGCTGTCTTGGGTATATCCCTGGCACGAATCTTCAATTGATGATATCCAGAGCGAAGGTCAATCTTGGAGAATACACAAGCTCCTCTCAACTGATCAAACAGGTCATCAATTCTAGGCAATGGGTACTTGTTCTTAATAGTAACCTCATTAAGAGACCGATAATCTACACACATCCTCTGAGTTCCATCTTTCTTATCCACAAAAATCACTGGTGCTCCCCATGGTGAAGAACTAGGACGAATAAAACCCTTATCCTGCAACTCCTTAATTTGTTTCTTAAGTTCTTCTAATTCATTTACTCCCATTCTATATGGACGCTTAGCTATAGGTGCAGTTCCAGGTAATAATTCAATAATAAATTCAATGTCACGGTCTGGTGGCATACCTGGCAATTCCTCCGGAAACACATCTGGGAACTCCTCCACAACTGGATCCTCCTGATTGGCACCATCATTGAGCTGGTTCACTGTAGCGGTCTCTTGTTTTTGCACTTTGACTTCAACCCTGATCCTATCACCCTTTGGTGTTGTCAGCACAACTGATTTGTCCTTACACTGAATCTCTGCTTGTTGTTGCATCATCCAATCCATTCCCAGTATAAGATCAATCCCAGCTGTCCTCAATACTATAGGGCTAACTGTAAACTCTACCCCCCTTAAGTTGAGACTAATGGGAAGACAGCGATAAGATGCTGGCATGCTTCCACCAGGTGAGTTTACTAAGATAGGGTTCTTCATGGCACACAAATGGATTCTATGTATTCTAACAAATGATTGTGATATGAAAGAATGTGATGCTCCAGAATCAAAAAGAACAGTGGCGGGAGTAGAGTGGACATCGAACGTACCAAGCATAACTTCTGGCTCCTCCACTACAGTTTCCTGGGACAAATGATTCACCCTTCCCGAGTTAAGTGCGGGCTTCTGGTGGCTGCTCTGTCTTTGGGGAGTCTGCTGGTTAGGCTTCTCCGGGCAGTTGTAAGACAAGTGACCTTCTTTTCCACAACGGAAACACCTATTGGGAGTATTGGGAGCACTGGTCTTTGTAGGAGTGTTGTTGGAAGGACCCTGATGCTGCACTTGATTCCCATTCTGCTATGGTGGACGTTGGTTGCTACTCTGTGGCTGAAATGGGGGACGTTGAGGGAACTGTCCACGGAATGGGGCCTGACCACGATTCCATTGTCCAGAAGGAGGTCTCTGCTGAGTATTCTGTTGAAAGCCAGTGCGTGGACGGGTGTTGCTATTGGAGGCTTGTCCCTGTAACCTCTTCCTCTTAGCATCCATTTCTTTGCGCTTGTTATCCACCACGATAGCGCGGTTCACAAGCGTCTGAAAGTTGGGATAGGTATTGGACATCAACTGCAACTGTAGTCCATCATATAATCCCTTCAAGAAGCGGCGCTGCTTATCATTGTCATTGGCCACCTCATGTGGAGCATATCGTGACAATTGAGCAAACTTGTCACGGTACTCAGCTATAGTCATTGACCCTTGGGTCAGGTTCCTGAATTCCTCCGCTTTCAATTCTATCATTCCTTCAGGTATATGGTAAGCCCTGAAGTTCTCTCTAAACTCCTGCCAGGTGACTGCAGGAGCATTGGCAGGACGACCATACTCATATGATTCCCACCAATCCTGAGCTTCTCCCTGAAGTTGCCCAGAAGCGAACAACACCTTCTGTCGGTCATCACATTGTGCAATGGTGAGTTGTTTCTCCACAGCACGAAGCCAATCATCGGCCTCCAAAGGATCAGCAGCATGTGTGAACACTGGGGGACGACCCTTCAAAAATTCACCACGCTTATCACGTGGTTGAACCCCAGCAACTGGCTGATTCTGCTGATTCTGCACTAGTTGTTGCATCAACTGCGTCTGTACTGCCAGCAATTGCTCGATAGTTGGTGGCGGTGGTGGTGGTGGATTTGGGGGAATGTTTCCACGACCTCTGCCTCTTCCTCTTCCGGCCATCTGCCACCCATAAACATGCAAACTTTAAGTAATCCAGGTTATCAACCACTTATAAGATTAAGAATGAGATCTGTAAGTTTTCTGGATGAGTAGCAATATTGACAGTTCGGTATTTCAATCATATCTCGGGCTACAGAAGTCCAAAAGAGGCGTGCTTTATATGGTTGGAAAGCTTATGAAATTATCCACAATTTCTATTCAGACCTCAAAGCCAGATTCTGTCGTTAAGTCTATGAAAAATAAGGCGTAACAGAAACTGTTCCAGATTCCAGACTGTGCAGAAACTTTAACTTGTGAAAATTATATCTCTCGAACCAGATTAGATAAAAAGGTGATTCCAGTGGCATTTGAAAGATGCTTGAGTATAGTTTCTCTCATAAAAATTTCATAAATGTTGCACGAACCGTTTTTAAACTATAGCAGAAACATTAGAGACTGCTCCAGAAAACAGCAAGGACAGAAACGAGATAATATCAAACCCACTTATTATTCCTTGACTATTAAACTTATTATTCTTAATAATGGAACTTGTAGACATGCCTACAAGTCCAGACACTCAAACAAAGATCCAACTCACACATAAGCATAATAATAAAGCAACTAGCACACCAAGGTTCAAACCACACGACAGACTCGACTGACTCAACTGACGTTACTAAGAACGTTCTTATTACATAAAGGACTCCTATTTCCTAAGGAAGTGGCTCATGCTCTAATGTCTCGTAGATCTTGGGCATGCCTTGGTTTGCTCGTAGCTCATCAATGGTTGCTTGGCACCTCTTGATAGTCTTCCCTTGTGTCCTCACCATCTCTTCTAGTTGCAGCTTCCTGTCCATCATATCATAGACAAAGTTCACCATCACCCGAGGTAGTGGCTCTAGCTGCACTGGATCTATCATAGCCCATCCAAGCTCGGGGTGTGCACGAGGAAGGAAGCGATGAATGTCATGCTTCATGAGGTTAAAGCGAAGATAGCGGAGACCCATACATGCTTCAAAAGCAGCATCTTCAATGTTATCCTCTATGGTAGCTCGATGTCCCACATGAGAGAACATCCTGTCCAGCTGATATGCCCCCTTGTCTTGCTTGTGTGCAAAGATGCTTGCCCTTGCCTTCCAGTACGTGCTCTCTAGTGGATGAGTGTACTCCCAGCAGACGTACTCCACGGCTGGATGCCAATCAGCGAAGTAAGCAGTGAGCATCCCCACTAGGCGAATATGAGAGACAACATCCCCTCCATTCCTGTGGTAGATCCTCACAGTCCACCCCATTGGAGGAGGTGGCATATCTTCAGGAGCTTCATGTGGTGGAGACGGGGGTTGTACTCCTCCATTAGCTTCCTCCTCTCCATCTTCAATCTCAACGATTTCTGGATCTTCTTCAGGCTCAGTCTCTTCCTGGGGAGGTGCTGGTGCTTGAATTGGTGCTACAGGGGTCTTCTCCTGTTCCTGAGGTTCTGGCTCTTGTGGCTCTTCAGTTGCAAGCAGGGCACGAGGTGGGTAGTATCCTCCAAAGCTGATGCGGGCAGTCTTACGGTCACGAGTCATCTACAGAATTTTTAGATGAAGTTAGAATGGAGGCAAAATTTCGTAATAGAATGAGACATAAGAAGCATAAAAATTTATCAAATAACAAGAGCAAGATAGTGAGCATAAAAATAGTGTAAAGATGACACTACTTCGACCATTGCTAGCTAGGCTTGCGTCCTACAGTCAACAAGAGCTCTGATACCAATTTGTCACACCCATTTATCGACCAAATGGAATGCTTACCCTTATGTGCGCCCAGAGATCAATCACACATAAGTTCACAAATTATAACAGAAGTATCATGGCAAATGTTATTACATCACGATATTTAAACACTTAGTCTTAACACAAATGTAGCGGAAGTATAAATAAAAATCTCTCGTGGTAGCTCCAGTCACAGGTACATTGACTGGTTGACAGCAAGACTAGTAATCCTCAGGGAAGTAGGCGTAGTAGTCGCTATTACCTCCATCTGTTACCCATCCGGGATTTTTATCCAAATAAGAAGAATAAACAAGCGTAAGTACATCTCGTACTCAACAAGTGTAACATGGGGTTTATGAGGCTCAAAAAGGCATAATCATTGGTTTATCAGCATGTAGCTTTTAGTTAACATGATTTTAGCATATCAATAGCATCAATAGGTCTCAATGTAAATAATAAACATATGATCCATGTGAAATGATTAATGAATAGCAAAAACATAAACATAAACAATTATTCAACTATTCCATAAGGGTCCAAGGCCACTCGTGACCGTGAGCACGGCTGTTATAACAGTTCTACACTCTGCAGAGGTTGTACACTTTCACTGTTAGTCGTGTTACCCAAATGCCCAGGTTAATTACTCCCAAAACACTACCAAGGTGAGCAGGCAGGGTAAACACTATGAAGTCTTTCGAAGGTTCGTCTAACAAGTTAGGGCCATTAGATTCACTCGGCAAACAGATGTAGAGCCCCCCTTCCAAATGGCACATTGACCCGCAGCCTATACACATAAGGACAGAGGCCGCACTATACCCGATTCGTCAAGCCATTCTTACGCCAAAAAGGTTACCTCTAACAAGCTAGAAAAGGTCCTTCTATATGACTAAAGCCAGAGCCATATAGCCCCCACAGTTGTACTGTAAATCCCGGATTGTCGCTTATAGATGAGTCCTTATGGAGAGCAATTAGAGCATCAAAAGCAACACACATGCTCTAATCCCCTTTATACAATAATCAAAATCATATTTTAATGTTTATTGCATATTCCTCTAATCAATTTACATGATCATAGTCCATGTTTAAGCACTAGCCATACTAATCAATGCATCATAATGGGTACCAAGGTATAGGATCAATCGCTAAGTCATCCTTAACAAGGAATAAATGCATAATGACATTAATTGCATAAGGTGGATAGGACAACAAGGATAATCCCATGCTATACTTGCCTTGCTCAAACTGGTCCTGAAGATCTTGCTCGTAGTAAGGCTCTTGATCTCCAACGAATTGCTCACCGTCTATACTCGATCAACCATTATCAACAACACACATCCAGAGACAATCATGCATAGACAAACAAGACTATAATTAGAACAATACACCAACAGTAAGAAAATAAGATAAAAAGTCTTTAAGACGAATCTACAACTTGTTAGGATCACACAGACGCGAAGATCACGAAAAACGGAGCTAAAACGACAAAGTTATGAATTTCCAAAGATTTCCTATAGAAAAATAAATACTTTAATTGAAACTCGAAAATAAATTAATCTAAACCTACTGTACAGTTACATCATTAGATAGAGCTCGCAAATATGAATCTAACGCAATTTGAATGGATCAAATCGGAGTTAAAACGAAGATTCTACGACTAAAACAATCTGAGTGGCAAATCTGTAAATATGAGAAAGCGTATTTTTCTTTTTCCGAAACGAATTACGTTTTTATTTAATCAAAACGTATTTTCCCGGTTTACGCTTTGGATTGCGGGTTACATATTTGAAAACCCCAGGGTCTCTTTTGCAAGATTACCAGCCGAACCGTTATTTACAAATCTCGACCGTCGGATCTAAAACGAACGGCTCAGATCAAATCAGAGGAGAGAGAGAGAAGACGCCGGCGTACTCCGGCCAATCTTTCGGCCGCTGGCGAGCCTCCACGGCGGCGCCATGGTCGGTTTGCGCCAAAACTTCGCCCCGGCCACCAAACAACGAAGGGAAAACACCGGAAGAACGTGCGGCTCACGGCGAACTTACCCCGCGCGACAAGAAGACCGGAGGGTGACTGGAAGGCGGCGGCTAGCTTGCGGTGGCGGCTATGGCGCCGGTGGCGCGTGCGGTAGCTCGAGGAGACGACCAAAACGGCCCGAAGGAGGTGGGATAGATGCGAAATAGCTCGGGGGTCCCGTTTTTATAGTCCGGAGAGGCCGCTAACTAAGGAAAGAAGGAGATTCGAGGATCCAAATCGGATCGGGAAAGAGGGAAGCGATGTCGGCCGGAGGAAGAAGAAAGGAAAGTGAGAACGGTCACTGACCGGTGGGACCCACGCGTCAGCGACTCAAGGCGAGACGCAGGCCGCGCGTGCGGGAGACGGGCTAGCAGGCCGCTAGCCGGGCTCGGCCCAAGGAATGCGGGCGCGCGGGGGAGGAGAAAAGCTGGGCCGCGGCTAGCAGGCCGAGCTCAGGCTGAGGGAGGGAAACGGCCCGGTAAGTAAATTCATTTTCTTTTTCTTTTCCAATTTTTCAAATCCATTTTTCAAATGATTTTCAAATCAAATTTGAATTTGATTTAAACCACTCAATACAAAACTCCAAATGCAGCAGCATGAATGCTCAATCATGTTTCTACCCTTATATTTGATTTTAAATTTATAGAAATTATTCTTATTCTAAAGTTGCATGCTTCACCAAAAATAAATATAAAAATCACATTTTCCCTATTTTTCTTTTCTTCAAATTTTAGGGTGTTACACACGAAGACGGTGCGCATCCCAACATAGAAGCAGGCCTCCGGGTTGTCGACGCTAGCAAGCCTGGCGATGAGCTTGGCGCGGTACTCGTGGTCGTAGAACTAGTTCCAGGTCCCGCTTTGGATCCCACGCGGTAGCACGCGCCGCAGTGGTATGCGTCGTCCCACTATCGTCGCACACCCTTCACATCTACGAACAGGTTGCCCGCAGGCTGCCAAGATTTTCCATGGGATCCGCTGCAGCAGTAGCGACGCGGCTAGCAATCTGAACAGCCACATCCATTGGGAGCTTCTCCATGGAACGAGGACGCGCAGCGATGGCAAAAGACTGATCCTTGGGTTGGGGAGCGATGTCACTGCAGAGCAGAGCAGAGCACTAGGGATGAGGGGGATCGGAGCAGAGCAAAGTGAGTTCCAAAAAACTCTCTTTGGATTTTATGATCGCTTCGTTCTTGAAGGTTCCACGGCGCGGGGATGTCGAACATCTCGGGAAAGTCAATTGTCATCCTCCGAACCATGTGAATCACGTAAACCATGTATGAAAATGCGACAAAAATTCAGAATGAAATAATCTTATCTTACTATCTTACGATTACTAATTAGAGGCCCTAACGGTGTAAACCTTGTGAACCGCATAAACCGTGTGACCCCCTAATTTTGAATGTAAATTACCCACCTCTGCCATTACAAAAGATAATTCCAAGCAGTCAATAAGAATAAAATAGGCTAGCGGTTCGCCACTGTTGATATTTATAAGTGCAAATAGAATATGAAGGATTCCGCAAGCACAAAGAATACCATTATAGCATTTTACCAGGAGTATTTCAGGTATCGTTATTTATATTTTACCACATGGAAACAATAGAATAAGGATTATTGAATAACCAAGGAGTATCTACTAATCAACAAACCAGCATAGCTAGAGTAGGGGTAATATGTAATGACAGAAATTATGTATAATGACACTCAGGGGATAATTCAATAAAGATAAATAACTAGTCAACTCAGGAGAACAACGGGTGAGGTAGATTCCTATAACATTCTTATTACATGGTCAAAGTACAACCAACTATAGCTAAGACTAAATCTACTCTTGTGCACTTTGGGACGCCGCTAGACAATAGAGCACCGCAAAAGGATAACTCTACTAACGCGATTACGGTCCTACAATTTAAGAACCTGCTCACATAGGGTGGACTACAGAGGATAGATGGGGCTGTCACTTCCTGCTGCTACCACATGGCCAGAGAATAGGGTGCAGTCACAGGCAGAGCATCATATAAGCACCATGCTTACACGAGGCTCGGCTACTTAGCCCAATCGGTAAACTAGCAGGCTAAGCGCTCTATGAACCCGTACTAACCTTTAACTAAGCGAGATATATATTCAAAATAATCATAGCCATGTAAATAGGAATATGATAAATTAATAATAAGTCTTACAAAATGTAGAAGTGAAGATACAAGGGTTTCCCGAGCCTCCAAGACTAGATCCAGAACTTGAGCATGAGCCCGACTCGAACCTCACTGCTGAGCTACAAATCTACTATATTGAAGAGATCTAGACCTAATCCTCCTAGTGTGGGTTGATCTGAATGAGAGATATGAATTAGGGTTCCAGGATAACTCCAGGGAGGGGGGTAAGGGCTGCTATATATAGGGGGGGTAGCATCAATTCTGGACTCTGGGATCAAACTGACTTAAAGCAACGACGTAGATGTGATCCTTAAGGCGGTGAAGAACCAATGTAGCGAGGAGGGCCTGACAAGTGGGGCCCATAGGCCAATCGCCCCCCTATCAGCCACTTGGCTCGATCTTCAGTGGGTTGCCTTCTCGATAGTTCTAGAGTCTTCTATGTTAGTTTCATCGTGGATAAACGTGATTTGCTCTGACGAATAGGTCCACCTTGCTGGTTTTCTGATTAAATCCTCCTGCAAACACAGATTCACTAAAACTTATGAAATTTATTAGTTTAAACCCCTAGACCTAAGTATGGTGATGGAATTAAGTATATATGCAGGTTTTATTGATGATTTATGATTATGTTAACGACCATCAACAAGCTCCCCTACACTTAACCTTTGCTAGTCTCTGAGCAAAGCCAAACTCAGTAATGGATCATGAGTTGCTACAATGCTTTTTCGTCTCAAAAGTACACATGTGTTCAATCAAAAATTCTCCTCTGAATTAGAATAAATTGATCTGACTTTCAAACTTACCCATATTACCTTCAACCATGAGGCTTCTTAGCCTTCACTTGGGTCTTGAGTAATTGAAAGAGAAAGGCAGAACGATCAAGTCAAGCACTATGTCTCAAGATCTTTGTTCAACCATTGTTCCAAAGTTTTTGTAAGTTTTCAAAATAAAATCAGAGACTCTATTATATGACACTCTCAAGTCTCTCAATATATGTGTGTCGGGTATCGGTATCAAAATACCAAGGTACCCAACGGATGGTGAAATACGGCACCCTGCGTGTTTGCTAAAGCCCCATCGTAGGGGCCCTGGTAAAACCACCCCGCTAAAGGCGCTGACAGCATGTCAGTCACTCAAAATCGAGAGCCAACCTCCGTCCTGCCCGAGCCTTGCGGAGAGGTCTCGGGCGAGATAGGCACCTCGGGTGGCAATTTTCATCTCGCCCGAGCCCCCATGACGTCATCAAAACGCTCGACCCCCTTGGCGTACTTCCGCATCGCCTGAGGGACACGTGGAGCCCTCTAAAAAAGATGGGGAGCCATAGGCCCCCAACCATGGCACCCACTCTCGCCGATGGGACGGACATGACCACATCCATACATCTACAGCGACGGGGGTGACGGCAACTATACCACCTACTCCCCTCTCTACGCAAATCTAGGCGCCCGTACCGCCCGTCCTCGACGGCACAGAAGCACATAGCATGAAGCATGGCCACAACATGTTGCACCAGCGATAGAGAGGCCAAAAGATCAACGCCTATTGCATCTCTGCGCTATAGGAGAAACTGCTCTCACCGGATAAGGAGGAAGACGGCCGCACCCGAGGCCACCTTTTTTGTTTTTCTCTTTCATCTTTTCTCACTTCACCTTTTTACCATAAATGTAACCCGAGCCCTCCCCTTGAAAACTATAAAAGGGGAGGCAGTGGCCACATCTAGGTGACCCCGAGAGAACTAACGCAGAAATGAGGAACACACACCTCGCTAAGACAACAACAACACACACATCACCCCCTCAAAAGAGACCTGGGATCCGCTCCCTCTCTTGAAAGCTTGTAACCCCTACTACGAGCACTCCAGTGCGAGGCAACATGAGCAGTAGTAGAACCCACTAGACGAAGGGCCGTTCCTACCCGAACCAGTATACACTCTTGTATCCGCTTTGCACACCATCCGGGCCTAGACGCGCAGATACAAATTCACTCGTCGCTCTGTCTAGACCCCCGGTTCTCTAGACACCGACAATGTGGTATTTGTGGATCCTCACCAAGGCAGTAGTGACGTTATGCCTTATCTCTTCCTACCACTAAAGCTTATGTGGAGTTCATAGGTAGGGAGAAAGCTAGAGCATACTTGTAATGCATATATTGTAAATTCAAACAATAGATCCAAAGTGTCAGGGTTATCACCCTGAAGTGTATCAAGGCACCGATTAGTTGGCAGGCCACGCGACCCACAATATATCAGCTAGCAATGGCCCGAATGACCAAGGCCCAACTGAGCCAAGTGAACTAGGCCAGACGCCAAGGCCAGGGTTAGCCATGACCCTTTTTCTTCTGTCTCGGCCGCATAATGAGCAGAAGACTCACGACCTCTTTACCTTCATGATCCCTGGGAGGAACGGGGAGAGGTCAAGCCTAGCCAAACGTGCCTGCTCTAGCAAAGGTAAGCATGCTACGCTGACTCTACAAGGACCAAGGGGACAGCGGTCACCTCAGTCCAGTGAGACACCATCCCTGCAACTTGCCGTGCAGAAAAGACAACATCGCACGGTGGTGACAACCGTACGGTGATCCACCATCCAAATACAGTCCGACAGGATGCACGTACGATTCTACCCACCACAGGATGGGATCCACGACGAAGGGCTTGACTTAGAGGCCATCTGACCTGGCGGGAGCCATGACCCCAACGATCGGGATCGTGGCCCTCGACACCTCAAACCAACAAGGTGATCTATGACCCAATGACGGCTACCAACTCCTGTATGACGCCTTAGGAAACCAGGAGGCGATGACGAAGACCATGTCGTATAGGACGACTAGTGAACCACCACCGTGCCTACAATGCCGCCACGGCTAGCACAGTAGCACCACATCACACCATGCCGTGATGTGGCCACAAGACCACGATGACAACCATGTCCAGACGTGCTCTACAAGACGGCGTAGCTTGCAAACCAAGTTAGCTAGGACCTCCCTTAGGCTCATGGCCCTTCGGTCAGGAGAACCTTTGTCTTTGTATACGTCATGGCCCCAAACTCTATATAAGGGTAGCCAGGGCACCCATCTTGGGGATCCTCTACCATTTTACTCATTCTTCATCGTAGTTGGGCTCCTGGAGCTTCCCTTCAGGCAGTCCATCTCTTAGCTCTAGCTCTCCAACCTCTTCCACCCCCCATTGTAAGAACTTCAGAGCTTTCAAGCGAGGAACATGCACTCGATCATCTCTGAGACTGGACGTAGGGCTCCGGCCTGAAGCAGTATAAATCCTCATATTTTTTGGAGGTTATCATCGTCTTCCTAGAACAGCGCGGCAATCGTATAAATTTACTAGTCAGGTATACAAAACACCGACACAAAAAGAGTTGAGTCATACAATCAAATCAATATGTGCATGTGTGTGGATATAAGTGGTGGATAACCTAATTCTACTTTGCTCCTTGAAAAATATCTCTCTTTTAAAACTTGAAAATATTTTGCAAGAGAACATAAGCTATCTTATTCATCTCTCTTTTTTTGAATTGGGCATCTAAGTACCCATTTTTCAGTATCTCAGACACTTGTCCATTTTTTCCATTTTTTTTCTTTTTTTCTCTTTTTTATGAATAACTTATGCATAGTCCATGCCTCTTCTCTACAACAAAACTTTTGAGAGATAGTAACAAGAACTTTAGAGCATTTATTTGTTGGATGAAAAAACCTATCAAGCATGTTTTTGTGTTCACTCTCTGTAACACCTAGAATACGTTTTATTGCGTTAGGAAGTGTAAAGTGGCAAAAAGAATAAATAATAAAAATTTTTTCCATCTCTCAGATGAACGATCAGAGACTATAGATGTGTAGAGCTCGTCGAATGCTTCCCATTTGACTGCTCATATGCGTCATTTAGAGTTCAGATGATGAAGATATACATTTTAGAAGGTTTAATGGGAAAAAGAAAAAAAAAATGCTACAGTAACCAAGACTGATCTCAGCAGGTGTGGTCGAGTCCGACCTTTTTTTTTTCTCCGGCCGTAGTTTTCTATTCCCATGAGTGGTTTGTGCAGCCAGGGCAGGGGCCGCTGCCCATATCTGCAGTGCAGCACACAAGTGGAAAAAGGGAAGGAAGGTGGAGGGGAGGGCCTAGGGTTTCACCGCCGTCGCCGTCGTCGTCGTTGGCGCCGTTCGTGGTGCCCGTTCTTTCTCCTGCAAGCACCGGTTAGAGATCTGTCTCCCATCTTAGTTATGGCATCAATCTCCTGCTTCTCTTCCTGTCCATGAGGGATTCGCCATGTTTGGCATAGATTGGTACGGCAAGACGTTCATAGCAGCGGGGATGGTCGTGAGTTGGAGATCACGGGAAGGAGAAGAGAAGGGGAGAAATGAGTAGTCATCAGGGTTTTCATCATCACTCTCGCTGCGGTTTCCCCTAGGTGAGAAGTCAAATATTATTCCCCTTCTTTTGATCAAGTTTTGTGGATTAAAGCGCGTATTTGGGTTGGGTTTAGTGGGGTAATTTTCGAAATCTATTCGTCCATATTCTGAAATTTCCGTCAGACTGAGCAGTTCCTGTTCATTGTTATGTTTGGGCATCTTAGAAGCTTTAATAAATTTTAGTCCTGTAGACAAAGATGTAGAGGACCTCCATATCTTTCTCTGGACACCAAGAACACTGTCATAGCCCCTACAACTTGAGAAATATAGCTGTTACAAGATGACTGTTTTTCAGTGATGAAAATCTGGACAGCTTTATATCTAAGCAGTTTTTGACCGTCTTAGTTGAACGATTTGCTCTTTTGATATGAACAAAAGTTGTAGGATTTTGCTTAAGGTTTCCAGATTGGTAAAGTTCATAATTTTTGATTGAGTATATCTCCAGTTATGAAATTTTGAAGGTTGATGTTCTATTTTGGGCGTCAGAAATATTCAGTTATTGTCCATGGTTAATTACACCATGTTGGAGACCTTTTATGCGAAACCTTATATTAGAAAAGTTGTAGATAACAGAGTTTTACATAATCTGGTAAAGTTTGGGAGTTTTTGGATATGTGGTCTAAAGTCTACGAAAAAATAAGTGTTAGTGTTGCTGTCTTGATCGGTAGCGCAAACGGTAGATGCTTAAATGTATGGTTTGGGGCGCTCTACTGTGTATTTGTTGTTGTACTTGCTGGTATGTTTGTGCTTCTACTGAGTATTGCTTGTGATCAGGTGATAGCACTTTGGAATGTCGCTAGTGATTTTGATCTCCTTCGATAAAGAGGCAAGTGAATATAGCGGTGGTTTGCTACCGTTTTGGCTTGTTATTTTCATCACCTACAACTTATTGTCTATAAGAATGTCGTACCACTAATATCCAAAACATGTGACCTTGGTTTATTCACTATTATTTAATAGTGATCTTATTTATTTATTCATGGTGATGTTATTATTCTATATGGCTATATGTGGTTAGCCCACAACCCTAAAGATGAAGTTGAAGTATCATTGGTGGAGTATGTTAATTTTATTGCAGCATGCCAACTGCATTGCATCATTCATTTGCATTGGAAGTTATGTCGTTGACCTATGGTCACGACCGTACCGGTACAGCATCATAGGATGCAGCTCCACACCTTGTTGGGTGTGTAGGCAGGAGTCATTTTCATTGCATTCATATGCATTCACGAAGTATATTATTGAAGTGATCTATCCATGTTGTTATGAAACTCTATCACCTGGCTACGATTCAAATTGGAAGTCTCTCATTTTATTTTTGATATCATGTCAAGTGGAAACTCGATGTTAAATTGATGTTTAATTCAACTTGTGATTTAAATGGCTAGTCAAAACAAGTTTGCGTGCTGAGATGTTTCATCTCACCCTTGCTTTACTCAATCCAGGTACTTGATGCTTGCTCGGAAGGGAAGGGGATTAGCTGCACGTCACACACTCCATCTTTTAGAGTCTTTGTGATTTAATACAAAATAATTTGGTTATGTTAATTAGACTTGAAACTGGGTGTTTAAAGTGTGGATGTTAAACTTATTCTTGTTGGAGCAGCTCATATTTGTTAGGATATTCATTAATGCTGGTTTGGTGTTTTTAGTTAGCTATATATCTTGCTTTTGTATTTTTTTTAATATACAAAGAAGGTGCTGCTGAAATCTCTATTGGTTGTGTGTGGCTGCTATTTGTGAAGTTTAGTGGCATCCCGTGGTGCTTGTGGATTCCGGGGTGTTACACTCTTAGTATAGGAGTAAAACATTTTTAGATGAATCTAAATGGAATGGTATGTTTTTGTGCCTACTCCCATTGTAGGAGTAGTGCAAATTTGGGTGGAGTGTACGCTATCTTGATTTTAAAAGTATGACAAATCTCTCATAGAGGTCAATAAAGCTTGACAAAACTCAACGCAAAATAAGCAGCATATAAGTGAAAGTTTTCCTAGTCTAAGTAACATGTATGGCTTTAGTAGGAATTCAAGCTTTGTCATATAGGAACTCATCATAATATTTTTTTATGTTTTTCAAAAGATAAATTTCCAGAATTTTATGTCACTTAGAACAAGACAAATTGTAGCTTAGATCATCTCATATCATATCCATCAATTACCTAGACTTAGATCAAGCATGTGTTACCCACGAGTTTCAAGTCCAGAGTAAATCCTTATATCAAAATAATCTTATCCAAAACTCGGGAGAATTCGAGGCTAAAAACCAAGTACTTGAAAGGAATTACAACAGAGCAACTATTCATCAGTTCAATTTTAAGAGATTATCTTCAGTGTCCCTTTTTATTTATTTAGCTCTTAAAAGAAATTAAAGTAAACTAGACACACTCTTTTTATTTTCTTTCATTTTTAGATCACACATTATAATTATATTTATTTATATAAAGATAACTTTTTATTTCATTTTTATTATTTATCTTTTTTTCTAATATATATAAAAGCAAACTAAGAATAAAAAAAGAAAAAGAAATACTTATCTAGATACACGGGAGATGCCTTCTCCCCCATGCTGGTTGTTGTCGTGGCTGCTCAATGAGGTGGTCGACTATGGAGGTGCTGGAACAGAGCCTCCTAATTTTAATTTTGCTGTTGCTGTTATTGCTGGAGGCTAGCCATCTCTTGTCCCACGCTTACCTGCCATTGTGTATGATTGTGTAACGAACCTTGTATGGTAGCATTTGTCTCTTCAATAGTTGCAAGTCTGTTATCGAAGAGGTGGAAGGCCTCCTGAGAGTCATGATACCCTCGGCCAGAGAAAGACATGCGTCCTCCCTCGTTTCACTTTTAAAGGTGAGGATTCTTGTGGTGTCGCCTCCATTAGTGGTGCTTTCAATGGTGATGCCACCTCCTTCTGCCAAACCCGTCTTGGTTTTGAGTTTGATTTTGGTTTGATAGGTTCATTCTTCCTGACTTGTTCTTCCTCTTTGTTCAGTGTTAGTAGTAAAAGCTTCATCATTGGATTGTGATGGCAGCATGTGATGAAGGGTAGATGACTTGTGATCTTTTCTTTCTGATTGAAGCCTTCCTTGCTTGACTAACTTCGCATCTTGAGTTGTTCATGAGCATCTTGTCTCATATTTTGTACTCCTTTCTCATCCTTTTGTCATGCCATCCTTTTGTCATTTCTTTTGTGGATCTTGGCATTTTGTTGGACCTTCTGCTCTACTTATTGTTTTTTCTCTGCGAAGGATTAGCGAACAACACATGCCCGAAGGAATATACAAATAATTCAAAGCAAGGTTGCGTTGTCATAAACCTAAAGTCACCCTCTATGCTATAACAAAGTTGGTCTTAACATTTCAGTCAGCATAAAATCTTTATCCCATGTTTTAAATAATGTGCCTTATTATTCACCACTACTTTAAATTTTCAACAAGGTTAAAGCAAAGATGTGTGAGATTGTTTTGAGAATACCTAAAACCTTGATTTGTTTCTACAAATGATCTCCTAACATTCCCCAATAAAATTTGAATATTTTTCTACAAGGGTTAGTCTATATATACAACCAAACTCTATACAAGTACATTTTGATTCAATAACCATGTTTGAATAATAATCCAAAGCATACTTATAATAGAATAAGGAAGCTTGAAAGACTCAAGAGACTTATTCATGTAAAAACAAGAATATATATGGTGACCCAAAGGAGCATTATAGAGATTTAGCAAGTTGAGCTCATCATAAAGGTAAGGATGACCAAGACAAACTAGCAATATGACATGAGATGTTTTGAAGAACTCCATCCCCCATACTTGAATTTTGCAGAATGCAAAATCAAGTTTGGATGATAGAATTATCCTATGAATTTGATTTTATGTTGCATAATGCTTGGTTGAATATTGTGTTTTCCTTCTTTTTATTGAAATGGTTAGTGACAAACTTACTTGAAGGAGGTTTATCTGATTTACCTATTGGCGAGAGCTTATAGTCCGTTGAGCATGACCTTTCGTTGTATTAAGCTCCGATCCTAGAGATGAGGATACGAACAATTGCATGCACTTCTTCCATCAACCTTTCTTGATTTTTGTTGATTCTTGGTTAATGAATTGGTGTTCATTGGAGATGCAACTCAAGTTCCTCCTTGATTGTCTAGTGGTGTGGCCGAGAGTTCTTCTTCTTTGTTTGTTAGCGATAGGCCAGCCGTCTTGATGATCAAGGAAGGAACTTCATTGGTGTTTGCGTGGAAGCTTCATCTCCAATGACTTAGGAGTGTCTTTTGTGTGACCATGGTCATTCACAGTCTTACGAGACACAGTCGGCAGTGAACCATTGATTGATGATATCTGTTAGCATAAGAATATATGCCATGGCATCTCGTTGTCTTGTCCTTGTTGATGACATGCGAGATGGTGTCTTTGAAGGCGTTGAAAGCAGGCATCCGATTGGCTGATATTAAGTGAGTTGTACCCTGCTTCTCATCAACCTCCTAGCTTGAATCCTAGAAAGGTTCGATGCTAGGTTGCCTTTGACATTATTTGTGGCCTATTGATTTGTTCATCCACTTCCTATGAGTGAGTGCTTCTATTGTAGATCCTTTTTATGGCACTCATCTCATTTCTCTTTGTTTCATGGCTGAAGTGATAGTTTGGTTTGGGTTCGCAGGTTCATACCAAACCTTGGACAGGCATAGCTTATATTTATTCTTTCAGATCTTTCATCCATGAAGGATGAGCTGTCTCTTCTTTGCGCAAAGTTATTTGGAGTTCATCGTGTGCCTTGCTTCATCTCTGGAGTGAGTTCATCTCAGGACTTTCTCAAATTGAATTTGAGAATTTTCTATAGAGGTTAGTCCAATAAAATAATCAGTATCTACACAAGCAATTTTTAGTTCAATAACCAAACTAAATTTCATGTCTAGTTTTGATTAAGGAAGGCTTTTTAACCTAAGCACCATGCTTAATTTAAAAGCCTATAGAAGTATGGTGAGTACTTCCAAACCAAAGCATACTATTTCAAACAAAGGTAGCATGAAAGCATAAAAGAAATGTATTCAAATAGAGATGAAAGAACATGATCATGGTGAGATTTTTTTTAGATAAGCATGAACCTTCATGTGCTCACATTTTTTACTTTTTAAATGCAAATGATATGGATATATGTAGGTAACCAAATATGATGTGGATTTGTTATGACAAAATTTAAACTAAACGAGATGGATGCATGGATTTTTCAAAGTAAATATGCAATGGAATAGAAATTGTTAAAAGATAACTACTCATCAAGTTTAAAGTTCATGAGCAAGACTATCTCATATTTCTTGATCATACTTACCATGACTCACATGATGGAATTTGTGAGTAATGCAGCGTCTGTATTCGTCACTTGAGATATGATTTGAATTCTTGTGACATCGACCTTTTCTCCAATCTACACATGGTTAGAGAATATATATATATATATATATATATATATATGTTTATATAAACCTATGAGATGGCAGGGTTTCAGTGTTGATGGATCTTTAAATGTTCAGGCACCCTGGGTTCTTTAATGTCTATTCATCTTTTCTTGTGAAAGCTTGCCGGAAGGTCGAAACAATATCTGTTGTCCTATCTATTTCACAATATACAGAACAAGGGTACTCCTACTCAAGCTAGCGGTATGTTACTAATCTAAATCTTTACGCTAATTGTTTTCTTGGCAACGGCACAAAAAATGCTTGTTGGTATTTATAAGTGCAAATAAAATATGAAGGATTCCGCAAGCGCACAGAATACCATTGTAGCATTTTAGTGGGAGTATTCTAGGTATCGTTATTTATATTTTACCATAGAGAAAACAATGGAATAAAGATTATTGAATAACCAAGGAGTATCTACTAATCAACATACCAGCATAGCTAGAGTAGGGGTAATATGTAATGATAGGAATTATGTATAATGACACTCAGAGGATAAGTCAATAAAGATAAATAACTAGTCAATTCGGGAGAACAATAGGTGAGATAGATTCCTATGACATTCTTTTTTACATGGTCAAAGTACAACTAACTATAACTAAGACTAACTCTACTCTTGTGCACTTCGGGGCGCCGCTAGACGATAGAGCACCGCAAAAGGATAACACTTACGCGATTACAGTTCTACAATTTAAGAACCTACTCACATGGGGTGGACTACAGAGGATAGACGAGGCTGTCACTTCCCGCTGCTACAACACGACCAGAGAACAGGGTAGATATGATCCTTAAGGCGGTGGAGAACCAACATAGCGAGGAGGGCCAGACAGGTGGGGCCCATAGTCCGACCGACCTAGTGGTGGGGCCAGCCAGCCCCCCCTGTCAGCCTCTTGGCTCGATCTTTCGTGGATTGCCTTCTGGATGGTTCTAGAGTCTTCCTATATCGGTTTCGTTGCGGATAAACGTGATTTGCTCTAACAAATAGGTCCACCTTGCCAGTTTTCTGATTAAATCCTCCTGCAAACCCAAAACTTGTGAAATTTATTACTTTAAATCTCTAGACATATGTTTGGTGATGGAATTAAGTATATATGCAGTTTTATTGATGATTTATGATTGATGTTAATGACCATCAATAGTCACTTCGTCTCCCCCAAATCACATGGTTAGCGCTAGAGGGGCTGAGCCGCATGGTCGAGTCAATTTTCTCTGTCCAACTTTCAACACTGTTCCATCATCATTACTTTTGCCAGGAGAAGCATGCTCCACTAAGATTGTGCGAGATGTGGCCTCACCTTAACTCCTGCTCTCGCTCAATGCAATCGAAGGGAACTCCAATGGGTGCCTATCTCACCCATCCTTCTATAAAAGTGAAGGCTAAGGCGGGAAAGGAAGTACACGATTCCTTTTCTAAACTCGTTACACTTACCTATCTTCTCGTTCTATCTTCTTCGTCTAGCGCTCCACCTCGAACCCCATCTTGCAGATCTCATCTAATGGCGGATCAGGCAATGAAGCGGCCAATGGAAGTGTCGCCGGAGGTTGTCCCTGCTTGTCCCCACATTCATGCGATGTTGCGATGGGACGGGGGGTAGCTCGATGGCGCCGCCACTAGAGAGCCGATCCCCACTTCCGGCTATCTCCTCCTCCGACGACGGGGGGGTGGATCCTTGAGTTGGTGGAGGAGCTAGACGTGGCCACCTCCACCCTCCACGAGGAGAGCCGGGAGGCGGACCGGCTACACCTATCTGTTGCCACCACAAAGCGGGAAATGGCCGTGACAAAGCTTGCCACCGCTGAGGCCTAGGCGCGCCTCACTGATAAGGCATTCGGCATGATATGATCTTGCTTTTTCACTACTTGCGACGTCGTGTCTTCAGTTGTAGCATTTTCTTATCTCCTTTTCAGCCATCTAGGAGCAGCTGATCGTCGCGCAGGGCGAGGCAGCGGAGGTGATCTGCCTTCTCCAGGTAGCTTAGGGCAATGCCCATGTCTCCTCTCGGATGGCAGCCGAGTGCAATAGGCGCTACCAGGACCTCCACACTGTAGCAGGCAACGCCATCCGCGTGCTTTCGCCTCCTACACCTGCGGGGATGACCCAGGCAGACCACCTCCGCACCAAGTCACCACGGGTCATGGAGGTGGCCACGTACTGCATTCACCTAGGGGGCGCTTTGGCCATGGCTGCAGCCCAGCTTTGGTAGGGTGAGGACCTGACTGTGGTGGAGCCGGGGTTCCCGGGAGAGACGAGCTATCGACAGCGCGAGAACCTGATCGGTGAGTTCTCCGCCGTGGGCGATGGCGTCTTGGCCATGGTGGATGTAGAGGACATCATTTGTAATGCTCGCCGCGAGTAGTTTGATTGTAACATGTCTCTGCATTCTGAATAAAAATGTTCATAATATTTAGTAGTTATTACTTTGAGTTCATCTCTATTTGTTGTGACTTGAATGTTCCATTTGTGCGCCTTAGAGTTCATAGACCATATGACACGTTTGTCGTTAGTGTAGGTGCTAACATCCCCTAATCATCACTGCCGATAGCCTTCACTGCCGCTTTCGTCAATTTCCAAGCCCGCGCATGAGTCCTACGCGTCACTCCCGCGCGTTTATGAAGTTTTGTAGAAATTTGCATTCCCGCGTCTGATCTAGTTGCTTACAAAGGATGCTCCCCATCGTATCTTTTTCCTCCTCGGTGCTGCTGTTCCTCATCACCGTCTCTGCTCCCTAGTGTCGAACTGTGTGACCGCCCCTACTCAACGGCGTGCAAGCTGCCAGTCACCACCGATAAGCTAGTGCTCCGCGCCGATATGCCTCACCGGCAGGTAGACAGCACAGATCCACCAGTGACTAGGCCGGTACTCATCCCCGCCGTTGTCGCTCGAGCTCAATGCTGCATGATCCAAAGGCAATGGTAATGCTTTTGCACTCCCCTTATGCATTGTTCTTGGATTTTTATTGCCTTCTTCACTCATCTGAGTACGAAATGAAGCTTCCATCTGATTATTAACAGGCTCACGAACACATCTCTGCAGTCACTCCTTGTCTGATTTAGGCGACAATGTCGCCACATCCATCGCCGTCCCCGCTCCACTAGATCCTCGTCAAGATGGAGGAGGAGGCCCCCAACACTTCAAATGATCTTAAATGAAAAAGTTGTTAACTGCAAAGCTGCAAATCTCATCAAGTAGAACAACTTTGGTGTTGACTTCATCTCCATTAGACACTAATCTTCTCAAATCTAATCTGAAAACTTATATTGCATATTTGGACTTAGTAAACCATCTCAAAATCAAGAAGTTATCAAATATAAAGTTTTAGATCTCTTTAAACTCTAAATTTTTTTATATAAATTTTATCTCAATCAGATGACATATAAAAATTTGTAATTTTTTGTGCAAAATAGGCTATCGCTGCCAGTTCGTGGCTTCAACTGGCAGTGAGTACCATGTCTACCACTGCCCTTTGGAGCCACGAACCGGCAGCGATAGTCCACCTATCACTCCCGGTTGTGTTATCATTGCTGGTTGAAACCATGAACTAACAGTGATAAGCTTATCAATGTCAGCCGGCTCCACCATAACTGGCAGTGATGGTTCAGTAGTGATTGTGTGTTTTGGCATAGTGCTTGTTGCTTATATTTTTTATTCTAGTATGCCTTTTCAATAGTTTGTGAAACAAAACAAAACTCAATTGCAATGGATGTTCTTTTGATACAAAAAACTACTCCCTCCCTTCTAGAAATACGGTCGTTCTAGGGATGGGCATGTCAACCAAGGAGAGAGGAAAAATGACCATCGTACCCCTATAATACTATCGCTCTCTTGCTTTCCTCTCCCGCTCGCATTGTAGATCCGCACACAGTCGCCGGTGCAAGTGCGCCTACCAAGCAAGCCTGCGCTCGTCGCCGGTCCGCTTCGTGTCAAGCACCGCAAGGGAGTCCGCGGCTCACCACCGTCTGCCCCACAACACACGTTGCCAGGGAGGCATCGCTCGTCCATCACTACAGCATCCCGACCGGCTAGATCCATGGACTTCGCACCCTCTTCGTCCCAGCCTCCTCTCTAGCGGTGCGAGGGAGGGGACAGATCTTCGTTGCCCCGACGTAGCCTCACCAAGCAGCATCGCCTCCATGCAGTCCGCCTCTCGAGCTAGGTGTCAATCTCGGCAATGGATATGCATGGATCTTGGCAGGGCGGTATATGGGAGAGAAGGGAGGGGTCGGGGCCCGCTCGGTGTCGGTTAGCTCCACCTTGACGCCGGTCCGCTCCTCCTCGATGCCGGTGAAAGGTCCTAAATGGCTAGAGGGGGGTGAATAGCCTATAAAAATTTCTACAAAAACACTTAAGCCAAGTGGTTAGACAACTAAATGGCGTAAAACAAGTTTTATGCTAGCCTACTAAAGATGCAAGCCACCTATCCATAATTCTAGTTGTTATGAACACTATATCACTCAAAGGCTAGGTCACTACTCTCTAAGTTAGTGAGCTCTCAAAGACTAACTAAAGAGCCTCACTAACCAAACTAACAAGCTCTCAAACTAGCTACACTAAAGAACTTGTACACTAGAAAGTGAATACAAGAGAGGTAGTGAGGATTATACTGCCGTGGCAAGAGACAATCAATCAATCACAATGAATATCCCGGAGATAATGATAACACAATGATTTTTCCACTGAGGTTCGCTTGCTTACTGGCAAGCTATGTCCCCGTTGTAGCGATTCACCCACTTGGAGGTTCACACGCTAATAGGCATCACACGCCTAACCCGCACTCGGGTGCCGCACAACCAACACAAGATAGAGATCCACAAGCTACGAGCAATCCACTAGAATACCTTTTGGCTCTCCATCAGGGAAAGGTCAAGAAGCCCTCACAATCACCATGATCGGAGCCGGAGACAAGCACCACTCTCCGCTCGACGATCCCCGCTACACCAAGCCATCTAGGTGGCAGCAACCACAAGAGTAACAAGCGAATCTCACAGTGAAACACAATCACCAAGTGCCTCTAGATGCAATCACTCAAAGCAATGCACTAGGATTCTTTCCAATCTCACCAAATGATAAATCAATCAATTTAGATGAGTGAGAGGATTGGCTAGGCTCCTAGGGTGTATTCTCAATAGAAATGGCCAAGAGAGTGAGCCCAAGCCAGCTACCATGTATTTATAGAGCCCCAAATGAATAAAGCTGTTAGGGTCAAGGAGGGGCTCCCTGTGCATTGATAGGACGCGCTGGTCGGGGTGACCGGACACACTCGAGACAGCGTTTGGTCCACCAAATGCTGCCACGCGTCCCCACGTTTGATGTTAGCAACCCGATCCCAACGGTCAAAACTGAGCCGTCCAATAGTTAAGTCATGACTGGACGCACCCGACGCCGATCGAATGCGCCAAGGTAGCATCCGCTTGTGCACGCCAACACAAACACCGCGCCATGACCGGACCCAACGAATGAACGACCGGACGCTCCTCAACGTGGAGTTCGGTCACTTCCAGTAAGCATCTAGAAAGGATTTTCCTTGACCGGACGCGCCCAGCGTCCACTGCTCCCCTTTCTCGCTGCGCTCTGCCATGTCACCAAGACCAGACGCATCCCCTACACGTCCGCTCCATCACAACCTCAACGTTCGGTCAAAGGCCGAGGGCGCACCCTTCTCTGCGCGCCACTGACCGGACACAGGGCAGAGTCCGGTCACTGCCCAAGGCAGAGTCCGGTCCCTGCGCAACTCCTCCTTTTCATCTCTAACTTCTCCACCCTTACTCAAATGTGCCAACTACCAAGTGAATCACACGTGCACGTGTGTTAGCAACTTTTCACAAGCATTTTTAAGGGTGTTAGAACTCACTAGAATCTAAATGCATATGCAATGAGTTAGAATATCTAGTGGCACTTTGATAACCGCATTTCACGTCGAGTTTCATCTCTCTTAATAGTACGGCTATCTGTCCTAAATGTGATCACACTCACTAAGTGTCTTGATCACCAAAACAAAAAAAACTC
Organism: Saccharum spontaneum; assembly: GCA_022457205.1. NCBI lineage: Eukaryota > Viridiplantae > Streptophyta > Magnoliopsida > Poales > Poaceae > Saccharum > Saccharum spontaneum. The sequence goes on along the minus strand of CM039590.1, from coordinate 22,001,544 downwards.
CTATCAATTATATCTTTGCCTTGAGCCTTTTTGTTTTTCTCTTTCTTTTTTCTAAGTCTAGAGCATGATCACCATCATCACATGTCCATCGTCAGCTCCATGGACTTCATCTTGCTCCACCACTTGGTGTGTACTAACCTATCTCAAATTTACTTAGAGCCAATGGTTAATACTTAGGGTTTCATCAATTCACCAAAATCAAACTAGAGCTTTCAGCCGGCAGCCTCCGCCTCAGCGCCGCACACAGGAAGTGAAGAGGAAGACAGGTGTGAGCGTGCGTGGACTGAGATAAAGGCCATAGGCCTGCAGCCTCCTTTAAGCGGAGCCCACGGTCTAAAACAACACTATTTCTATGACGGAGGGAGTATAATGGAACTTCCCTGGCATAAAAGGCTACAGACAAATTAACCTCGTAATGGCATGTGAAAATTAATGCTTAGAATCTACTTCTACACGTTTTTCATATCAAAATATTTTATTGTATTGATGGTGTGAAAAAAATTAATGGTCAAAGTCCATATTTTCTAAATATATTCTCGTATCGAAATATATATCTTTAATTGATGACGATGTGAGAAAATTAATGGTTAGAATCTATAGTTCCTAAAGATTTTTCCCATATCTTATATGTAGATATATCTTATATTGATGGAGAGAGGCGAGTATATATCTGTTTTTTTTTTCATTATGCTCTGGCATCCAAGAGATTTTCTGAGTTATGGGGCACCGCAATAATAGCTGATTAGCATATCAGATTTATTTCCTTCATACAGTCATTCTGACTTTTTAGATATATAATAAAAACTATATATCTAGACCTAATGTATATCTATATACATAGCCAAAGATATATATATTTAGAAATCTAGAACTACTTAAAGTTTGCAACCGTGGAGGTGGCATGGACTAGAGAAGAATAAGGATGAAAACGGTCGGAAACGGTCGAAAACGGACTTACGATATGGAAAAACGAAAACGGTCGGTTCGGGATATTTCTACATTTAGCAATTAAAGAGTATAAAAAATGATTGAAAATTGCTGTGATACCAATTGAAACTGATAATTTTTCATGTTAAAAAACGGTTCATAATATAGAAAACGAAAACGGTCAGTTCGGAATATTTTTGTTCTGTTTTCATCCCTAGAGAAGAGACAAGGAAAAAAGTCACTAGCGCACTGGCGATAAGTACGGATTCCTACACGCAAAAACTCTAGGCTCATCGAGTAAAGCTCCTTGGCGATGAGAACTTGGGAGGACCTGGCAGAATCGTCCTCCACTGCGCCTCAGTCGACGCTGCTGTCTCCTTATCCGGTCACAGGACTTTGATGTAACTTGGTCTTTCGGGAAGACCTCTATGTAATATGGCTGCTTTTATATAAAATATATGTTCATCATGTTCAGCTAAGCTTATCAGCACGGCTTATCAGCCGTGGAACAGTATTTTTCTCTCACAGTAAAACAACCACAACCGGCTTATAAGCCGCAGAAACAGCCTGCCGAACAGGGTGGTTGTTGTAAAAAAAAGAAATAAAATAATACTCTTTTTTATAAATTATAAGTCCTTTTTTGACATATTATTTTTATTACACACTTAGATATAAATCATGTCTTAATATATAGTAAAACTTATGTATCTAGAAAAGTCAGGATGGCTTGTAATTTGAAATAGGGACTAATTTTTACTTGGGGAACCATTTATTATTAGATGAAGGCATAGAGAATACCTCTTGTGTGTCATATTCTAATGAGACGATGCAAATTTGAGCTATCTACATATAATCTTACTATTACTAATTAGAGGCTCCAACGGAGGCACCACGTTAACTCTTACCAGATGCGCTAGGAAAAAAGATAAATTCAAGAAATTCTCACAATAATCAGAAATATTTGACCTTTGATTTGGTAGTCTCTAATCATCATAACTAATAATGGTCATTGGATCTATTGTAGTTTACTAAAATTACCCACCACTGCCATTATGAAAAATACATAAAGTAACCCCCTAATTTTATATGTAAATTATCCACATCTGCCATTACAAAGATAATTTAAAATAACCCCCTATATTCCTAAATAAATTATCCAAATCTGTTATTACAAAAAAAATAATTCAAAATAACCCTCTAAATTTGTATCTAAATTACCTACCTCGGCTATTATGAAACTTAATTTAAAATAATCCCCTAACATTGCGTCTAAATTATCCAGTTTTGTTATTACAAAAGATAATCTAAAATAATCCTCTAACTTTGTATACTCACATGTACCATTATGAAAGATAATTTAAAATACCTCATATGACTTTTATAAATTATCCATCTTTATCATCATGAAGAAATAATGCAAAGTAATATTCTAAGTTTACATTTTAACTTATCCATATATGTCATCGTGAAAGATAATTTAAGGTATTACCTTTATATTTGTATATACCTAAACAAAAAAAATCTCTAAAATCTACATGTAAACAGTAATATATATTAGTATAAAAGATAAATCAATATCCATAAAGTATGATACATATATATTTCTAAATTATAGACTTCTCTAATCTTGAAATAAAATAACTATAATGCTATGTTCCATTATGAATATCAAATAAACATGTATATATTAGGATAAATATTTATTTCAACAACTTATGAAACATGAAAAATGTTCACTTAATAAACCACATTATATTAACACCAATGATAATAAATTTCATTAGTTATTAAAGAAGTTTATAGTTTTTTACTAAAACATTATGCCACATGAATATTATTAATTTAATTTTATGCACCCTATGATATATAAATAAATAATACTACATATGTATAATCATGCGATCTAACAAATTCAACATGTTTGGTGTTGAGATGCAAATTTCAACTTATGTGGAAAACAGTACTACTAGGACCTAGACTCTTTTTAATAAAAAATAATTTTTAAATAAAAGGTAAAAATACTATAACATGTGAAAAAATTGCAGCAACTTGATTAAAAGGTAAAAGATAAACTATAGATTTACAAAGTCAAAAAAAAATATATCAAGAGTTTATATATCTTAAGACTAGATTTCAGCTAAATACATATCATACTAGAAAAAAGATAAATATTAGAAATTCTAACTAGAGGTCCCCACTAGAGTTTGCATATTAATCCTCAAAAGACTTGATAGAAAAATAAAAAATAGAACCTAGAAATTCTCATAAAAATCAGAAACATTTTACTATCAATTAGGTATAACCTAATGATCATTGATAATAGTGATAGCTTTTGGATCTATTCTATTTTGTAAATACTTGTCCACTTATGTTATTGTGTAAAATAATATTAACTAACTTTGGTTATTGTGTAAAACAATATAAACCAACTATGACTATAATTATATTAACCACATATGTCATTAAGAAACATGATCTAAAGTAGACCTGAATTTGTATTTAATTATCGATGTCCTCTTATTACGATTGATAATTTATATAACTCAATTTTCATCTCATCAAAAGAAAAATTAAAATTAAATACCCCACTAATCTACATCTTCATTATCAACACTATTACAAAAAATTATTTAGATAACAAATAGAGCGTAAATATGTTTCGACGTTACCCCACCTCTATTAGTATTAATAAAGTAAGATTTAATTAAAGTAAATATAAGCATCGTGCCAACATGCATGGGCAATAAAATACATATGTTATATTTCATCACATAAAAAATATTTTATTAATAACTCACATGCTAATAATACTAACAATTATTTAAAACCATATTAGTATAAATAACATATAATTTGTATAGATTGATACTTTAGATATATTTATGTATTTTAACTAAAATGTTTGACATGTCTATATTTATAGTATAATCATACCAAGATAGGAAAATTCAATCATCTTGAGAAGTGTGGGAGACCACTAAGTGCTATATTTTTCTAGCCCTTTAAGAATACTTTACATTAAACAGTCGATCACTATAAGTTTTAATATTAAAATTCTGTTGAGGTTATCACTGACCCATGTCTGAGGTCTCACTTCAAGCTCTGTGACTTATCTTAAGCGACTTGGTGCATGCAAATAATGGCTTATGCTATTATAGTACTTAAGAACATACTCTATGACCTAAAATCCTTATTTTTAAAAAGTGCAAAAGGGAGAGTTAACGAAAGATCCAATAAGCACAAGAGTTTCAACTTAACTTGAGGAGAGAGAAAAATCCACAGTAGGCGAGAAGAATAAAATTTGAAAAAACAAAATTTAGATTTATGACTTCATAAGAAACATGATGCAACAAGAGCCACCGTGATTAATGGTAAGGTGTCATAGTAATTGCATATTTAAAATAAACAGAGGTGCCATACGAAGGAAAAATATGAATATGGATAAAAAAAAATATGTGGAATAGTTCCTTAAAAAATTGTAATTAACAATTTTATGATAACTAGATATAAACTAAGGTGTATATATTATGTCTTTTATATTAGAAAATAAACAAAGAGAAAAAACATATGGTTTAATATAAGTAATTCTTTATTCGACAGATGTACATGTAATCCTCCTATTCCAAATTATATGACGTTTTGAGTTTTTAAATACATAGCTTTTGCTATACACATAGATGCACCGTCTAGATACATAGTAAAAACAATAGATCTTGAAAAGCCAAAACGTCGTATAATTTGGAATGAATGGATTACTAAACAATACCTAATAATTGTAACACAAAAAAATTCTAGCCCGTGCGAGAGCACGAGTTGATGCACTAGTATACTGAGTACATAAATATGACCAATTCCGTCCCTACAAATACTACGACGGTTCTCTACTGGGTTGCCTACCCAAAGCGAGATAATTAGCCACTGGATCGTCCGTTGCTTAGCATAAGAGCATCTCACTGCTACAGATTCAGTCATCAGTGCCGGCCACATCACTGCCGAAATTAGGACAACCGGCAGTGATGACCCTTCACTACCGGTTCTAGGCTCTGACAACCAGAAAATAATTGGGGGATGCGAGAACCGACAGTGATGACAACTATCACTGCCGGTTTGTGCCTCCCACCGGCAGTGATGACAACTCCACTTATCACTGCCGGTTCAAGCCACGAACCGACAATGATTTGATTTTATCACTGTCGGTTCTAGGATAGAACCGACAGTGATGAGCCTGACAGCACAAAAAGGTTGTAGCCGTCATCTTCTTCCTCCACTCTTTTATCCCGATAACAGAGGCGTGCGTTTGGGCCACTCCCTCCAATGTTGCGGTCACCCAAATCCGTGAAGCTACCACTTGGATTTGGAAGAATGGCTTGATCTTTTTGCTTTAAGGTTAGTAACTAGCCTCTATTCCTTCGATTTTGTTGCTTAATTAGCTTTGTTTTGATGGCTATAATGCTTGATTCTCATTCTTATTTCTCCATTCTTCTACAGAGCACTTTTCTAATTCATGGCTATAATGCATTGTTAGTATGTGATGTTATAATTGGTTCTTAGGAGTAGAGTAGATTCTTTTACAATGTTGATGAGCAAATTAACCCATGTGTCACCAAACAATGCATTATTTGGAGCAGTAGTGGCGGATCTACAGGGGGCTGGGTGGGCTCCAGCCCCCCTAATGACTTGATTTACTACTAGAAACACTGTAGCAAAAATCTCAAATCACCATTAAATCTTCATGCAAATCAACATCTCCATTGTTTTTAGCCCCCCCTTGATTATCATCCTGCATTCGCCACTGGTTTGGAGCTACATTGTTGTTCATGATCATGTCTCCAATTTTAGTATTTTTTTAAATTAATATCTCTATTTTTATGTGGCATGGAGTAGAATAATTGTTCTACAATATTGTGTAATAATTATTTTTTATGGGGCTGTGATTTTTAATTTATATGGGCATTGTTTGGAGCTACATTGTTATTCATGATCATGTCTCCAAATTTAGTCTTTTTTTAAATTAGTGTCTCCATTTTTATGTTGCATGGAGTAGAATAATTGTTCCTCAATATTGTGCAATAATTGTTTCTTATTAAAACTTTCTTATGTTTCCTTTGCCCGGCCCATTTTACCTGTGCAGACATGGATCGAGGGTGGATGTACGATCTGTCATGTACAGACCAACGGTACTTGACGGGCATCGACGATTTCATCAAGCTCGCTAGAGCCAATGCTGGGGACTCACAGCCTGTATTCTGTCCATGCAAAGATTGCAAGAATACGAGAAAATGGGGCGACGTGGAGCATATACGATTGCACTTGATTACCAGGGGGTTCATGAGAGACTACACGATTTGGACTTTGCATGGGGAGGTTGGTCAAATGTTGCACAAGAAAACAATGATGATGTGCCCATGCCTAGCGTATCCCTAAACGCATTTCTGCCTATTGATGATTACCAATGCTACACAGTACCTGTGCCTACCAACGATAATGTGTTTAGGAATACATTAGTTGACGACACAGAGGAAAATGATGGCATTTCACAGTTTCTACATGATGTGCATGGCGGATTCCTTAGTGCTACACAGTTGAAAAAACTGGAGATCATGAGAAAGGATGCAAAAACACCATTGTATCCGACCTGCCCAATAAGCAAACTGGAAGCCAACATCATGCTATTAGAGTTCAAATCAACGAATGGATTGAGTGATAAAGGCTTCGATAGCTTGTTAGGTATACTACATAAACTGCTCCCGAAGGGTAGCGAGTTACCAGAAAAGACTTACCTGGCCAAGCAAATGATTTGCCCAATCGGCCTCGAGGTTGAGAAAATACACGCGTGTTCCAACGATTGCATATTGTACCGTGGAGAAAAATACAAAGACTTGGATGCGTGTCCCTGATACAAGCAAGGGCCGTCAAATCAGGGAAGCAAGACCAGAGGAGGGCCCATAAAGGTCGTATGGTATTTTCCTATAGCTCCACGAGTGCATAGGTTGTTTGCAAATGCAAAGTCAGCCAAACTGTTGCGTTGGCACGGCGAAGAGCGTAAGAAAGATACAATGTTGAGGCACCCCGCCGACGGGTCGGACTGGAGGACTATCAACACTATGTTCTACAAGAACATCGGTGGAGAGGTAAGGCATCTTTGGATAGGTTTGAGCACAGATGGGATGAATCCGTTTGACCAGGTTAGAAGCAATCATAGCACTTGGCCAGTGACGCTATGTATATACAACCTTCCTCCCTGGCTTTGTATGAAACAGTCATACATCCAGATGCCACTACTAATCCAAGGGCCAAAACAACCTGGTAATGATATCAATGTGCTTCTACAACCAGTGATCGATGAACTACTACAGATGTGGGAGACGGGTGTGAAGGATGTTTGGGATGAGTACAAAAAAGAACATGTCACGATAAAGGTTATACTTATCGCTACAATCACTGACCTGCCAGGGCGAGGTTGCTTGTCTGGAGAGAAGACAAAAGGATACACTGGGTGTGTCGAGTGCTTGGACGAGACTGATGCTATACATCTACCAGAAAACAAGAAGATGGTCTATATGGGACACCGTAGGTTCCTACGAAGGGATCACCCTTACCGCAGGAATAGAAAAGATTTTAATGGGACTACTGAGAAACGTGGACCTCCAAAGTATCGAGATGGGAAACAGATACTTAAACAAGTAAGCAAACTCACATATGTTGTCCTTGGGAAGGGGGAAGGTGCAGTACCAGCGCCAGCCGGTAGTATCTGGAAGAAAAAATCAATCTTTTGGGAACTACCTTATTGGCCACTTTTGAGTGTACGTCACTGTCTTGATCCAATGCACATAACTAAAAACGTGTGCGGTAACACACTTAACATGTTGATGAACACCGGGGGAACAACAAAGGATTCTCTCGCGACACGCTTGGACATGCAACACCTGAGCCTCAGGAAGGAGTTGCACCCAATAACTCTTGAGGATGGCCACTTGAAACTTCCGGTGGCATCATGGACACTGAAAAAGGAAGAAAAGGCCATGCTTGTTTCTTTCTTCAATGATCTCAAAGTGCCAACTGGCTACTGTGTGAACCCGAAGAGGCTAGTTAACATGAGAGAACTTAAGTTTAACTATGGTTATATGAAGGCCCATGACTGTCATGTCATTATGACTCAGCTGCTCCCAGTTGCCCTGCGAGGTATCCTCCCTGACAAGGTCTGTGCCCCAATCATAAAGTTGTGTTCGTTCTTCAACGCGATCTCTGAAAAGGTCATTGAAGGGGCCAAGCTAGACCAGCTGAAGCAGGAGATAACCGAGATTCTATGCAGACTTGAGATGCATTTCCCACCGACTTACTTCGACATATCAGTGCATCTACTTGTTCATCTTGTGGACCAAATTAAAGCCCTTGGCCCAATGTACCTACACCAGATGTTTCCTTTCGAGAGGTTGATGAAAGTTTTCAGGCGGTATGTTAGGAATAGATTCAGACCAGAAGGGAGCATGGTAGAAGGATGGACAATGGAGGAGGCCATTGAGTTCTGCACATATTATATGGACATCAATCGGGTCAGAGTTCTAGTATCTCGTCACGATGGAAGACTAGGGGGCAAAGGAACGATAGGTGAGAAAGCTGTCAAAATAGTCGAACTGGTTTCCTTCAGACAGGCACACTTCGCTGTTCTCCAGCAGGCCGACGGTGTGATGGCATACATTAATGAGCACAAGCAGTTACTGCAAAGTAAGCACATCGGTAGGTCACAGGCTTGGCTTGAGAAAAAACATAAGGAGGAATTCGGTGACTGGTTTCGACGCCGCAGGCTAGGAATGGTGATGGGATGTCAGCTAGATCTCTTAGCTCCCGGACCTTCGACTACGGTGATGATGTACCAAGGTTATGATATAAATGGTTTTACATTTTACACAAAAAAAACAAGATGGAAAGAGCACCAACCAAAATAGTGCTGTTCGTTTCGACGCCCACGATGAATACGGCACGGTGGAGGCAACATACTATGGTTTCATAGATGAGATATGGGAGCTAGGCTATGGACGACAGTTGAAGGTCGCTCTTTTCCGTTGCCAGTGGGTCCGGCTAGATGAAATCAACACCGACAATGATGGGTTCACTACCGTTGATCTATCCAAGACCGCATACAGAGATGACCCCTTCATCCTTGCAAAGGATGTTTTGCAAATCTTCTATGCAAGGGATAACAATACAAAGGGAAGACTACAAGTAGTCATGCAAGGCAAAAGGAAGATTGTCGGTGTTGAAGGAGTGACGGACGAAGAAGAGTACAAAGGTTATCAAGAAATGGCTCCTTTTGGGGCAGACATTACCCTACCTATCCTTGAAGAGGGTGACGAACCTGCTTACCTCCGGAGTGATCACGATGAGGCCATCATAGTTAGAATATCATAAACTATGTAATCCTTAATGAAATGTTGTTTTAGTAATTTGCATCAAATTTGAGATCATATGGAGTTGTAGAGATTGATGAGTTCTACCACTATTATTTTGGAATTTGTTGATATAATGGATGCCATGTTTCCAACAAAGTGACATAACTTTGTGTGAGACAGAGCACTTTATGAGACATGCCTAATAAAACTTTCTCAAATTGAGAAATGACTAAAATAAAAGTTGTAGACATTCATGAGTTCCACAACTTTGTTGTTTACAACTTTTCCATTTGAGATCAATTGGGGACCCAAAATGTTTAAAAATAATCAATATCACTGCCGGTTCTAATAACCACCCGGCAGTGATGTCCCATATCACTAATGTTTAAAAATAATCAATATCACTGCCGGTTCTAATAACCACCCGGCAGTGATGTCCCATATCACTGCCGGGTGGTTATTAGAACCGGCAGTGATATGGGACATCACTGCCGGTTCTAATAACCACCCGGCAGTGATGCGTGGGTTATATAAGGCGCTAGCGCGCTCCAAGGCCAGTGCACGACACTTCACGCGCTCGACGCTGTTCGCCAGTGCACGCTGCCGCCGCTCGACGCGCACTGCACGACGCCGCAGCCCGACGCCACCCTTCACGACGCCGTCCCCTACCGCTTCCTCAACGCCGCCGTCCCCTACAGCTACGCCGACGCCGCCAGGAGCTCCTCCACGTCGCTGTTGAGCGCGCCACCCCTGCTTACTCGGTGAGTGCCCATAAGGTGTTCGATAGAATGCCTCAGTGAGTAGTGACCTGCATGCTTCCTAACTTACCATACCATTTCTTCCTCGTTTCAAGGTATGTGTTTTCCTCCATGTTTTGTTTCAAGGCATGTTTGTTGCAGATCAGAGTATCAGACACCAAACTCTACCATTTTGATTTATGGCACAATAATTTGATTATTCTAATAGGCTTCTGTACCAATGCCACACAGACACTGTATAACCGTTGAAATTGTACCAATGCCACACAAATATCTTCATATATTTGTGTTGGCATATTGGTTGAAATTTCAAACTTGGTTGTACCCGGAAGAGCATGACTACAGGATATAATGACAGCTCCTTTCCTCTAGTGCAGTATTATAATAAACATCTAGTCTTCCAATACTTCTTTTCTGTTGTGAGTTAGAACTTATTTGCATATAAAACATTAGGGCTTAATGAGTGTAGTTGTTGCTCATGAAATAGTCCATAGTTTACATAAATCTCAAGAAAAAGGAGTAGTTTTAAAATTAGATTATGAAAAAGCCTATGACAGGGTTAGTTGGGATTTTTGTTTGAAGTACTAGAGTCTAGAGGCTTCTCAAACAAGTGGACACAGTGGGTTAGGCAGTTAGTGACAGGTGGTTCTCTTGGCATTTTAGTAAACGGTGAAGAGAGTGCTTATTTCAAACCTGGCAAAGGTTTGAGGCAAGGTGACCCTTTGTCCCCCCTTTTGTTTAATTTGGTGGGGGATGCCTTCTCTAGAATGTTAGACAAGTCGGCTAAGTGTGGTCTTATTCAAGGTATTGGGGTCACCAGTTGCTAGGCAACATAGCTTATGGGCAATTCAGCCACCCTCAAGCAAGCTTGTTAGGTTCGTGATGCCTTTGAATGCCCACCTCAATGTTAGTGATGCCTTTGATTGCATGTCCAGAAACATGACTCGTCATCGCCAATTCACCACCCGTCGCCGAACTACTGATACCCCACAAGCAGAGAGCACTGCGACAGGAGCGCCGCAGGATCCAACTAATGGTGGTGATAACAATCAGGACGATTGGAGCCCTAGCCATTATCTGTAGCTAGACCAAGGAGACAAGGTAATAACTTAGGTCATACCTAATAACGCGATAGTAAGAAATCACGCTAGATAAGTTTGATGGGGACTTATTTATGAATTTTGAAGCAGGTTCCGCCGCAAGAGCCAAGTGGTGAGGGTACCAGCAGGACTAAGCGTGGTGCAACAAAGCTTCCTCAAATAAGTAAACATTGGCACATCTCTGAGTTCGACCAAGTAGGGGAGCCGGTGGAGCCTCTTACAGCATTAGGCCCGTACAAGAGTGTCATCGGGGCACTTGTAAGAGACTTTATCCCGATCAAATACAGGAAATGGACTGGTCGTGAGGATAACCCATGGGGTTCCAGAAAGTGAGAAGGAGCTAGTTTGGAACAAGTTGAAAGGGTATTTCACTTTTCCTAATGACTATGACGAGGCGATAGTCAAGAAGAAGGCCAAGGAAATCATGGGTCACTCGTTCAAGACTTTCAAGGGAACCTTGTACAAGTTAATCAAGGAGGACAGAACCGAATTTTGAGGGAGGTCAATACAACAAGCAGAGAGACTTCTGGGAGGAGTTCAAGGCTTACAAGCTATCCGAAGAAGCCAAGGCATCAAGCGAAAGAAATAGAGCAAACTCGCTTAAGGCAAAGGATCCTCATCGCCTAGGATCGCGTGGCTATGTAAGGAAGATTCCGGAATGGGAAATGGAAGTCCAGAAACTAGAGCAGCGCGGCGTTAGGCCTCAGACAAGCGATTGGCAGCCCAGATCAGTAAACTACCTACTCGCAAGGGGGGCACAATACAATAGTGACGGGAGCCTTAATGCCAGTAGTAAACCCGTCAGCAATCTCCTCCAGAGGATTTCAACCTTAACTGAGGAAGTGAATAGAGGTAACCGCAAGTCCGATAGAGAAAATGACGTGCTCACACAAGCACTTGGAAACAAGGAGCACCCCGGTCGCACTAGAGGAGCTGGGAATGTTCCTTGGGTGAAAGCATTCGAAGGTGAATCTTCATCCTATAGGAGCCGGGCGAGGGCTAGAACGCAAAGAGAAGAAGAGCTCCAAAGGTTTCGAAAGGAAATCGAAGATAGCATGGAAGCACGGATAGCTGCTCAAGTTGATGCACGAGTTATGTCAGCTATGCAATCCATGTGTTCGACACAACCGCAGCCTATCCTGACTTTGAATAGCCCAGTGCCCAAGGGTCGCAGTAGCTGCGGCTCAACCCCTATGCTTGACGAAGAAGAGGTCAATGCTCCTCATCCGGTGGACAACATCACTGGACCTATTAATGTCAGGTTGTACATCCGTCAGCAGTGGACAAAAGACAAGGTGGAGGAGACGGCATCATTCATGGCAAGCCAATGCCACCCGGGTATGCCAGGGTCAGCATTGATAAGATCTTGGATAAGAAGTACAATAAGATACACATTGATTTCCCAGTGGAGGAAGATAGGCCGCGTCTTGTTCACAACTTGGGCACTCATGTGGCTTGGCGCAAACGCTTCATCAAGCTGGATGAGCAGCCATCTTCGGATGATGAGGATGACAGTGAATCATCGGCATCGCCGCAGCCAAGAGGTTTCTCTCCTCTGCAAGATCGTCATTCTCCCTCTCCTGCCTCGAAAGAGAAGACACCTCCTCCACCGCCAAAGGAGAAAACACCTCCTCTACCTCCTCCACCTCCTCCACAGCCAAAGGAGAAGACACCTCCTCCTCCTCCGTGAAAATCTAAAGTGCGATCAGGTTCGACCTCGCAACACAAGAGGTCATCAGTTTCGGTTGGTAATGCTCCCCAGACAAGTAAAAAGAAGGTGGATGCTAGCATTACGAGTAAGATGAAGGACCCGACTGTGGAGCCTCCAAGCAAGAAAGCCGCTGTTGCCTTCTTTAATCGAATAGCCAGTCTACCTAAGTGGATACAACAGACCGAATTTGAAAGGCAACACAACAAAGAGAGTAATCAAATCAGAGCTAGAGAAATACACACCAAAGAATTGCTAGAGATATAGAACTTGGCCAACGACATGGGCATATCCATGGAGAGAGCCACGGAGTTGTATTACGGAACGAGAGATTTTGAAAAAGCCACGGTCGCATACAAGTATTCAAGAGGCAATCCTTTGGTCGCCACCGAACAAGAGTATAGAGATTTGCCAACATACATGCGACAGTTGCATGATTATTACTCCCTGGATACTGCCAACGGAGACTGTGTCGGTTTTGAAGTTTGCATCCCTCCCGGAATGGTTTTAAATCATCCTGAAGAAACGGTGCATATTATTTATTATGAACACCTCTTTCAGCTCTTCCAACGGCGCTCGCTCGATACGCAGATTTTGATGATATGGTCTATGTAAGTACCCTACCCTCACAACGTTATAATAAACTACGTGATTTGCATTTGAATATATCATATGTTTATTATGCAGGTGTATGGCAAAATGGTGCCTAAAGAAGCAATTGAGCAATATAGACTTCTTGGATCCCATATTTGTAAATGAGACAACATGCACCGCCCCTGGTGAAGATGACTATGTACCAACAAGTTTGAAGATTGAGTTTGAAAGGATGTTCAGAAACAACAAAACAAACGTACTCCTACCCTACAACTGCGAGTATGTGTTCTCGACCCTTATTTTAGTGTTTCTTTTCTTGATATGTCATTCAATAACATGGACTTTGTGATTGCAACAACCATTTCATCCTCGTAGATATCTATCTTCAAGATTCACATATCGAGGTGTGGGACTCAAAGAAAAAGCCATTTTCTCTTATCGACCCCTAGTCAAAGTGCTGAATAAGTAAGTGAACCCAATATCACAACACTTTCTAATCACATAGGATATTGTAATGTCCTCAGTCTTCACACTTCATTTACAATGTAACATAGAATGAAGGCATTACCGAATTAGAAAAATCTCGATAGCAAGATGCAAAAGCAATGGAGTGCCCCATTCAGTGTAAAGTATATGGAGGATCTCAAGACCCTAGATCAACCGATGGGGAACAACGAATGCGGGTTCTATGTGATGTGGGCAATGCTAAAATACTTTGGCGCAAAAACAAATAAGAGAGATGACATGGTACGTAGGCATCCCATTTCTATTGTTTTGTCTTACGTTTGTGCATCTCAATATCATCTTGCTTCAATTACAGCGCAAAATAAACAATCACAACCAGTTGCTAGATTTTGAGATGAGAGGAATTCAAGAGGAGATAGCAAGGTTTGTGATGGACGAGATATTGACCAAGACAGGATCATTCTTCATTGCGAGGACTAAGAAGTATAAGGCGCAGTACGGAAGAGACCACATTGATAGGCTATTGTAATGCGACTCTTAATTCGATACTTAAAGTTTTTTTTTGAAACTTTTGTAATATAAATGTTGATGGGTTTGTATTGTCGCTGATCAATAACAACCTTCACATCGATATCAAATTGATCGATAGCAACCACCTCCACCTCCCCGACCTCCCACCCCACCACCTCCCCTCGAAATGAAAATAAAACAATTATTAAAATGCAAATTGTGAAAAGTATATCACTACCGGTTCAAAGAAAACCGGCAGTGATAATATAATCTACACAACCGGTTGATTAAAACAACCGGCAGTGATGGCTCAAGTATCACTGCCGGTTTGTAACACGAACCGGCAGTGATACATGAGCTATCACTGCCAGTTTGGCATAACCGGCAGTGATGTGATCAGCTCATCACTGCCGAGTTGGTTATGGCGGTTCAAAATCCGTCAGTGAAGGGGGGTTTTGAACCGCCAGTGATGTCCTTCTCTGCTGTAGTGTCTCCAAGAATCTTTTAAAAGTCTACTCTCTAAATCATTGTTGAAGAGAAATCTGTGTAAAAATCATTTTCAATACCTTTTCAACAGATTTTCTATATCTTATGTGTAGTCTAGAGAGCCACCCGTACTCTCCATTTTTGGTTAGCGAGAAATCCAGAATAGAGGATACTATATTTGGATATCCAATTGAAGAAGTTGTCAGATGGTGTGTTTTTTTTACCAGAATCTCTATTCCTACGTATGAGGAAAGATATAAAGAGTATTTTGGACATGTTGTAACCTGTAATAGAATCCATAGCCAAGTTGGCAGCACGCCAAGTACTACAGCTAGTACAGTATTATATATAAAAGAAGAAGAGCTAGAGAAGATCTTCGGGCTTCGATCCACTCCAAGCCCGGCAGCCCCTCCATTATTCCAACTCCACCTCTTCACCTCCTATTTGGGAAACTGAAGGAGGATGATGAAGCGGCGGGACTTGTTCTTGGCGACCATCCTCGCGCTAGCCGCCTGCGCCGACACGGCCGCCGGGAAGAAAGCCGCCATTGTCCCTCGGAAGCATGAGCAGCTGCACCCCCAGGCGGCGGCGGCGGCGGCGGGCGGCTCGTCGTCGTGCGACGTGTACAGGGGCAGCTGGGTAGTGGACGAGTCGTACCCGCTGTACGACGCGGCGAGCTGCCCCTTCGTCCGCAAGGAGTTCGACTGCCGCCGCATGGGCCGCCCGGACACGACGTACCTCAAGTACCGGTGGCAGCCCAACCCGCCGTGCTCCTTGCCAAGGTTCCTTCTGTTCTGAACTCGATCACGCCGCCGCCCGAGCATATATACAGAGTTCCAGCTGGTTCTTTGCTTGTGTGTACGTAGGTTCGACGGGGTGAAGCTGCTCAACATGTGGCGCGGGAAGAAGGTCATGTTCGTGGGCGACTCGCTGGTGGTGAACCAGTACGAGTCGCTGCTGTGTATGCTGCACGCCGCCGCGCCCGGCGCGCGCACCGACCAGTCGTGGGCGTCGGGGGAAAACCCCTCCATCACAGTGCGTTTCGAGGTACGTTCTTCGATGCCCGTGTGCCGTGATTCCCTTGGATCGTCGTCATGGGCTGTTCCGTTGTTGACTTGTCAGTATGCGCACCCTTTTATTATTTAGGCTGTGTTTAGTTGCTACCGTAAAATTTTTAAAAGCACAGTAACTCTTTCGTTTGTATTTGATAATTAGTGTTTAATTATAGGCTAATTAGGTTCGAAAGATTCGTTTCGTGATTTACAACCAAACTGTGTAATTAGTTTTTTACCTATATTTAATACTCCATACATGCGTCCAAAAATTTGATGTGACAGGGAATCTCGTAAAACTTTTGGAACTTTGAAGGATCTAAACACACTCTTAGGCCTTGTTTAGTTGGGGTGAAAAGTTAAAAACTTTTCAAGATTTTTCATCACATCAAATCTTTGCACGTATGCATGAAACATTAAATATAGGTAAAAAAACTAATTATACAGTTTATCTGTAATTTAAGAGACGAATCTTTTGAGCCTACATAAACCATGGTATACGTAAACCATGGTAGGACAATAATTACCAAATATAAACGAAAGTACTATAATACTTTTCAAGCAAATTTTTTACCATCTAAACAAGGCCTTACTCAATAGCAGTTACTACCTGCTATCCTGTTTATCCGTAAGTTGAAGGGGAAAAAATTCTCAGCAACTCTGCGGTACCGTAGCTCCGTGTAACACCAAGTGCAAGCCGTCGATGTATCCTTCTGCGTGAATCTGTACAGCACGATTGCAGTACGACGGCGGCCATGCGCCCGAGCACGCTGCACGCCCACGAGCCCTTGGGACTAGAGACTGCACCTACACCTGGCGGTCACGTGCATGGTGCCCATGCTTCTGCTGCGTTTTCGGGCCACGGAAAGGAACTACGGAGTAGTAGCGAGCAGCCGTTTCTTTTGCGGGTCGCCGTAGACAACCCCCCCCCCCCCCTAAAAAAACTACTCCCCCCGTCCGTTTAAGGATGCAAATGTAGCATGCGCGTGTTGTCCGTAAAAGAATACGAATTAGCGTGTGCCAGGCTTTTGGAGGTGCGTGTGCCAGGCTTTTGGAGGTGACTCTAGTAGCTATCGCTCGTGTTTGTTTGTCATTAGGCTATCCGCACTTATGGACCTCTATATTCATCCTCTATACGTCCTAGTCAGCAAGATTCTCTCCTCTATACTCAATTCTCCCGCACCCATTCATCCTCTATATCATCCTCTATCCACTCTATCCACTATGGGACCCACTTGTCACTTTATCTAAATATATTCATGTGTGATCTAGTTTTGAAGGATTTATTGAGACGAATTTAATAGTACAATCGAAATTTAATTTGGATTTTTGGTTTGTGAGTTATAGCATTTTTTTCCTTAGTTTAGCTAGTGGGGTCCGCCACTGCGTACTATAGAGTAAACATTGTACTACTCTAAATATAGAGTGACAGAAAGGATAGAGTATCGTTTTAGAGTACCCAGTGCAGAAGTTTTTACTCTATATTTATATTCTAAACCTTTAGAGTATCGTTTAGAGTATGCCACTGCGGACAGTCTTATGTGATAGAGACCTGCTGTACTTGTTACAGTGCTAAAGAAAATTGTGTGGTTGTGTTTGTGACGCGTGTGCAATAAATAAGTAAAGAAAGCTATCGATTCAATGCATACACTGCAACCGGTAGTTGAACTAGGAGCATATGCGTCATGTTTCATGTCTGCTAACTTTGCCTTGGAAACGTAGATTTGTATCCTTTGACGGACGGAGGTAGTACTTAAATATCCATGTTGATAAATCTACCGTGTGACTTAGACTGGCTACAATGGGATCGAGACTGTAACAGCCCATGAAATAGTTTTTTTTATTCACTCCAGCACCGATGCTATGACAAGCCTCTCAAGCTGAGTTTTTTATTTTTTTTCTAGCATCAGCCCATGCAGTGGGTTGCATCGGTTTCTCTGTCGAGAGTCTTTTCTTCTTGTTCGTGTGCACGAAAATACCACGGTCTTTTAAGTTTCGAACCTGGGATGGCCAGCATGGGCGTTTGGCCTCACGTGTATTCAGCATCGATATTTGCCATCTGATCCGCCAGTTTGTCCTCGGTTTTTCTCCACGCTGTGCGGAGATGGACTCTTTGTGGTTAGCTGGACGAAGCTAAGTTCCATTACTAGATCTGCTACTGCGAGCGTCTGCGTCAACGCTGTGAGCGCGAGGCTGCCGTGTTGTTTGCCGATCGATTCGATACTCGCGTGCAGCTAGGCTGGCCGCGCACTTCAAAAGTCAACGTACGTACATGGAAAACCTGTCGCCCTGAGTTTGGGATCTAACACTCCCTACAAGCTTGATCGTGCACATGGCACTAAGCATTCAAAATGAGTTTGTGTCAGCTCGTCATCAGAGGTGTTCCACTTCCATATAACAAGCCACATTTTTGTTCCATATATATATTAAAAAAAACTACCAGTCAGCTAGCTCGTCAGGGGTGGAGTTAGATGAAACTAGTGGTTTGACCTAAACCATATTTTTGTTGCACAACAAATCGACCCCCGTAGGATCGGATGCATGTGCATAGGTTGAATAGTAGCTAACTGGGAGATTATACAGAGCTAATGTCCCTTGTCATGGTGAGATACCAAAGTTTCAGCGTTATCTCTATATATAGATTACGCCTTTCTTAGTTGACACGATATTGCGTTGATGGATCTCATCAACGTCCCTTGTCATTGTGAGATATAAAAGTTTTAGCATTATCTCTCTATAGATTACGCCTTCCCTAGTTGCCACAATATTGCGTCTTATCTCATGAACTTTTTCTATATTTTTCTATTATATTTATACTGAAAGATAGTTTAAATTACAAATTTTGAATATTTTTTTGTTCCAATACAAATATTTAATCACTTAACCAAACATAATGAAGCAAATTTTTAATAATGTGTGTATTGGATCGGTACTAGAGAAATAGATATAGGGGTATTTCTAGATTAGTTTTGTATAATGGTAGTGCTAGGGTAATTAATTATCATGTAGAGAGGTACCTTAATTTATTTTTTGTGTATAAGCATTCTAATTTATAGACCTAACGTGGAGACTTCTTTTATTGGTCAATTACCAAGATAACATTTTTTTCTGCACTAATGTTAATATTCAGTATAAGATTTCACTCATGCAATTGCTATATATAGTCGTTAACCTTAGCCTAGACTAACTATATGGCTTACCAAACAGGCCCTTAGAAAAAAGCTATGGGATAGTAGGTATAAAAAAATGGCAAGGAGGCGTTGTACTACGTAACTAGGCTATTGGTTAGCTCGGTGGTGGACAGTCACAGTCAGTCAGCCATGGGCCACTAATGTTTCTTCAAATATGAAGAAGTAAAAGTGAAACAAGAGATACTCCTATTTTGTAGAATAAAGAAGAATGCATGACGAAGGAGGTGGCCGTGTTCCGAAGGTCGGTGATTATGGCGTGTGCGTGTGTGGTGGGGGTCAGGGGGTTGGGGGAGGGGATCCAGGGCGTGTAACATAGAATGATGTGCATGAAAGGACATAGGAGGTCAGAGATGGTTGTGTGGTCATATAGATAGATTGATGTGATTAGATGCTGGGTCAGATCAGGCCGAGAAAAATGTTGGGTCAAAATATTTGGCTCCATCCTAACCTGATGCATTGACAGGTTACGTCAGGCCAGCCTATTTCTACTTAGGTTATTTTCAGGTTGGATTGGGGTCATGATAAAAAAAAAACATGACCCAAATGTAACCTTAAAGGACTAGTGGGTCGGGTTAGGTTTTTTCCTTTCGTTGGACCGGTTAGATGACACATGATTAGGCCTAAGATAGATGGGAGAAGATGGGACATAAATAATGGAAGATAAGGGTGAATATGAGTTGTCGGATTCTATCCAGCTGTGATAAATTACAAAAACGAATGATTTATTCAGAAGTGAAAATCATGTGAAATAGACAATTGTCTCCTCAGATGACGAATGATAGACGACTCTTGCAGGACTACGGTGTGACTCTGGTGTACTTCTTGTCGCATTACCTGGTCGACCTCGCCAACGACACAGCTGGGCGTACCGTCCTCAAGCTCGACGGAATGGACGAAGGCCGCGCGTGGCTCGGCGCCGACGTGCTCGTCTTTGGCTCGTGGCGTTGGTGGTGGCGCAAGAGGTGAGACTGTGAGAACTCGCTCGATTGTTTCTCCTTGTCTTGGCTCCTTGCCCCAATTCACCAAGTGGCTGAATTCTGACCCGTTGGGACAGCTGGTTCTGTGTTTGAACTCCGAATTCGCACTCGGTGTGTGTATTATTTTGGTGCAGTTGGGACTACATCCAAGATGGCAACACGGTCGTGCAGGACATGGACCGGACCCAGGCCTTCACCAAGGCGCTGCAAACCTGGGCTAGATGGGTCGACGCCAACCTCGCACAGACCAGTACCAGAGTCTTCTTCCAGG
This sequence comes from Saccharum spontaneum, assembly GCA_022457205.1. Lineage (NCBI taxonomy): Eukaryota > Viridiplantae > Streptophyta > Magnoliopsida > Poales > Poaceae > Saccharum > Saccharum spontaneum. The sequence goes on along the minus strand of CM039590.1, from coordinate 21,981,115 downwards.
GATACTCGCCCAATCACCTCGAGTAAGAAAAAGAATTTTCTGCACACACACCGTGCTATAGCAAATACTAGACCGTTTATTTACCAGATAAAATTACTCCCTCCGCTCCAGATCAGTTTACATTCAATTTTAGAAAATTTATATATAGAGAGAGGGTTGCACAATTCGCAATCACTTGAGGAGGCAGCGAGTCTGACATAAGCTAACAAGGCGTGACTACCTTATTGCAGTAGCCAAGAATGGGGAGCGCCGCCGGGTAAGACGTGCATTGGGGAGACGCAGCCGCTAAACAACGCCGCGGCGTACCACGGCCAGCCCAACCCGCAAGACGCGATCGTGAGAAGGACCCTGGGTGGCATGTCAAAGCCGGTGCTCCTGCTCGACATCACCTTCATGTCGGAACTGAGGAAGGACGGCCACACCACCAAGTACAATGGAGATAGCCTCGGCCGTGACTGCACCCACTGGTGCGTTGCTGGCGTCCCAGACACCTGGAACACTGTCTTGTACGCTGCCCTTGCAGGGAATTCATGACATCATTGAGCTTTTTCAGATAATAATAATAATAATAATAATAATAATAATAATAATAATAATAATAATAATAATAATAATAATAATAATAATAATAATAATGACGACATTATTGAGGTAGAATGTAGCTCACTATCGATCGATAGCAAGAGATATATTACTTCATCCGTTCAAAAATTCTAGGACCACTATCCACTGTACCACAACCCAAAATCAGCGTTGAACATGGTCGCTAAAAGTATCAATATGTAGTTGGACTGTCAGTCGGTATAACTTCTTAACAGATGGTTGGTCACTATATCTTATTTTTTTCATCAGAAGGTTGGTCGGTATTTTTATTTTGGTCAATACCATTGCATGTGATTCTTTGCCTTAGAACACCATACAAATTATAATATTAATTTCTATGATTTGAGAGATACATGATATGATATATTATTTTTCACTACATTGAATTGGGCTCCACATGTCAGCTCACCATCCCCTACCTTCTTACTCTCCATGTTTTTGTGCCTATAGCTTGACGTGAGGTGCCGCATGGCTACACCATCTTCCTTTCTCTAGCAACACACGTACTTCACCGCCTACCGCGCATGGGCCTACTGTTCTGGCATGCATCCTTTGATCTAGTTCCATTGGCTCTGATATAGCTACAATGGCTATGTTCTTCAACTACACTTGTCATCGTTTCTCTACTCTATACCATTAGTGTCCCTTTTAATAACGGTGCCCGCCTCTGCGTCCACTGCTAGTGTCAAAGATATGGGTCAGGGGTACTTGCACCACCGTAAATATGACTACCACCAAGTTATCAGCCCAGTATCCGTCAAGGAGGAGGCCTGCAAGGGCTGAGCGATAAACAACGTGGGGATCAAGGCAAACCAAGGTGGGTGTATCTGGACAATAGCAAGGATTAATCTGTTGTAACAAACTAGAAAACAATTTGTTAGCCTGATCGTCCTCTTTATAACCCTACCTCTTCTGCCTATATAAAGGAGGGTAAGGACCTCGGGCTCGGGATCCAATCTTCCACCAATTCCATCTACCTCGTAGCTAGGAGCAACAGCCCCTGTCATTGAGCATACGAATACAAGAGCAGCCGCACAACTGGAGTAGGGATTAGCGTGTACCACGCCCCGAACCAGTATAAATTCCTATGTCTCATGTGCTACAATCTAATTCCGTCTACGCAATTGTGTTGCTGGATATTGCCGGAGCAAAACAATCCGACAGTTGGCGTGCCAGGTAGGGGCCTTTCGCATTCAGATTTGTTTTTGTGTTTCAGATGGGAATCGTCTTCGACTTCGGCGATGAACTGGAGAAGATGCAGCCGGGCATGAGGATCATCTTCGGCAAGCTCGACTTCATCGTCGACCGGTTCGGGGACCTGCACCTGCAGGAGCCCGAGCCGACCGAATGGGAGGAGGAGCAGTTGCTCTAGATCCGTGCTTTAGCCACCAAACTAGAGAAGGCTGTCGACGGAGGACCGCTCACCATCGCCCGCCATCTAGCCTACCACAGTCAGCTTTTTGCCGAACTTGGCCAAGAGCCAAGACTCAACGCCACCCTTTTCTTCCGCAAGATCAGGGATCCAGTCTCGACAACGGATGCGATACCCGATCTGATTCATTCCCGATCCTCGGGAGTGCCAATACATGCGGCGACAACTCACCCGAACCAACCCCTTCGGGCCGTCACGCTATTTTCTGGATCTCCTACAGAGAAACCAAAAAAACCCGTGTCATATTGATGGGGATCACCACAATGATGAAAGCGATCGACACCATGACAAGGGAGCCACCGAACTCATTAACGCAGCGGCTTCGCGCCTTTCTCTCCACGACCGTTACCAGCCACGTGGAGCTAGCCACTTGGATGTTGACGATGATTACATCATATCGCCTACACTCAGTTGCTACCTTGGTGTGGACAATCGCGAGGGGAACGAGTATATCACACCCGAATGTTCCCCCATGATCATGTCGAGTTTGATTATGCAGCGCCTTACGAGACTAGCCAGTAGGCTCGGGATCGTCTGCTTAATCACAACGACGTGTTGGCAGAGAAAAATCGAAAACTCCGACGCCAGCTCCAACAGCAAAGCACCGCTCGGGGCCGTTAGGCCCTAACGACATTATGCGAGTAGCTCCGGTATATTCTAACGCCGAGCAAAACTTGGTTGAGGCCATGAGGGAAGCGATGGCGATGCCGCAACCATCCACCGAAGAGGGCCGATAGGCTTTCCAAAGAATTCAAGAGCTGATAGTGGCCGCTACTGACCGCATACCAGCACCTAGCAATGCGTCTACTACACGTAGCCGTGCACCCCGAAACTCGGGGTTCAACCGTTGCGCCGATCTAACAGATCCCCACACCACAACCACAGACGCCCCAAGATCCTGCCCCGCAACCGGGAAACGATGGTGGCAGACAGGGAGGTGGTGGGTGAGGAAGAGGCAGCGGAGAGCGCTCTCCTAATGGATGGATCACGAGGACGATGGGGCTACCAACGATTCAGGAAGCAGCTATTGCTCTGATGGTGAGGGCAATACCCGTCACAATGGGAGGAATCCCAGGAACCAACCCAAGCCAGCGCCACGCACTGCCGGGGGCGACCCCTGTGACTCGGTAGGACCTCCCACGTTATCGAATCTGGTCGGTTCCCACACCCCGTAGGTTTCGTGCTCCCAACATTGAAAAATACGATGGTGAGACAAACCCGAAGATTTGGCTAGTAAACTACCAACTTGCCATGAAAGCGGCATCCAACACCGGATACATTTTTCATGATCCAGTATCTTTCGATCTACCTCACCGACTTCGCCAGAAACTGGATAAACAACCTTCGGGAAGCCACGATCAAGCAATGGGCTGACCTCGAGAAGGCGTTCTATAATCACTTTGAGGGGCCTTATACTAAGCCTAGCACCTCATGGGACCTCCTGGGATGCAAACGCAAGACCGGCGAGAGTCTCCGTGATTACATAAAGTGCTTCACACAGTGTAACAATAAGCTTGAGGACGTCCTCGACGCTAGCATTGTCACCGCCTTCACCACCGGCGTTGATAGCGAACCCCTCATTCGAGACATTGGGTGAAGGAAGAACATCAGTCTCTGCGACATGTTCGCCTTAGCCCACGAACATGCCGGTGGCGAAGATTGCTCTAATGCTAGTAACGGCAAATATAAGTTGCGACTCACCGATGACGTCGACCAATCCGCGATAACTAAGAAGGATCGTAAATGTTGAGGCGAGCTCGTGGCCAATGCCGAGAAACAAGAAGGCAACAAATTCAAACAAAGCCGCAGAAGCCGTGCAAAATTCGACGAGATCATGAACCAGACGTGTCAAAACCACAAATTCCCGGTGAATCACTTGGCCAGGGACTGCCATACTTACAAACGTGATATCATTGAAGCTAGCAAGGGCAAGACGAAGGGAGACTGCCTGAAGAAAGGGAAGGACGACGCCATTGAGGATGATGAAGGTGGCTACCCCCACATCGAGGGCGTCATGGTCATCTTCGAGGGCCCACAGGCCTACGAGGATCACCGTCATGAAAAGGTAACCCGGTGTCTCATCTTTGCCACTGCGCCTGCAGTTCCTGTGTATTTAAGATGGTTGGAGCGCTCAATCACCTTCAATATGGACGACCACCCTGATCATGTCATCGAGGCTGGTCAGTTCCCCCTGGTGGTCAGCGCGGTTGTGGGAGGCGTAAAGATGACCAAAGTCCTTACGCACAGAGGAAGCGGCATAAACATCCTTTACAAGGATGCGTTCGAAAAAGCTAAACATCGGCACAAGAAAACTGCTTCCCTCGCATTCTTCATGCCATGGGATCGTCCTTGGATGACGGGTTATGCCCCTCGGCATGATCACTCTGTCTATCATGTTTGGTGACCAGGTACACTACCGCAAGGAGACACTCTCCTTTGAAGTCATAGACTTCGAGGGTCCTTACCACGCCATCCTAGGGAGACCCTGCCACACCAAATTCATGACAATCCCCAGTTACGCCTACCTCAAGCTCAAGATGCCAGGCCCCTGTGGTGTCATCACCGTCATAGGTAGTTTCCAAGATGCATACGAGTGCAAGAGGCTGGCTGTTGAACAGGCCCAACAGGACCTAATCCTGGATGAGTCAAAACATGCTTATGAGGATAAACAAGAGACAGGCTCAGGAACGTCCCGACGCTCGCCCTGATCCCTAGAGCATTGTCTCACGCTAGAAACCCTAACCAAAGTTTTACCTCCCAATTCTATGATTTTCGCTTCGCCGGCTACATTGGAGCCACCAGAGGCACCCGATTTGCCCAAAGAAGCAAAACCAGAAGAAGAGAAAAATGACCCACTCGCCAAGAAGGACCCCATGACCCGGGCCTGGAGCCCCAACGGTGCAAACCACAATAAACCTCGGGTCAACCCCAAGCAAAGGAGGGACAAACTCCACCAGTGCTGTTAACATGCACTAATCCTTGTTTTCCCACCTTTTTTAAAAAAAAGAGGAAAAATATATGATTGCTATGCACGAAAGGGTCTCACGCCCTAGACAGCTAAGAAAACAATTTTCTAGAGAACAGCTCGGGGACTATGTCCTAAGTGCTACGCAACATCTCCCCCCTGAGTAAAGCCATACTGGCTAGTCAACACTCAAGCTCGGGGGCTTTGCACTGACATGACAACGCCAAAATAGTCACGTTGGTTAGTGTGGTCTCAGCACTCAGACATGTTATACTAACCTGCCCAAGTGCTCGGGGGCTACAACAATACAATCACGCAACTATTGGTCTGCAAAAGCGGAATTTTATTCAGATAATATTTTTACACAAAAAAGCAAACCAACAGGACCCGACCTCAACGAGAAGTGTCCCTGATGACTTGCTCTACATTTACAACCACCGCAATGGCATTGGTGGCGACACCAAAATCGGCTATCAACCATTTGACGTTGACGTCTTCGGGCACCTCTGTCTGCAACGGGAACCCAGGCTCCATCACATGTAGGTCCACCTCCGGCTGAAGACGAAGGTGAGCGACAACAAGGGCCGCCGCGGCCCTTGGCAAACGCCATGTGCCGTTACCTCCCTGATTCACACCGGGAGACGGAGAGCCTGCTCACGAAGGTCTGACCCCGTCGGTTGCACCAACATGACGGCGGCCTCCACTGCCCTCTGCAGCGCCACGCAGTGGTTGCTATTAATCCGGGCCATGGCGGCACCACCACATGCCCAATTCGTTGACTCATCATGCAGACGAGTCACCTCCACCAGTCTGACGACCAACTCCTCATTGGCCCGGTGAAGATCCACCGCTTCAGCCAGGACAGCGCCTAGCTGCTCTTGAATCGCTGAAAAACGTGGAGGTTCAAAGTCAAGACAAGAAGCAATTTCGCAACAGAAGCAAAGAAGTTCAACTCACCGGCGAGCCAAGTGTGGGTCACCATATTTGTGGCCCTGGCATCGGCGCCTCCCCGTCCGTGGCACCGAGCGTGGTCTCGGCCGCCGCAAGGCACTCCTTCAGTTGTTCCACCTCCGGACACCTATTTTGGAGGGATTTCCCAGCTACGGCCAGCTCCTCTCGCACGTTATGGATGTCGTGCTCATCTCCTTCGGCCTCCTCATCGTCGGAGGAAGAAGGCTTGCATTGCCGAGGGACGTGACGAAGATAGGGCCTCTCGGATGGTGGCGGGCCACGGTATCGAGCATGCCGATGAGAAACCAATACACCAAGAAACGCATCAGATCCATCCCCAACAAAGTCAACAACAAGATCTATCTTTATCCGAACCCCATCAAGCCCAGGCGAAGGTCCGAGCGGAGCAAGGCATGCCCCTCTTGGCAGATCCCTCCTCAGGCTCCTCCCGCTGGTGTTTCTCTCCGGCCATGGACGGTAGGCAATATCTAACGACGACAGGAGATGCAACAAGCGAAAGAAGGTGAGCGTGCAAAGGCTATTATGCGAATGTACTTCCATTCCTCTATTTTATAGGTAGGGGATGCACATGGTCGATGGAATCTAGCAGTCTCCATGGGTGAAAGCAAGAGTTAAGGCCCGGCTATGCCCCCACGATCTCTGAGAGGCACAGCTTCTGAGATAGACGCGTGGGGAGACAAGCTGTCAAAACCGACACCTCAGCTTCGTGGAGAAGGAACCCATCCATCTAACCACGGAGGCCGTAGGACCAAAACGTCTAAAATTCGATGCACCATCACCCGAGCCAGTGGAGGCGAGTGGTCTGACACTCAGATTGGGTACTCGGCCCAGCTCACCCCTTCAGCAGGTGTAAGCGGTAGCGATTCATTCACTATCAACCCTGCCCCTCTAGAGTCAGGGATCACCAGTCTGACTCTAAATCCTCTGACACTCGGTGTCACGTAAATCTCCAAATACCTAAACATGCTCGAAGTACCTTATTTCAGCGGATGTGTCCCTTTGGGGGAAACAAGAAAAGTGGATGGCCCATGGCTGTAACCAAAGTACGAGCTCCTGGAATCTGGTAAAAGAGTTTTATGACATGCCCTCGCTGGTCTGGCTTTGTCCTGTTGCTTCCTTTTAGTGAAGTGGACATTAACTCGTTCTACCCATTATCAGCTCGAAGAGTAACACACGCAACTGCCAACAGCTACTCACGCGTTCGTTACTCGCCCACAGTGGTGCCCGAACCGGGACACTGTTATACTGGCCTCAGGGCTCTAGGACAGCGTCCTCACTCTAGCACTAACGAGGTTCACAAAAATTCGTATCACGTCGCTTGACAGATCTCCAAGAAAAACATGACACCCTCAGTGCTCAAATGACCTACTATAGGTCACCCTAAAAATTAACTAGCTTAGTGACGTGCGGGCGATGGAGGTGCACCTACCCCATCCTCATTATTGTTTACGACTAGGACTTAATGATGCGCAACCACTATTTACACGCCAGAATACATCGGGAACCAACTTCTCGAGTACGGCGGTATTTCTACCCTAACACGACATCTACAATGTCCTAGAAGCTACGCTTTCGGTTATTGGGAACACCACCTGAACACGGCGTTAACAACTTCCCAAGGGCTACGCCTAGGAAACTACATTTCCTGATATGGGGTGTACCACCCGAGTCAAGCACTTGTTGTAACATAACCAACCAAATTATAAGAGCACAAGTACAAAAACAAGCGCCCGAAACACTCAAATTTTCGAACTTAAGCCCATATAATCCCGGTAGTCAATCGAAACCACGAAGGATTTCAAACCAACTCGCTTACAACCAAGATCGCATCATTCAACATAACACATCACACGTTACATTTCACAAGTACTTAAATAAAAGTTTACAACACCACGGAGTAGCAAATATTACAAACCAAGTTTATAAAGTAGCGGAAGCATAAAGACACACACACTTAGTTCAATTACGATTGCCAGTCTTACAAATCATGATCCACAAAAGCATTAAGAAAGGGAACTAAAAGACAATCACGCCCCAGTGATCTAATCCTCATCACCCGCCGGGTGGAGGCAATTCTTGCAGAAGCCTCGATACAGCATGTCATCTGCAACAGGAGGGAATAAACCCTGAGTACGGGAATGTACTCAGCTAAACTTACCCATCGAAACGGAAAATAAAAGACACCAGGATCGTGCAAGGCTTTCATAATTGGAGTTGGCTGACATCATATTTTGTGAAAAAGCATAAGTAGTAGTAACTCTTTTAACCTGTACTAGGAGTCATTTTTAACATTAACTTGTCATCTATCTTAGCACTTGTACTAAACATTCACTTGATTATTAAGCAAACATTAATAACCATAGCAAGTATAAATTGAGGCAACATTAAAATCATCATCCAATTAACCATCCTTTCAATTAATGGAATCTACATTGTCGCTGCTCAAGTCAAGTGCTCACTAACCGGGAGCGACGGTGATTCGAATCGAATTCCTATCTAGCTGGAGGGGTACTTCTAACACTCACCAAGACACGCCTAGCGAGGGCTGCTCAGGTCACCTTTGGTACAATTCAGGAGTCGCGGATTCGACTGATGTCGCATCCCAAGGGCAACACTCTGTCAGGTGATAGGGACTCTAAGCCCCCTTGGTCTTACGCCAATGTCCCCAAGCACAACCTTACTTCCTCTAAGATGCGACCTACCCTTCGATTCTCAGCCTGAACTGTATTACTCGGCTTCGCGATCGGAACGGCTTATCCGGCCAACTAAGTGTTAGACTACATTCAACATGACTCAAGGACGTACAGCGAATCGGTCCTTAAATGACTCAGATGGGCATAGCTTCGCACCCAAGACGTGAAGTGTCTTGCAGCTGCACTATCGAACTCTCGCCCGGTCTCAATTTATTTTTCATCATGGTTCTTTTCCACGATAGCAAATATAGCCAACCGTGACCCACTTCATCCTAAAGCTCGTGGATGACCGTAAATCACCCGACTTCTACCGCACTAAGAATGGCTAAGCATTAACATATGCCTAAACTTTAATTGGGATTTCAAGTTCTATATCTAGACAAGGATAGATATAATACAACAAGTGTTTTTCACTCAACTCCTACAAACTTAATGCAGTAAACAAGTAAAAGTACTCAAAGGTATAAATATACAATAGTTGGGTCAGCATGCACCGGGGCTTGCCTTTTAGAAAGGAAGAAGGGCGGTGGTCCGGGCACTCAAGTAGCTCTTCAACGGCGCTTCCTTTGCTGGCTGGCTCTTCGGGCTCCCCCGGCTGCTCCTGATCCTCCTCCGGAAGTGCTCCCTCGAATTCCAGGAGTGTCACCCC
>CM039590.1:21847957-21971701 GCA_022457205.1 Saccharum spontaneum | reverse complement strand
ATGCTCACCTATGTACTCACAGTACGCAGAACTTGCAGGGGGAGGCTACGACGTCTCGAGGGCTTAAAGTTATATGCTAGCTTATCATTAAGTCATACGGGGACTACTGTCAGAGATATGGGCCAGGGGTACCTGCACCGCCCGTAAATATGACTGCCACCAAGCTATCGGCCCAGCAGCCGACAAGGAGGAGGCCCACAAGGTCTGACGCGATCAACCAACGTGGGGATCAAGGCAAATCAAGGCGGGCGTATGAAAGTCCTATGTTTGGTGTTGGTAATTAGAGACAATGCCCAAGTGTTAATCATGTGCTTAAGATTGTATGTGGCAAAGGATGATTAGCACATAGCATGTTGAAGCATGATGATCAAGTGTGGATGATGAAGTGCTTACCATGGTGATGAAGGAGGAATAAGGTGCAACCCTATGATGATCAAGGCAAAGGTATATGCTAGGGGTTGTACTTTGGTAACCAAGACACCTAGTGAGTGTGGTTACATTATAGGTTAGATAGCCGTACTATAAAGAGGGGAATTATCGTATCAATTCTAGTCCTACATGTGCCTCTAGGTGACATTTCATTGAGCATATGCATTTGGATAGAGCTAATAATGCCTCGAAAAATGATTGTGAAAATGCTAACACACTTGCAAATGACGATGATCACTTGGTGGTGTTAGCACATTTGCGTCAGCGCTTTTCGGGAAATAAAATGTCTATTTTCCACTGTGCCAGAGGTGAAGAAACGGAGGCGAACGGAGGTCACAGAGGTGATCGGACGCTAAACCGGACATGATCTCTGTTTATATCGGACGCGTCCGGTCAGTGCTGAGTGTTTGCACGCGTCTCGGTCTTGTGATCGGATGCAGATGCGCGTCCGGTCACGATCAACCGGATGTGTCCGGTCACGCGTGGAGGCTTACTGGAAACGACCGAACGCTGGCACTATGGCGTCCGGTTCGTCTAGCGTATGTGTCCGGTCATGCGTGGAGGCTTACTGGAAACGACCGGACGCTGGCACTGTGGCGTTCGGTTCGTCTAGCGTGCGCGTCTGGTCGCTGACACGCTGGAGCGCTGCTCGGCTTGACCAGCGCATCCAGTCGGTCACGGGACCAGTGCGTCCGATCGTGCTTCGCGCGTGGGTGGTGTCGCACCTGCGCGTCCGGTCAGTTCGACCAGCGCGTTCGGTCAGCCCGACAGCAGCAGAATTCAGCGCCTAACGGCTATTTCGGGTTGGGGACACTTATAATACTTGGTGGCCGGCTCTTGGCTCCCTCTCTTGGACATTTGACATACTTGTGAGCATATTGAGCTAAGCCAAAGCATCCCCTCTCATCCCAACTCATCTCCCTTGCATTCAATTGCGATTCTTGAGTGAGATTGAGTGATTTAAGTGCATCGATCATTAATTTGCATCTAGAGGCACTTGAGGGATTGATTTGCTGTGGTTTTTTTCTTGTTACTCTTTGTGGTTGCCGCCACCTAGACGGCTTGGAGCAGCTTGGAGGCGTGGCAAATGTTGGTGATTGTTCTTGGCCACCTCCCGTGATCTTGTGAGGGGTTTGTACCTTCCCTGGCAGAGTGCCGCTAGGTAGCATTAGTATATTGCTCATGTCATTGCAACTCCTAGCCATTTGGTAGGTTCTTGTGGCGCCTTTTGAGAGGCTCGGTGTGTGACCGATTAACCACCGAACCACGTGGTTGAGGGGGACACAACGGGGACTAGCGTGCCGGCAAGCACGTGAACCTCGGGATAAATCATCGTGTCTTCAATTCATTGATTGTGATTGATTTGTCTCGGTGGTTTGGTTATCTTGGATATTATCTTTTGGATATTGATTGGTTGGCTCAATTCATCGCCCCTCGGTGAAATCTCTCGTATCTCTAACTTGCATTACATTTCAAATAATTACTTGTTTGCTCTTGCTAGCTTGTTGTTGTAGCTTGTGTAGTTTTAGTTTTGTGTAACTTGCTAGCTTGTTTAGTTGTCGCTCTTGCGGTTTGACTTGTGCGGTTGAGTAAAATATTTTAGAATTGTCATTTGGATAGGTGGCTTGCAACACCCCGTAGGCTAGGTAAAACTCGCTTCTCGCTATTTGTTATATTGATAAACTTGTTTAGCATACTTTGTAGGAATTTTTATTAGGCTATTCACCCCCCTCTAGCCATCAAGACCTTTCAGCGTATCTGGACGATAGCAAGGATCAATTTGTTGTAACAAACTAGGAAACAATCTGTCAGCCCGATCGCCCTCTCTGTTACCCTACCTCTCCTGCCTATATAAAGGAGGGTAGGGACCTTAGGCTCGAAATCCAATCTTCTACCAATTCCATCTACCTCGTAGCTAGGAGCAACAGCCCCTGTAATTGAGCATACGAATACAAGAGCAGCTGCACCAATAGAGTAGGGATTAGCGTGTACCATGCCTCGAACCAATATAAATTTCTATGTCTCGTGTACTACCATCTGATTCTGTCTACACGATTATATTGCCAGAGCAAAATAATCCGATAGCTAGGCAAAGTGCCTACCCTACCTCAGCCATTGATGTAGGTGCAAGAACGAGAGGTCGAACAAGATAGTAAGGAGGATAGAGCTAAGAGCAAGGCCAATAATAAAGTCAAGTTACTTGGCTATAAGTCAAGCTACAAGAGCCAAGTTATATAATAAGTGTCTCATATTTGTCTTAAAAAAGTTTCTCTCTTCTATTCCTCCTCACAACACTTGCTACTTAGGTCCACTAATACATATACTTCCGTGCCCAGCTTGGTGCTTGCATGGGAGCCAAGCCCTCATCTCTCTCCTCTCTTCTCTCCTTCACATCAACATTAACTTGGCAATAAGCTCATTATTGTACTTGCTCTAACATGCAAGCTCCTCTTTATTGGAGGGCAAAAAGGACATTCACTATCATGTCTCTCTCCTAGGATTAGAGAAATTAATGTTATGATTATTGTTGTGCCCTATGTTAAATGACCGTGATTACAAGTATCCGATAAATCTATCTATTTGCAAAAAAAAATTTACAAATAAGAACTTGTGGTCACCCTCATTCTTTTTTTCCTTCCTCCATTGTTTACTTTATATCTCGTCTTCCTGGTTCTCTGCACCTTCTTCGCCACTTACACTATCTAGGTAATACCCCAATAGTATAGACGAGCAATAGCCATGATGCAATGGAATTTTAGAATGAGTGGAATTTATTGCATTATGCTTTTATGATGGAAATTATTTTAAGAAAAATTGATTTTGTTTGAATTTGAATTTTTCATAGATGTTTAATAAGATGAATGGGAATGGTAAAGGAATCTATGGCTTGTGAACTGAGCAACTTTTTGTGGAGGGACCTGTCCACTCGAGTTTAAATTCTTGGCTTGTATGGACATTGGTGTGCGTATTTTTTTAGATTTTTTTCTAGCATTTAACTGCACTATTCTTCCATAAGTAATGTGTCCGTAGTCGACAGTGACACATCTGTATTGACGATCCAATCCTTCATAGGTGCTCACAAGAATAGAGTATGCACATGTGTTTATACTTTATAGAGATGAATGAGCATATATGTATGTAGACGACTGCTTGTGTACTTGGTTTTCTAACGAAACATCTATGGGTTGGTGTGAAGTATCTCATGCGCATGTTGCAGATGGGAAGTTCACAAACCATAGATAAGCTGGCTGATGGTTTTTATGGCTTATAAACCGGTTGATGTTGTTTTGTTGTGAGAGAAAAATATTATACCATGGCTGATAAGTCGGGCTGATAAATTCAAGCGAACATGGCCTAATTTCAATTCTAATAGTGTTTTTGTTCTTTCTTTCTTTCTTTCTATAATGTAAAGTCCAATACGATCCGAGGAGCACCGGCTACAAACATGGTATATCCCTCCGTAAGTAAAATTATTACTCCCCCCATTTCAAATTATAAGACACTTTGATTTTTTTGGTTCATCCATGTCTAGATGTATAGTAAAATATATACGTGTAAAAAAGTCAAAGCGATGGATGATAAAAAAAAATTAAAGCAACTTATAATTTGAAACGGAGGAGTACTTGTGAGTGTTGACTTTTACTATTCCTAGTTTGAGAAGTGTTTGTCGGTGAATCCCTATTTAAACCCGTATAAATATTTAACTGCTACTATCCACTATATCAAGCCTATCAAATATATTTTCTTGTTGTATTTAACTAAGTGTTTCAGAATTTATTATGTGGTCAAGTTTTTAACAGTGTAACTATATGGGTGTGTGAATTACGTACCAGAGTAGGAGTATCTGAAAACAGAGGAAATCGCTGTATGGACTGCAACTATCTCCAGAGGAGTGGCGTTGCGTCATTGCGTGCAGAAGATGCCAAGTTGGCCTTTCCTTGTTCTTGGTCTTAACCGTAGACACGGAGGTAGGTGGGTGGATGGGGGGCCTTCGGGTTTCGGCGTGCGCCGCCGGCCCAAAACCAGCGGCTGCCCAACGAATTCGCCGGCGGCCCACTGTAAACGCCTGATGCGCCTTGGCCTGTACTCCAAGCAACGACCGCGCGAGCAAAACGTGCAGGCCCTGTTCCTGTTCTAGCGCCGTGTACGACCGCTAGCTGAGATACTAGTACTACGCGACCACAAAACAATGGGCCGCGAAACGGCGGCGGCGCTCTACGCGGCATCTTCAGTTGAGTCCTGATCCTACGCTCCGGAGAAGACTGCTAGGGCTGTGTTCAGTCCCCTGAAATGGGTGAAAAATGTATTGTAGCATGTTTTTGTTTTATTTAGCAAATAGTATTTAATCGTTGATTAATTAGATTCAAAATGTTCGTCTCGCAAAGCACAACTAAATTGTGCACTTAGTTTTTAATTTTATCTGTATTTAGTACTACATGCATATATCGCAAGTTTGATGTGACGGTAATTTTTTTTTGCATAGTATATTTTTGAGGAACTAAACACAGTCTAGATGTTGTGGTTGAAATGTTTCTCTGGCCTTGTTTAGATCCCCAAATTGGGGATCTCCGAATTACTATAGCGGTACTGTGTTGCACTATAGTATTTTTTATAGTGAAATTTAGAGCTGAATTTGGAGAACTAAACATGAGTACATGACCTCTGCTTGAAACTTTCTTCGCTACCCGGCCGGGGGGGCCAGCGTCTCTCTCCTGAAGCTGAGAAGGCACGCATTTTATGTTCTGGGAATGCAAGGAACAACGGCACGGATGTGAGTATCCAATTCAACAGTACGGTAATAAAATATAAATCTTTCCAATGATGAGCAGCTAAAATGGCAAGCCTATTTACAAAGGCCCAACGATCCACCGATGTTTTTTTTTTGAGAACACGACTTTACGTATACGAGTATTTCATTAAATAAAATGATCCACCGATGGGAGAATCATGCATCGACCAACACTCAACAGCGCGTTGTAACTGTAAAACCAATTCAATCACGTCCAAAATGAAAGAGATTCCTCTGCAGCGAGCTGCTGAATAGCAAAGATCAGAGTTAAACTGCAAATCTTGATTAGATGCCTCAACTTGCGAGTTACAGACACACAGGGTACAGTCACAGAAATGAAACAATGGATGGGTTCAACAAAACACAAAACAGGAGCTCGATTGTTGCTTAGTCGTCACAGGCTCACAGCGACTAGGAGCGAGCAGGAAATCTTTTTACAAAAGAGTTAACAAAACAGACACGGTAAACCACGTTCATTATTCAGTGAAGAGCGACAGAGACGGCGGGTAGAAGCAGTCCTCGAAGCTCCACAGCCCGGCCGGCGCCGGCACCTGCGCTTCTTCAGCGACGGCGACGGCGGCAGCGGCAGCGGTGGTGGAACCTGCAGCTGCATTCCCGCCCTCCATGTAGGGGATGCCGAGGAAGTTCATGTAGTTCTCGTAGGCCATCAGCTCCTCGGACAGATCCTTGACCTCGTCGGACACCTGTGTCTGCGCCTCCACCTTGGGCGCCGGGAGAACGGCCGGGGCCTGTGCGGCAGCAGCAGCCCCCGACGCCGCCGCAGTCGGCCCGGTGACGGTGGGGGAGGTGTCGTTGGGGAAGTTGACCTTGGCTTTGGCGCCCCTGATGCGCCTGGCGGCGCGGTCGTACGCGCGCGCGGCGGCCTCGGCGGTGGGGTAGGTGCCGAGCCAGACGCGGACGCCCTTCACGGGGTCGCGGATCTCCGCCGCCCACTTGCCCCACGGCCGCTGCCGGATGCCGCGGTACTGGTTCTTGCGGCCACGCTTCGCCTTCTTCGCGAGCGGCGCTGCACGGGAACAGTCAGTCAGTTCGCTGGATGGCGTGTTGTCGCCGGGAGAAAATGAAGGAAGAAACAGAGCAAGAGCTGCTTACCTCTCTCAGGGGCAGGGGTGTGCGAGGCGTGGGAGTCCTCGGCGTCGGCTCCGGAATCAGGCCAGAAGTCGGCGGCGGACACCCGGCGCCGCGCCGGGATGTAGTCGAAGATGATTGCACCGCCGCACATGGATTCCTCGAGTAACTTGGAAGGGGAAAGGTTCTTGGTTGAGTGCTTGAGGGAGGATAGTATCGAAGTGGAGTGGAAACTAGGGGAGTCGGCGGGCGCGTGTTTTCTGCGGACGCTGGATTTGGTTCGCGGTATGAGACGACCGACGGTGTATTTATACAGCTTCGAGTTGTGGGCGCGGAGGGGCCGGTGACCTGGGTGGGTGAGACTAGCTGGAACCAGAAGTGCAAGGCTGGTGCCCCCGAGCTGGAACCCAAACTGAGGTGACAAAGCATTGAAGTTTTTTTTTTTTTTGCGAGCAAAGCATTGAGCCATTGACGTAATTATGGTCCCAAATTAACCAATCTAGCTTATCCGGGCACTAGCGTTAGATGGTTCAGAAGCATTATGTGTATATTTTTTTAAAAAAAACTACAAATTGCGTCTGATTCTGCGAAAGAAGCCCCGTCCATGTCGCCCTAAATGTTTCCAGGCGTCCGATCTGCGATCATGTAGCCCAGATTTGTTGAATCCGATTCTGCCTGGATCAGCTTCCTGTGCTTTTCGTTTGCTTCTGATTCTGCGCTAGAAGCCCTGTCCACGTCGCCCTAAATGTTTCCAGCCGTCCGATCTACGATCGTGTGGCCCAGATTTGTTGAATCCGATTCTGCCTGATCAGCTTCCTGTGCTTTTCGTTTGCTTCTGATTCTGCGCTAGAAGCCCTGTCCACGTCGCCCTAAATGTTTCCAGCCGTCCGATCTACGATCGTGTGGCCCAGATTTGTTGAATCCAATTCTGCCTGGATCAGCTTCCTGTGCTTTTCGTTTGCTTCTGACGCTTCTCCTCTGCTTCTCCCGCTTCTCATCAAAATCTAGAGAAACACATATATATACCTCAGCTTCCACTTCTACTCCAACAAAAAAAAAAAAGCCGCATCTCTCCCGTCCTCTCACTCTCTCGTTCTCTCCCGAAGCAGCGGCGACCAGGGCGACGGCCGCCGCCGGTCCTCGGGGCAGCGGAGGCCGCCCTCCTCCCTCCTCCTTCCTCCCTCTCCCCCGCACTCTCCCTCTCTTCCGACGTGGTGGTGTGCCAGCCAGCCCCAGCGACGCCGGATGGCGGCGATGCGCTGCCAGAGCGACAGCTCCATGGCCTGCGGCGCAGCACCGCGTGTGGGCCCCGATGTTGGCCGTCGCCACGGAGTGTCGTGACCCCGCGCACGCCGGTTTCCGCCGGCACGGCTTCCCCCAGCGCTGCCTCCTCCCACTGGTAAGAAACCCTAGCTGCCTCTTCGGCGTCGCCGGCCAAGCTCGCCACAGCGAACGGCAGCAGCCACGCAGTATGAAAACCTAGCTGATGGGGGCTCCACTGGTCACCGATTCCCAAACCCTAATTTTTAGGACCTTGCCGTTATTGTTTTCTTTCCCTTTATCAAGATTTTCCGTATATATTCATGTCCACCAGAATTTTGGCCGTGCAGCATGGAAAGATAAGAGATGATTAGTGTTGTAGTTGGGATTTCGAAAAGCAAACCTATTTTTCAGTGAGCTTGATACTTGATTCAGTCCATTTTTCAATTTGTCCTGCCTAGGAAGGTACAACTTTTACCTTCAACTTGATAGTTCTCTAATGACAAAGAAAGGTGAGCGCAGCAAGATATATGAGCATGGATGTAATTTTCCTATTTTTTCCTTATTGGTACATGCTTTGCTTTTTGACATAATTATTAGTGGCTCCATGTACATCATAGGTCCTTAGCTTTTAGCCTCTAGAAAAGATACCTGCTCGTATGTTGAAACAATATAGATCGATGCATTGGTATGAAATGTTCAGAGATGGATGCATTGCTATGAACTATTCGGTGGACACATTTTCAAATAGCACTTAATTGCTCCGTCTTGTAGGGTCCATTTTTCAGAGGAGTGTAGGTTGTGCAAGGTTTCTCATAGATTTGTGTGATGATCTTCGAGCACATGCTTCAACTCATTTGCTAAGCCATCCTTGATGGTCATTTATGAAAGTTTGGTGTCATTTGTCTTCTTTAAGAATAAGAGGTTGCTATGCTCTTTATTTTTCCCTGGCAGTGCAATTTTATGGCTATGTACTACACATTGGTTAGGCTAAAGTCATGGTACATGTTATTCAAGGTCGATGATTAGTGGGTTCCTACCTTTTTTCGCAATAAATAATTGTATAGCATGTTGAGTGATTGTGGATTGTAAAAAAAAATTAATGTTGTTTTGTGTTTCCATTTCATCAAACATAAAAAAAGGCATTATCATGCTTTTGTGTTAGGTTACATTTGTTAAACATGTTGACATTAGCATTCTTTTTTGTTAGGTTCATGTTTAACAAGTCAGAGAAAACTGTGTCGATTCAACTGAGCAGGTAAGTTACTGAATAAGGTTCAGTGGTACTTGTACATAAAAAATAGTTCTTTACAATCTTATTACTTTTTCCCTTTTTCTTTTGAAAATAAAATTGTTGCACCACTTCATCATTGTTGGTGTAGGACTAGCGCTGCTCCATCGATGACAAGTGCCTCCACATATGCTCCCCTACACAACTAACAGGTAGGCTCTGCCTTCAGTTTTACGAAGATTTGGAATTAACTGCATTCTACATTCTGAATCTTTACTACCATCCTAACCTCACTCCATCTACAAACTAAATATATAAGGAGATGTGGTATATTTTTGTGAATGCCAAAAATATACTTGGATTAGGACTCTGATGCCAAGCCTTCGTGCTGACAAATTTAAAAATAACATTATTTGAAAGAGCAACAAGGTCAGTGCTTTTTTATGTCTTTTTTTTGCTTGTGTGACTTGTGGCTGCTATTAGTTAGTGCACATGTCCATGTGCTCTTTCCAATAGTTTCCTGTTTTAAACTTAAAGTCATGCCGTTTTTTATTTCTATCTACACTGATGGACTACATTTTCTTTGTTACCAATCCAGACGACCTTCCTCAGGACATATTTACTTGAGCATAGCATTTGCATATGTTTAGGTGCTTACATATCCCCACTTGGTACTTTAGCAGCTTTATAGGCACATGTGGAATGAACTGATGTAGCTATTTGTCTTTGATGCCTGCAACACTAGCTTGTGCTTAGGGATGAAATATACCTTGCAGATAGTATTTGAGAATGGACTCAATTAAATTGAAAATGAAAATATGGATATTCGACAGTTGTCATTGCCTATTTGTGCTGTGATTTTATTTTTCTAAGTGATTTCACCTTTTCTGGGCAGATGTCTTCCTGTACAGATGGTTTCATTTTACTCATTTGTCGCCTTGTCTGCTGTTGCATACCATTTTTCTCTTTCTTGTATTTCACTTCATTTTAACTCAGGAATTAATTGCACGGCTGACCGTTTTCCACACTGAACCCTGTGCTCGGCACTGACAAATGCTTGAGTGTTGTGACATTTTCTGGCAACATCTTCACGCCATAGGCAGTGCGAGTTTAGCATCCATACCAAATATAGGTGCTCCTCAAAACCAGCAAGATCCCAACTGATGAATATCTTTTCTAAGTTTTGTTGTTGTCAATGCAAATACTCAATTAATTTCTAATAGAACTATTGCCGTGTTTCCCAAAAAAAAATTCAATAGTCAGTATACACAGCCTTCTGCCGGTCTTGTGCTGCTATATTGATTGGTGCATTCTTCAAATTAAATCTAGGGTCGCTACAATTATATAAGCAAAGTACATTTCTTGCACAAAAAAAGAAGAATCAAAGTTCAGTTTGTTTTGTTCCATATACCAGTTTTATAGTTTTATAGCATGGGAAACCTCAGGATGTTTAAGGAAACATATTTCTTTAGTTGTGCAAAAAAAAAAAAAATAGAGAGCGGAGAAGCCACACGCCATATAAATACCTAAAGTCCACTTGGACAATAAGTCAGGTCTCCATTTCTTCCCCTTCTTACTAATATAGTTGATTTGGTACTCTTTGCAGACAAGCCATTCCCCTGGACATACAAGATGCTGAGATCTCCAGTGCGAAATCTTTAGATTCAAACGTTCACTTCTTGTGCTTCTTTCATTACCTGCTGACCATGCCATTATTGCAAGTTCAGTAAGGCTGCTGATTTTGTGAGATTTGGTCTTCAGGTTGGTGCATCATCCATTCCTTCGATATCCATACTCTGAATTCTGAATGTTTCACGTAATATGGTAACAATAGAACAGACTGTCAAAATTTTTTTACCACATTTGAGCAATCTGATTTGAGGCCTCCGAATGCTGCTAATGACTAGACCTACATGCATAAATGCTCAAACTCTACATGGTTAGGTATCGAAGCATGAAAACCTTAGTTTCAAACTTTGAACATTTTATAGTTTAGTCATCAAGTTCTCTTGTTTCTCGCATAGTTCTCATGGCGTCGCCTAGGCGTCGCCTAGGCGACGCCTAGGCGTCCAGGCGCTCCCCCATCGCCTTGCAAAATGGGCGCCTAGGCGGGCAAGGCGGGCGCCTAGGCGAGCAAGGCGGGCGCCTAGGCGTCCAGGCGCTGGTACATCGCCGTGCCTCGCCTTTACGCCGTAAGAACTATGGTTTCTCGGTCTCCATTTGCCCACTCACAACTGTTTGTATATTTTATCATCTGAACTCAAATTTTTTTGCTTACATGCAGACATCCCAAAATTCAGGATCTTGTCCAGATAACTCCCTATTTTTGCACCACATAAAATGCTTGCAGCAAGTGCTGGAGAACGATCGCAACGGCACGTTGTTTGCCTCCGTGTTACCCTCTCCATCACCATGATCCGGTAACCAGCAACTGCAAGTTGGCCTGACTCTTTTTTTTTTTTTGCGTCTCTTGTTGCTTTTAACTCTACCATCTCAAATTATCTTCTCTATCTCTACAACTAAAACATTCCGATTGATTCCGTCCACCGGCGACGCTGAACTCGCTCGCTCGCGTGCCCACCCAGCGCTCCCCTCGGACGCTTGCCCGTTCGCGAGCTTGCACGACGCCAATCAAGCTCGCTCCAAATTGGCTTCCTCCAATCACGCTCTCTCCAAATCCCGTCTCTCCCTCACCGCAAGACGATCCCGGCGATCGTATCCGTTTCCGTGATCGACACTTCGACAGTACCATCGCGTGCTCAGTGCTCCCGTCTATTGTAGTCGCCCATAGGTCATAGCGCTCCCTCCCTCCTCGACCTCAGCAACTGCATCGCCCGGAGCCACAAGCCCGTGATCCGGCGCTGCCTCGTCCGACGTCGTTGTCGTCCTCGAGCCAGCCTCTACGGCCACGACCGAATCAAGGACGCCGCCGCTCCGACGTCCCTGCTCTGAGGTCTGTGCCACCAACCATCCGCGGCCATGACACCCTGCTTCGTCGCTGTCGTCCTCGAGCCGCCCTCCATGGCCACGACCACCACGCGGAAGCGAGGACGCCGCTCCGACATCCCTGCTCTGCTTCACGGCGTTCTGCATCCTTCCCGGCAACGGTGAGCAGTCCGAACCCAAAACCTCGTGTCCCCATCACAGACGTCACGGAACCACCAGCACATACACGGCACATGCACACGCTGGGTCGCCGCGCTCACCGCTCGTCGGGTGAGAGCCGCGCGGCCGCCCTGCCCTAGCGCCTCGGCTCCCCGGCGCCGACCCCGTGCGCCACGCGGACGGCCGCTTCGAACCCCGTGCCCGCCTCATCCCCTCTCTCTCCCTCTCCCCATTTCCTGCTTTCTTCTCCGTTTGGTCCAGCCGCAGCGGTGCCGGCCGAGCACCGTGAACCGCGATCTGCTCTGCTTCTTAAGGGGTGACATCATGATGACGTCATATAGGATCTTTTTCCTATAGTAAGAAAAGCTACAAATACAAATCCAATACACTTATACATACCCGACATCCATGGCCGTGAACCCCGATAGCCAGCAGCCGGCGGCCGCCTTCAGCACTTCAGCAACTAGCAGCCAGCAGCGAGGGACATGTGTGTTTGATTACTCGTTCTGCAGCCCATGTACAATTTGGCATTGTTCTTCAGTACAGTAGACCATGAACGAGGATATATGCATGGTTCCACATATATTGAATACTTATGAATCAGCAATACACCATGGTAACAACGAACTGCATATATAGGATTGGATATGCCTCAAAGGGCATTGAACCCTGCAGTACACCCATGTTTTGCAACACTGCATATGCCTCGTGGAGTACAGTGTATGCAGATTCGAAGGTGGAGCGTTCTGACTGGTTCAATATATAGTACCTCAGGTCTGAAAAATATCAAATATGCATGAGCTGACAATATGAGCAATGTACTATGAATAACTAAAGGATGGAATCTAGAGGTGAAGGATATGAATTTTGCTTTTACATTATGCGGTACCTCATTGCGTGATAAAACTGTAGCAGTCCGACAATTGCAAAAACTAAATGTAGATGCTACTTGTTCTCAAGCAAAACTAAAAACAGATGCTATTCCTATCTCTGTTTTTTCTATAGTACAATTTTCTTGGCAATCAGGATCAGTTATCTGAGTAGACTTAGGAGTCTGATATTGACATGCTAGAACCATTTTTGTTTGCCTTTCTTTTTCTCTCTTGAAAACACAGGAGAACTGCGTTTCATTATATTAAGAAGAAAAAAAGGAGGGGAAAGACCCCAGTTACAACACACACCACACCACTCCAAAATAAAAGTACAGAAGCGTCTGTGGAAACAAATAGACGACCAAGACTAGACGTCCTCCAAACTACAGGGCTACAGGGGGAGGGGGAGGCTGGGAAGCCAAGAAAGATAGCCCACGAGCCCCCGCCACAGCCCAAAGCTGACTCTCCATTAGAGCAAAACCCAAAACGCCACCCAAGCTGCCTTTCTTGTTAGTCATATATTACATGCTGTAATGCTGTTGGACTCATAATATGATGCTTAGTTGTGATTCCTTTAGTTCCCTTCGTTGTGGTGCCGCAGGTTAAGAATCCATGGCATAAGGCCATAAGCTCATTTTCCAACGAAGAAATGCCTCTTTTTTTTCCTTGATATAATCGTCTAATCAGATAGGAAACTACTTATACAAATGCTTATGCATGCACCCAGTTATGAAGTTAGGTAACCTGAGGAAATTGCTTGTTTCGCATCCCTAGCTTTGTCACATTTTTTAGTTCTTGAGAGCATGCTTTCTTTATGACTGCTGCTTGTCCTGAATTGTTTTTCTACTCTAAATTCATTGCCAATATTCTCAGCTGTTTAACTTATATGTTTATAGTGCCATAGTGGAACTACCAAAGGTTCATGTATTTATTATACTGCCCAGATTAGTCCATAACTTGTTCTGCGCCCTGCATTTCTAATTATTGGTCTCTAACAATTCAGTTGTGATGGGCCAGTTTTTTGTGAAAGGATTCACCTGTCTTGGGATGGATTCAAGTGCAGGAGGTCTTCAATGTAGTACTTTGGGTTGTTCAGGTGAACATTTTTCTTGTGTGGAGATACCATTGAGAGGAGTTATAGCTGAGAAAGGGAGAAACCATGATCCAATTGTAGCTGTGTGAGGACACTGTTGCTTACTTAGCAAATTTGATCTATGATATGTATGTTGGCACTGCTATATATGTTTATGCACAGAGCATTGGCTACTTGAATTGTTTGTCTGCATTCTGATATTTGAACTTCGGATAGTTGGATAGTTAAAGATGAGGTTTTCTTATAACAACAGTTTGATTGTTTGGAAGTTTTGGTATAGTAGTGGGACTCGTAAATTCAATTTGTTAGTTTTGACTTGTGAAGAGTGATAATTTACAACAATCTGATTTTGCGAACATCGCACACAAGAATAATCATTGTTGATAATAGTATAACACACGTCCAAACTTGTTATCATAACTATTTTATTCCCGTTGCAACGCACGGGCATGATCCTAGTTGAATGATGATATGTTTATTATCCCAATGCTAACATAAGCATAGCTCCAATTTTTTTGCAGAAAGTCAAAAGAGGTTATGCGAAAGTTGGAAGGATCCAACTGCTGACAGAAAATTTCCACAGCATATTCGCTTCTGCTACGACCTGCAGTGTCACAGTCAGTTCACAAAATATAAGGTCGCTCGTATATCTTTCCATGTTCTTGATGTCTATTTTACAGCCTAATATAATTACTAGGATCAGTGTCTCCCTCCGTACACTTTTATCTGCTTATAATTACTAAAGATTGATAAGATTATTTCCCCAAAGCCAACAAAAGCATAGTACCAACTTTGTGCACACACTCAACAAGAAGCTATGTGAAAGTTGGAAGGATCCAACTGTTGTCACGAATTTCCCATCTTAGGTAATTTTTTCCATGGTCATAACTTAAAAATGTTGTCTGTTAGTTGCATGAGCAGGTTCTGATTAAAAAAATGTTGGTGGGACCAATAGCACTTACGGACCAGCTGCCCTCTGCCGCCAAGCAGCTCATAACAATGTTGCTTCTTTGTTCTCTGAGAACAGAAATCAGGTATGCTCAGAGCTCTTGTCCACACCAATGGACCAAGTCACCTCTCATTTGTATCCATTGTTTTTTTATTGTCAGAGCATAAGTGGTACATGTTAAATTGACATTTTTAGTTGACTCCTTTTAAATGAAGTTTTGCAGTATCAAATTCCATCCTACTTGCAAAGTTCAAGTTATACCTCAATAGGATTGAATGAATTTTTGTGTGCCTGTTACCACCTGTGGAACATGAAGAAAGTAAGAAAAGTATAACAATATAGTTTCCAGTTGTCTTAGTCACTATCCCCTGTGCATTTCAACTTCTATATGGCTAATGGCTTCATATTCATCATAAATCCTTACATTCCAGCCTAAATAAAAGAAATATGCTCACATATTGGTCAATCAATTCAAGCACTCACTATCTGTGCTTTTTATGAGTTTGGCATTTTCTCATCAGATGTCTCTGTATCTTCATACTGTTTTACACTTCTGATAATTAGATTACCTTCTTGGTTTATATACGGATTTATAATTCCTAATTCTGCAAAGATCAATAAATACACACATTATGAAAATATACCAAACTCAAATTCTAAGGTGCCTCGTCAATCTCACAAACATAAAACATGTTTACATCTGTGCAGACACTTCTAACAATTCTTCAATGGACACCTCGGACGACAACAATCAAGGCTGGGAATCGGACCGCAGCAACACATCCCACTTATCGTTCCTACAACTACCTCCAGATGTAAGAGAGGCTCTAATCAAGCTGCTACTAACCTTGTATAATATCTGTGCCCAGTGCTCTCAAATGCTTTTGCATAGTTACTACAAGCCCCACTAGATGCTGTTGCATCTACTTGCTCCTAGCCTTGTATTATATTTCGGCCCGATGAACTGTAATGGTTTGCTATACCTGCCATACTCCGTGGTTTAGCAAACCAGATCATTCTTTGTATATATATGTATGTAGACCCAAAACATGTGCTGCTAGATGCTGCCAAGTACTATACAATTAGCTCCATGTATAATATCTATATAATTATGCTTCGACACGCTACTATTTCTGTGTCTTCGAATTTGTGCCCACATTTGCGCGCGATGGCGCGCCCCCTGCCACTAGTATATATAATCCAAATGGCAAGGACGACATCCTGACGCCTTGCGCCTTCTCCCATCCGTCCGATTTGATGTGCTTTAACGTCCAAAATTCCTACTGCAGCATGTGTATATATATAATCCAAATGGCACGGGTGCGAATTATGCATGGTAGATTCGACGGGATTTTTTCTAATTTGATTGATCTGCATTTTGGTGTGGCCTGCAGACTTGATGTGGCCAATCCTGTAATAAAAAATGACATCCTGCCTTAGTGTGAACTCACTAACACATACTCCTATGACAAGATTACGTAGTGATAGTCCATTCAAGACGAACTAGGGTACTATTTTTAGAAAATGGAAAGTTCATGGATTCAAACCCTTTAAACAAAGAGGCATCAGTCCATAAGACTACAAACGGTAAGGAAATCCATAAGACTACAAACGGTAAGGAAATAAAAGAGTTCACATCAATATTGAACAGAACAAATCCTAACACAGTAAAACGTTCACCATTGAAAGCAAAGGATTGAATTCATCTTATTTCTATAAGTTGGCACACTAAAATTAATCACTAGTTTATGGTCTTCTTGAGAACACATGGTTGCTATGTGCCTATATTGTGAGTGATGAGTGATATCAAGAAAACAATCAGTGTTTTGGTCAAGTGTGTGTGGGAATAACCGATGCGTGAGTTAGTGTGTGCAACATGTCTCTTACCTTGTCGATGTGCAAGTGTTGAACGTGTCATGATGGTCGACGGCAATGAAGAAGGTCAAGTGAGAGTCCGTGCATGGTGGACCGAGAGTGGTAAAGGGCAGACGCGAAGGCTTGGACCGAGAGACAGAGGGCCAGAGGATGAACCGTAGACGGCTAGCACTTGGGCACGCCTACAAGAAAATGTACATGTGAGGATAGTGATGGAGACGACGATTGAACCAAGTCAAGGTGGGCACACAAGCACTTGGTGATCAGCCATTCAAGGACAAGCAGGACACGCGTCGACATCGTGGACAAGATGTAGCGGTTACATGACTCCAATGGGTTTAGCGTTTTTTAGCCTCAAAACTGTGGGTGTCGGGTTTGCCAGGTTGAACCTTAAAACTGGTGAGTGGCAACATCATGAAGCTTGCATTGAGGCGAAGCAAAGTTGTGAAGATGTTGCGCCCGAGACCATCAGATGCGCAAGGAAAGATTTAGACGGCTTTAACCCTCGGGGATGTGTATCCACTATTAGCTAGTATATGAATGGTTTAGTAATCGGTCATGGCACTATATTTGTTAGATCTAGATGTTGTTAGGGGTATCCTTTTGCGACCCTAGTTGTAATTGATCTAGATTTATTCTTTCTTTTAATAGAAAGCAAAAAAATAGATAGGGGACTCCCCTGCTGACCCGTTCAAAAAAAATTTGCTCTAGATTTAGCCAAGCTCTTAAAGGAGAGAGGCTAGGGTAGAGAGTTAATCACCACTTTGTCTAGTTTTTCGGTTTCTTAGTAGGAGGATGATGGGGGAGGCTAGATCTATCCTGTATAGATAAATTCATGGTTCGTTATTAATCCAGTTTATTTCAAAAATTTGAGTTCATCTTGATCTACTTCCCGTTTTGTGGAACTTCATTCTTAGTTTTTTCCCTGTGATTTTGGTTAGCCTTTTATTTTTAGGAAATCAGTGCTAGTACATGTGAAGAGGTAGCTCCATCTTCAATATGTTCAAATCCCTCACGAGCACCTTAAACCAATGGGTTTTTTTTCCCAAAATTCCTCCTCTACGTTTTCCCAGTTTGCTAAAATTGGTGTTTTAAAACTCAATCTTTTGGGGCGTGTATGGCTAAGTTTGATAGCACGTCTTGCTATGAGACCTTGGTTAAAATCACAGGTTGTCTGAATTTGATTATACCCTTTTTCAGTCTCTATCGGTGTCGTGCTCGAGAAGCTGCACTCTGTTAGCGTTTTGCCGTTTTGGCCGCACGGGATCCTTCATTTTAAGCGTTTGGGCCTCTACCGGACCTTTCTGTCTTAGCAGCTCCCTGCTTCTGTTTGTCCGAACCTTTTTTTTTCTTTTTTTTTTACCAGCACCGTAATATCCGGTGCCCTTATCTTGTGATCGCAATAGTTCGATGGCAACCCTGTTCATTCTAGCTATTCAGCGGAATCAGCAGCCATCCAGTAGTATTTTTCTCTTACAATAAACCAACGAACAGTACTTTCAGCCACAATAAACCAGCGAAACGAACAAGCTGAAGCTTCTGGTGCCAGCCGTGCGACTTTCATTCAAAGTAGTTTTCGCCCATGGACAAAGTACATTGATGATCAGATATTATTCAGATATATATGACTACCTGTATCAGGAGAACGCATATTGGAAGTGATCTAATTTGAACACGGCAAATACTTCCTATAGTGCAAAACGAGTTCGATCTGTATTTGTAGAACAGTTCGGTCGTTCGGATGACAATAGTAGCTGCTTCCTGCTGCGTCTAAAGCCTAAACGCCATTTTAAGACGATGAATACGGCCTGCTACTTATCCGGGCGATATGACAACGGAATGTCTAGCGCCCAAGGCGTCAGCAGGGCATCTGGACGCCTTGCGCCTCTGCCCCTGCCTCCATGGGACGTTGTCCTGCGCCTGCTGCCTCCTATTATAATTTGCTAGATTGATGCGCCCGCGCGTGCTTCTTCCACCATGCCTTTGCCACCGGGTCCCGATTTAACCGTGCACATTTGTGGGCGAAATTATTGCGCTCACTGCCATCAAGAGCAGCAGCGACAGGGCACGCCTGGCCGCGCACTCCTACTGCCTGCATGCTACTGCTGGCGCGTGCCTGGCCGCGCACTCCTACTGCCTGCATGCTACTGCTGGCGCGTGATGCTGTTGCTGACCGGCCGCATCAATTTGAAATAAGGAGAGACATATGCAACATCCAGATAGAACACTTTCAACATACGTATGAAATAGGTGAAACATTTGGAACATACACTTGCAACATATGTGTGAAAGCATATGCAACATCTAGATAGAACACTTGCACCTTGCAACATGAAAACACTTGTTGCAACCGAAGACTGAACAGATGAAACATTTTGGAGTATACCGTTGCAACATATGTGTGAAAACATATGCAACATCGCCAAAGGGTCTCCAACCTAGTGGTTAGAGCACCTAGGTAGCATCCAGCATGTCTGGGTTCGACTCCCCGTGGGGAAACGAATTTAAACAGGTCTAGAATAAAAAAACAAAAAATAGGTTAGGGTTTCCCCTGCGGACTTCGGTCAAAAAAACATATGCAACATCTAGATCAAAATGCTTGCAACATTTCTTTAAAAAACTTGTAACATATACAACATGTGCAGCATCCTCCGATCTACTTTTGCAACATCCATATGAAACGATTGCAACAGGCCTCAGAAATGTCTAAAATAATTGAAACATACATTTGTAACATAGGGGGAGAAAGGCCTAGACCGGTCGATTACGGTCGACGAGTGGGAACCGGCGGCGAGCGGTTGCGTGCGAGCACCACCCAACACTAGCAGCAGTGGTGCTCATGAGCACCACCACCACCAGCGCTAACGGCACCGGGCTTGGCTCAGCGGTGACGGTCGGGGAGCACCATGGGCGTCGGGGTGGGGAGAGCTCGGTTGCCGGGGTGAGAGAGGACGTCGTGCTATGGTGGGGGAGAGCCGCCGACTCCCTTGCAACACCGCCACGGCACTACCATGGATCTCGCTCGTGCTCTATGGATCTTGCCGGGGTAGGGGAGAGAGCCACTAGATTCGCGGGCGGTGGGCTCTCCTGGTGGGTGAGGACGCTAGGGTGGGAGGAGGAGCGCTGCCGGGGTGAGGGAGAAGGACGCTGGGGTGAGGGAGGGCACACGCCGAGGTGGGTGCGGGCGCTACCGCTGGCTAGGGGAGGCATCCATTGTAACAGCCAAAAAATGGGCCAAGTGGGCCAAATTCGCGAAATAGGCCGATACACTGTAGCCTGGGGTAGTGGGCCGGACTGTAGACGAGGATATTGTTCACTGAATTGGGCTGGGCCGAATTCGGTATACTGTTGGTCGGGTACTGTTCACCGGCTACTGTAGCATCACGAAACATTGTGCAACAAGAAGTTTAGTACCGTACTGTGAATGTTGAGTGAGTTTAACCGACTTAAATACCAGAGCCAGGGACGCGTGGTAACCTTCGGTTAACCGTTTTGAGCGAAGCGAGGACGAAAGCTCAAACGGATTGCTACACAGGTGGGACCACTCCTCAGTAGAGTGGGCCTGGGCCGTGTATGCCGACACTGGATGTTACAGCCATGGCCGTGCATCGAGGTGGGGCAAGGCGCGAGCGTGGAAGGGATAAGGATAGAGAGGAGGAAGCAAGGAATAAGATTTTTTTTAGGTGCGGGAGTGAGAGTGAGGCGTCTACCCCTCCGGACGTTAGGCAAAGAGCATTACCGGTATTTTTTTAGGGGGCTGGAGCATTACCGGTATGACAAGGCCACGAGGGCACTGCCGCACTGGGCTAGGAACGACCTGTATGAATGGTGAATGAAGCACATCGTCATACATGGGCCTCTTAATCTAAAAGTTTGGGCCTTCTTTATATATATGGGCCTGTAATTTTCTTTTAAAAATTTGGGACTTCTATTTTAGTCATAGGAGGCCCTACCAAGTGCGATAAACAAGTTTCTGCTAAAAAAAGTGCGATAAACAAGTCAATTTGTGTCTAGGATAAATAATTATTCAATTAACTCATCTCTGAATTCCCTTTTCCATCGGCACAATCAAATAGTATAGTACTCCGTACAAAATTAATGATGACAATATGCTATTTCGGTGACACTTTTTTTTTTGCAAATGATAGCCAGTCGTGGCACTCATACATGCAACACTGAGATTGAGTTAGCAAAACTCGAGATTAACGAAGTCACCAGGTTCCATCACAAGAAACACAACTGGATGGTTCACCGACAATGGAAACTTTGGAAGTCATGATTTATGCTATTTCCGTTCCTGTCATGCACTGTTCAGTCTTCACAACTATTCAGTTGTTTCCTTTCCTCTACTATTCAGTCTTCACAACTGTAAATAGTGGATAAACAGTGACGAGCGGTGAATGAATGAATAGTCGCATAGGGTCTCAGCGGCTTCAGTTTATTCTTAGTTGAGGAAGTATATGTTATATATTATTAGCCTATACAGAAACATAGGTTCATGGACTAATAGGGTACCTATAGCTAGTAGCAGCATTTTATTTTAAATAGACATATATGAGTTTATTATCTTAGTATATGGGCAACAAAACAATCTCCATGTTAATTATTAAGGCCTAGAATTCAACTTATTAATAAAAAAACATAAAAACTAAAGTACCCCTCTACATGATGATAGATCACCCACTGCTATTTAGTATTTACACAAAAAATTAACCAACAAGTACCCTAGTATCTATTATTTGTCTATTACCAATACATGCCATTATTAAAAATAACTTCTTTATATTTAGCTAAGTGATTGCATATTTGTCTTCACTATGCCAGAAAATCAGATTAGTGATGCGTCTAAATAGTAATTACTGACGCGGAAAACACGCGTCACTTTTGTTGCGTCTGTGATGTGAACACATTAGTGACGCGTAAATGTGCGTCACTGATTTCAGCTATCAGCGACGCGTCCAGCCAAACCGCGTCACTGACTTACATCAGTGACGCGAGTAGCCAAAAACGCGTCACTTATGTGAGTTCCAAGCGACGCGTGTAGTCAAGGCGCGTCACTGATGTGGGTCTCATCAGCGACGTGTATAGCCAAGACGCGTTACTGATAACAATTCAAAAAAACAAAAAAAAAGAAAAACCCCACCTAGGGTCCTATATACATCAGCCATGTTTCATCTGTTTCAGCAATCAAATTCTTTATTACAAACTTCAGATACAACTTATGAAGCAATGAAATTGTTTACAAACTTCATATACAATTTATACTACAAAACATCTACTCAAGGAGTTGTTATCTAGAAGACTCCTAACAGTACATAAGCAGATAATACATAGTATAAGGATAACAATACATAAGAAATGATCGAACTAATTCCATGAGGCAACCAGCTTTAGCCAAACAAAACAAAAGACATGCAAGTCTCTAAAGGCACCTCTATTAAACTTACTTTTTTTTCTTATGGTACTCGATACTACCTGCATTAGAAAAAAATGATACATTAAGTTAAAATGATCACAAACACATAGGCATTCTAATATAAAATTTCTTATTACTTGTTCTTTATGGCTAAACTGGATTCTAAAATGATCAGAGAGGTGTCCAAGCTGGACTAAGCTACTTGTCACTTGTTCTTTGTGGCCTATAGCAATGTAGAATTTCTTTCTAGCAAAATAAGTTCCCTAACAGCAAGTGTTTTAATCATTAACTAGCACTGAGTTGCAATAGAAATAATAATTCGATTACAATACCGAAACATGATATGCCACTGTTACAAAAAGTTAAATCTGTTAAAAAAAATCAACTACGGGAATTAGTACTCTACTTTAACACATCATCATTATGAATTAGTACTTGTAAGTTCTAACTAACTAAAGAGAAAAGGCAACCTGCACCGTAAATCACTTCAGTTTAACTAAAGGAAAGATGCACACTGCATTATAAATTCGATTGATAACTAAAAGCCTACACATAAGAAGTTAACATATATAACTAGATAAAGAAACAAAATATGCATTTCAAAAGTACTGTTGTTTGTAGCAAAGCAACATACCTTGCAAAATGAGTGGAGTTCTGCTGCTGCCCACCTCAGCTTGCGTCACTGTAATGCTGATAACAAAATCCTTCTTGTTCTTATCAGCACTAGTAATGCTCCTACCTGAAGCCTGCAACCATACACAAATGCAAAATGTGTAAAATCAACCATACACAAATGCAATCCTGCTAATAATCTTAAACACATACTTTTTTCCAGTCAACTATTTGATTGTAGGGTTTTTGTTAATATGGAATCATAACATATCATGCTATGGAACTGAATGACAAATTTTACTTAAAAATATTCATCCTCAAGCTCCAAAAGAAGCAACTATTCTTCATTAGTTCATCCTAAGAAAAGGCTATCATTTCCATGTTGTTTATGTCATTTGCAGATTAACCATTTAAAAGAGATTTAATTTCATACAACATAAATAAGTAGTGAAGCAATTACCATTAGCAGTGTCCCAATGCCAATAGCAGACTTCATCCTTCCATCTTCACCCTCTCCAGCTTCTGTAACACCCAATTGCGAGGGATAATCCCATCCAGTTATACATATCTGCCACAAGCAGGAGATATGCTTAGCTTTCATCGAAAATACAAAATTGTGGAAGTCCAACTTCTGACATATCCTAGCAGATTCCAAAGCAAACTCAACCTGCAACATTGTGTAGAAGATGTCAAACTTTTATGTACTACTATTTAAATATTTCCTTAGAAATGAGATAATCACCATTCCTCGTGGAGAATCACCATAGTAGCTCATTATCAGTCAGAAAGACTACCATCACAGTTCGGGTTTTCCTCCTCCTTGTCTGGTGTATTGATTCATAGCACTTTTATCTGGGTACTGAAGGACACAAAAAGGACAGATCATTCAATTAGAAAAAGGATGCATAGATTAAACCTATGACAGATCCCTTGAGTTGAAAAATACACAACTACATAAAAATATATCCATGTAAGGACACAACTATACGTGTCATCACAGTCCTTAATAATCGTCCATATATATATATATATATATATATATATATATATATATATATATATATATATATATATATATATATATATATATATATATATACATATATATATACATATATATATACATATATATATATACATACACACAATGATTCAACAAATGAGGATGGGTTTAAATGATCCAAGTTGAATAATGGAACTTTAGCCTATTGTTTTGAGCTTTCTAGGACACATAACTTCCAGATAGGTTGTACAAAAGAGAAGATAATTTTGGAATAAAAAAAAGAAAACTCCAAGCTTGGTTATCCTGATATTTATGTACCAACCTCACAGAGGACATAAGAATTCTAGAGCATGTACAAAATAGTACAGCCTATGCTGCTTGAGTCATTGTATCAAATATACCTATAACCCAGTAAAACTAACACTAAAGATAGCTATGTTTCAAATGAGAGCACCCTATTGAAGCCAAACGTTACAGAGAGCATAATAACTAAGGTGCTATAGTTGTCTAACCTTGATAGCGATCTTCTGCTATCAACCTTGTAGCGACATAGCAACCATCAGTGAGGAATGTAAATATGTTACTTGTTGGTCACAGTGGTATTGTAAATTATAATTATACAACACTGAATAAAAGGTGGCACTATGCAAGGAAAAAATAGCTAACAGACATATAACATCAATCCCTACATGGTAGATTTTCTTAGAGCAAACTGTATATCCATTTCTTACTAATGACTTAGATGGACATGCTCTGAAATATTCCCAACTTTCATGATGAAAGGTATGAATTCAAAGGTATTCACAAAACATGGAAAGGAAAACTAGAATATCTAAGGCCAGTGGAAATTCTATGAAATTTTAGAAAAGCACAGGTTCAGTTGTGGGCTATACATCACAACAACCTATTTCATGTTTTAGGCATAACTATTTTTCTTTTTTCACCTGTCTTTTGCAGAACACGTTTATCCTTCTTTTTTCACCTGTCTTTTGCAGAACACGTTTATCCTATATTTATATATATTCTTTGCAACTTGCTGACAATCTAAACGTGCTATTTCTCTCTTGCACTGACCAGAAAGGATACCCAAAACAAGCACTTGCAACTTTTAGACAAAGAAAAACAGAGGCGTCGCCGCCTGAAATCAACCCAACCATGAACTATAAAGGGAAACAGGAAAATCATCAAATCAAAACTAAGTCTAATCAACATCACCTGAAGACAGGGATGTTGGTGCCTCTTGTCCTCTGATGTTCCTCCCAAAGAAAGGAATCCTGGTGTCAATCTCTGCACACAAAAGCTGACAAACCAACATTGCCATGAGCAAACAAGACATGAACCATAAGAGTACATCGGAAATACATGCTAATCCCATATCAAGAAAATTAACAGATCAACCAAGTAAGACTACACAAACCACAACTTAACTCACGCAACCGGGAAAGCGACATCTTCCCACCAAAAATGTAATGCCCCATTTCCGGATCGCAGGTGATGTCAACTCGAAGGGGGAACTTGTAAGGACCTTGATGTCACCTAGAGGGGGGTGAATAGGCATGTCTAAAAATTTCTACACAAGACTCGAAGTCACTTGTCAGCAACTATCGGAAGTCCCGACAGTTCAAGTTAGAACTCCCGACGTCGTCAGCAGTTTCGACGCAAACTGTCAGCAGTCCCGACGCTTACAGGGAATGAACTACAAGTGCTCAAATAAACTTTGTGAAGCCAATAACTTACAACCCCACTTCCTATTGGTAAGGTGAAGATGTTAGCTCACTGTCTTGATGCCAAGATGCCTCCAAACATAGATGGGGACCAAACCCTAGAATCACCACAAATCCAAGTAGCAATGCAAATCACAAGAATACAAGTGAGACACCGATTTATCCCATGGTTCAGCTCACCACTAAGGCTTGCCTATGTCCACGTTGTTGAGGAAGCCACATAGGCTTTTTGGGTCTCTTTCAACCCTATCCTCGTTCTCAAGTCAAGAGAGCAATTTCTTGAGATGAGGGGTGATTACAAACCTCCCGAGGCTACCACACAAGTTGAAAGCTCCACGGGCGACGCCTAGCCGGCTAGGGTTCCAAGAACCTAAGAGTAACAAACGCAAATCCAACTGGCTTGACGAAGAAATCAAGTGCTCAAGCTTGAAACAATGTTTCTCTCACCAAATCCCTTCTCTCAACTCAAACTCTTTCAAGATTTGAAGCTAGTAGCAAAGAGGAGAGAAGAGAGAGGCTCTTGAGTGCTAGGAGGCACTTCTCTGAAGTTTTGATCGAGTGGAATGAGTGGACAACGGTTAGAAATGAAGAGAGAGCTATTTATACTAGCAGTAGAAATCTAACCGTTCAGATCTACGTCGAGACTGCTGACCTGTATAGAAAACACTGTTCATACAAGGTCAAAGTCACTGCGCGAAGGCCAACGTCGGGACTCCTGACGTACATCGGGACTGCTGGTCGTCGGGACTACTGACATACGTCGGGACTGCTGACGTACGTCGGGACTGCTGACGCTGCAGTCTGCTGAGCGAGCCGATGGGCTTGGCATCGGGACTCCTGGCGAGGGTCAGGACTCCTGACCGTCGGGACTCCCGACTCATGTTGGGACTTCCGACATCCTCAGTCACCGCACAGGCTAAGTGACTAGTCGTCAGGACTCCCGGCGTGAGTCAGCACTTCCGACCGTCGGGACTTCCGACGCCAAAAGTCGCTAAAACTATTCTATGTGCTCGTGAAGTGCTAGAGTGTCTCTCTTATGATTTAGTTTTTATACTTGAGCACTCTATCTTCCTCAGACCATCTAGATTTGCATCCCCCTTTATAGTGCGGCATAGCCTAAACTCAAGATCAAAAGAATATTACCATTTTAACCACCTGAGTCTTCAATGTCTTCATATGTCACTTCTTCTCAATAACACTTCATAAGGGGATGCAATCAACTTCATCTTCTCTCTTTGAGCAAGTACAGCTTGAGCATGTGACTTGAACCATTTCAACACATGTGAGTTCAATCCATGGCTTCAAGTCACTTCCACTAATGATTTGATCCTCAATACAATATGACTCCTCATGGCTCAATTAGTACCTCGACTCAATGCAAGTACTCTCTTCTTCACCTTAGCTATGATACCTCGGTCTACAAGCCATTGCTTGCCCTTCACCTTCGCTTAGTCCCTCGAAGCCCTTTCCTTGCTATCTTCACCCTATCAAGCCATACTCAAGTCACATCATATTAAGCATCCATTGAAAAACCATTTCTTCAATATTGTGATCCTTATTGCTTGAATATCTTCTTGATATGAATGTTGAGATCAATCAAGCTTAATATGTGAAATATCATCTGGTTTGCCTTCTTGTTGAACCTATATACACTTCTCATTTCATAATCCACAAGTTATGCAATAAACTCAATTTCCTTTTCAACACTTTGCAAACTTTGTTAGATCTTTAATGGTGTTATCATTCAATTCACCAAAACCCACAAAAGGGCCAGATGCACTTACAGAACTCAACGAGGCAGCTAACGTGAAGCCATCTTAACTCCTAGATTAAACCTTACATTGCTGCTCCCATCTTCTAGATTTCAGTTAAAAAACACCTACTTGCTACAGTGAAGCCATCTTTATTCTAGACTCAAAGAAAGGAGAACTCTAATTTAGTTGTGCCTAACTTATGCCTAAAAAATGTAGGAGCTGCAATTATCTCTAATGCCTAAAACACATGACTACATGAGTTAAGTGAAGAGAGCTGTAGAAGTGGAAACAAGAACATTTGTAAAATAACTAAATAAGTAAGATCACCTTGCAGCCCTGTACAAGCAATATTCATTTGTGTGTATATACATTGTAGCGCTCTCAGAATAGGTGAAGCAAATGATGACTGATGCCTTAACTTCGATAGCAGCTCACACCTAGAAAAGTAGTCATGAATTATTTTAGAATAAAAAAATCTATGATCTAGTAACCTATTTTCTTGAGGCCAATTGAGTTAGTTATACACTAAATCAGCAGAAAAATGATCATAGAATAGGCACTGCTGAAGCAAAAATCTGAACTCTGAGTTAGGGATCAAAATTACCAAATTTTAGGACCTTTTATCTCCTGAACAATTGAGAGTTAGACCTGAAATCTTATAACAAAATGGTAGAGCTATATACCAAGAATGATTGTTGTTAAACCCAATTAAGATGTTTACACATGAAATTGAGTGGAAGGGTTCAATGAATAGAATTGGTTCAGGGTCTAAACAATAGGTATTTGACTTGAAATAACATATATTCACAACAATGCAAACCACCCTTAGACTATAAGTGAAATAAATATACTTTAGTTTAGATTAAATCCTTCTAGCCTCTAACATAGTAATTATTATGTTCATAACATACATTGATTCTACCTAGGTTGTCTAACTAACCCTATAGGTACCTAGCTTCAAACCAATCGATAACAGGACATAACAATTTCACATATGAAACTTGCAGGTTCATAGGACCTCTGAATTTCTTGTAGAGAATACCTAAACAATACCTTTTCCGTTGCATTGGGGAATCAATGTTGCCTGAGTTTGTCGCTGTCGCACAAAAATTGGATCTGTTGCTCTCTCGATTCCCCAAGTCAACAAGACAGGAGAGGAACCTCGCCGACCAAAACGACCTTCCCGGCCGCCTTGCCCTGCAGCCTCGGTCGAGTGGGAGAGAGGGCTATGGCTGTGCCTTGCCAAAGTGGGGGTCCACGCCACGCCAGTTGACCGATTTGGGGAGGCCGCAGCCACAGGGGACGGGGTGCTACTCGCACGGTGATTTGGGGAGGAGGACACCGGGGACAGGGCACCGCACCACATGGTCGATCTAGGGAGGCAGCTAGGCCACCGGGGACAGGGGCGTCGCACCACCTGGATCCACCGTCGGGCATGGCTTCCACCCGACCAAGCCACCACCTCACCAGATCTGCCGAGGGCCATGCCGAGCGTCGGCTCCCTGCCCGGGCTGCCTCGTCGCTGGATCCAACCTCCGTGTATGAAGTCGTCTTGGTTGGGGCAGGGGGAGAGGTGGTGGCGGCGGAGGATGCAAAGGGGATCGAGGGGATGAGAGAGAGACGGGACGGGGGAGACATGACCGTGAGACTCAGGAGAGAGAGAGAGAGAGAGAGAGGACGAACGGGGGAGGGCCGAGGGGATTCGGATCCGGACTTGAGTGCGGACTTAACTAATTTTAACAATTTTTTTTCGGGTCCGAGGTGACATGTTTTCTTGAAACACGTCGCTGACAAGGAGCCCCCGATATTAGTGACGCGTCTAGTCGGGAAGAGTCACCGATAAGCTGTCAATAGTGACACGTTTTTTTTCTTGGCCATAGGCAACACCTAATGAGCGATGCGTACCATTTTTCCGCGTCACTAATGTTATATTAGTAAAGAGTTTCAACTTCAGGTCACTGATTAAGGTGTCTCCTTTGTGATGTTTTGGCATAGTGCTTGAAACAAGAGACCAAAGGTTGTGATTCAAATTGTCTTGAAATAAGAAGAGGCCAAAGGTGGTGATATCTTTTTTCTATCAAAACGAAGAGCTTAAAATAAATATAGAAGAAATTTCACAATACAAGACACAAAACGTGGCAACCAAGGAAGGCATTATATGTAAAGCTAATGGTAAAACTGATATCCGACGATGAAAAGGAACGCTGACGCCTGACGGAGCCATTATATATATATATATATATATATATATATATATATATATATATATATATATATATATATATATATATATAAAAGTGAATTGTACAACAATAGATTTTTTTTTTCAGCAGAATTGTACAACAATAGATGAGTTATTGTATATATAAGGCTTGGATGGGCCCATATTTGATTTGTATAGCTAGAGGTCATGACGTTAACTAAGAAACAGAGATGTAGGGGTGCTCATGGTGGAACAACTATTTCTTGTTGCAACAAACGCTAATAAGGCCATTGCCTTTTAGAGTATGACGTGTAAGTAAAAACAGAGTCCAAACTAAGTTGCATAAAAATCAAAAGATGTAGCAGTCATGCAGTGCTCATGGGTCTCCTTGCTAGTTTAGTTGTAACTTGTAAATGGTGAAATACGCCGTACCTACAGAAACACTCGAAAAACTGTCATTGTAATAGAAATCGTGTGGCCCTGGCATTTTGCTAACTCTTTTGCTAGATGTCAAATAATTAGAGGGTTTTTGTTTGCTATCCTAGTAGAGATCAATTAGAGCGAGGCTAATAATATATATCTTTTACAAGTATAGTTGGCTGAATGGACTATGGACACGTACAGTAGCTCACTTGTATAGTAGTTAGCTTAGCTATGATCCACCACTTTTTTTTAAATTTTTTTTGTTCTTATGATTCAGTTGTATTACAAATCATCTTTCTTCTCTTTCCTCCCCTCTCTTCAAGTCACTATACTTGCTCTTAAAAATCACGTCAATGTAATACGGAGTACTACTACATGGTAGCTGTTGGGGCAGAATGTCTTTGTGCCAATGTCTGATGTGTCCCACCCCCGCGGCGCAGTAGTCCAGTGAGGCCTGGTTTAGATGGCAAACTTTGGAGGCAAAGTTTACATAGTAAGTGTTCCATTACACTATAGTAATTTTGTTTTTATTTGGTAATAATTGTCCAAATATTGATTAATTAGATTTAAAATGTTCATCTCGCAAAGTATAACAAAACTGTGTAATTAGTTTTTGATTTTATCTATATTTAGTACTCCATATATGTGCCGGTATTTTGATATGACGAGGAATAGGAATTCTGCATAGTAAATTTGAGAGAGAATCTAAACAAGGCCTGAGTATTACTCCTACTAGTGAGCTACTCCTAGCCCTTGGAAAAAATTTCAACCCGATGAATAGTACCACTTTCGTCTTATTTGACAAATATTGTCCAATCGTGGACTAACTAGGCTCAAAAGATTCATCTCGTGATTTACAACTAAACTGTGTAATTAGTTATTTTTTTACCTAAATTTAATACTCCATACAAGCGGTTAAAAATTGACGTGATGAAGAGAGAGCGAAAAAACTTAGAATTTTGATGTCATCTAAACAAAGATCTGCTTGTTGGCGCTGATTAGTCCGACTCCCTGCTGCCGGGCCCGAGGTCCCAGCTCCAGCTGTGCTGAACGTTTGCTGTGGAGTCGGAGCGAGATGCTCAGAGAACACCTGCACGGCCACGTTGTGTCTCGCAGTCGATCGCAGGCCACTGCCATTGCTGCTGACCTGCTGACTGCTGTGTTGTCTTCGAGACCGCGATCGAGTGCTTGTCGGGTCCCGCCGTTCAGCGTCGTCACACCCTCACCTCGGTCGTCACTCGTCAGAGAATGGATGGTGGAGCTGCACTGCTGGCTGCTGGCATCAAGCACCATGCAGTAGCAGCACATGTTCCTCAAAAGGATAGACTGAGCCAATCGCTTGAGCCCATACACACCGGATCGTACTAGCCTCGTTTAGATGCACTCAAAAAGTTTAAAATTTTTTCACTCTCTCCATCACATTAATCTTGGGATCCATACATGAAATAGTAAATATAGGTAAAAAAATAACTAATTACACAGTTTAATTGGAAATCACGAGATGAATCTTTTGAGCCTAGTTGGTCCACAATATGATATGGCAGCCTGGGCCAGGAAAACACGTCACAGGACTTGAGACTGAAAGTGTACTGTTACTGGATATTACACCCTCCGTCTCTAAATGTTTATATTTAGAAAACCGTATTTCTCTCATAGACATGTTTCTCGGGCGCAGATATGTTTCTCGGGCGATAACCAAAAAGGAACATAGTACTCTGTCTTTTTTTGGTTATCGCCCGAGAAATATGTCTATGAGGGAAACACAATTTTCTAGAGATAAACATCTATGACGGAGTGTGTACTAATTTGCCAGGCACCGTACATCTCACGGTGATGAAATGAGTAGTAATAAAACTCCAAGCACGTGATCAGGATCAGTAGGCCAAACCAACGTCGTGCCCAGGACTGGCCTCGGAGGGAAAGTCGTTTTGAATAAAGTATGGGTCAAATATTGGAAAT
The DNA here is from genome assembly GCA_022457205.1 of Saccharum spontaneum. Lineage (NCBI taxonomy): Eukaryota > Viridiplantae > Streptophyta > Magnoliopsida > Poales > Poaceae > Saccharum > Saccharum spontaneum. Next base: position 21,939,915 of record CM039590.1, on the reverse strand, counting down.
ATAAATTATCAATAATTTTTAAGTTGTTGAGTTTACAAATGTAAAAATTATATGAATAGATTTGTTTTAAAAAATACTTTCATAAAAATATACATATATCACTTTTCTATAAATATTTTTTATAAAAACAAGAGGTCAAAGTTGTGTTTTAGAGACCGTATCGCTGTCCTAAACGACTTCTAAATCCGATCCAGAGGGAGTACTGCTCGTATTGATAGCTCGGCCTGAACCCATTGTCAGAAGTAAACAAGGCCCCGTTTAGTTCCTTCAAACTTCTAAAAAAATTTATAAGATTCTCTGTCACATCAAATTTTTAGACACATGCATAAAGTATTAAATATAAGTAAAAAAATAACTAATTATACAGTTTGGTTGTAAATCATGAGATGAATCTTTCGAACCTAATTAGCCTATGATTGAACACTAATTACCAAATATAAACAAAAATATTATTGTGCTTTTAAAAACTTTACGGCTGCAACTAAACACAGAGGACTCAGAAGTCAGAACTACTGCAACGCAGGCCCCGTTTAGTTGCCAAAAATTTTGCAAAATTTTTCAACATTTTCCGTCACATCGAATCTTTGGACGCATGCATGAAGTATTAAATATAGATAAAAAATAAAACTAATTACACAGTTTAGATAAAATGGACGAGACGAATCTTTTAAGCCTAACTAGATCATAATTGGACACTAATTATCAAATAACAACGAAATTTGCTACCGTGGCATTTTGCAAAAAAAATTTGCATCTAAACCGGCCTACAGTGGGAAGCGCCAACTGCCATCGTGACGTAAGTAGTACTACTCAGTACTCCCTCTGTTCCTGAAAGCTTCAATTTCTAGAATTATTTTAAGTTAAACTTTTTAAACTTTGACTGAATTTCTATGAAAAAATGCTAAGATTTATAGTAGTATCATTTGAGTTATCATAGAATACATTTTCATAAAATGCTTATTTTATGTCATAAATGTTGTTTATCTTTTGTATAAAGTTAGTCAAACTTAAAAAAGTTTGACCGACACGGATTCTAGGAATTGAAGCTTTTAGGGACAGAGGGAGTAGTACATGTGTCCTTTATTGCTTGCTCGAGCTCGGCCCAGCTCATGCTGCCATGCTGCCAGTGGCTAACGTGTGGTGGTCAAACATGCGTGTGAAACCATGAAATTCGTCATTGCATGTCCAGAGGCAGATCCATCGATCCACGCCATGAGTTCGCGAAAAAAAACTTTTTTATCACATTGATACGTCCGATATAGGAGGAGTTTTTGATACTAATAAAAAAAAAGTAAATTATAGAACCTGTCAGAAAACCACGAGATGAATCTAATGATACTAATTAATCTGTTATTAGCATATGTTGGTAACTGTAGCACTTAAGATTTTTCATAGACTAATTAGTCTTAAAAGAATGAAGCATTAAATGTAGATTTGCATATGGAAACCGCGAGATGAGTTTTTTAAGCTTAATTAGATCATGATTAACCATAATTGTTACAGTAACACATGTGCTAATGATGAATTAATTATGCTTAATAAATTCGTCTTGCGGTTTCCAGGCGAGTTATGTAATTAGTTTTTTATTAGTATCTAAACACCTCTTTCAACATCTCATGAAACATCTAATATGACCTTTAAAAACTTTTCACCCACAAACTAAACAACACCCAAAGCCATGTTACCAACTTATCAGACGTTGTCTCTGCGTTCACAAATCACAATAATGGACACAGGACGTGCCGTGGAGGGCAGAGGACTGAGGAGTGAGGAGTACAAGAGGAGCAAGGAAGAACACCAGCGATCGCTGCCCGAACCTTTTCATCCTATAGTGCCGCTCGCGCTGTGCTTAGTTCTTAAATTTGGAGTGTCAAAAGTCACTGTAGTGACATTGTAGCATTTCGTTTATATTAGGTAATAATTGTCTAACCGTTGACTAATTAAGCTTAAAATGTTCGTCTCGCAAAGTACAACCAAACTGTGTAATTAGTTTTTTATTTTATCCATATTAGTACTTCATGTATGTATCGTAAGTTTGATATGACGGAGAATTTTTTTTTTTTGTATAATACACTTTTTAATGAAACTAAACACAGCCTTAGCTGCCGCTAGTCCTACTAGGCTACCTCTCGTCGCATGTTCTGCGGCCAACTGGTGCGGCGTGGCCGTTTCTGTGAAAGGGCCGCCGCAGCTTTGCCCTGTGCGAGGCAGGCAGAGGCCGGACCGCATGTAGGACGCGCCCTGCCTCTGCCGGCCGCCGCATGCAGGTCGCCCTGTTGGCTGTTGCTGCACCAGCCTACCGAGCCTGACGACCACCCAGCCAACTACAACGCCGCATGTGGCTTTCGCAGCATGAACAGATAGTACAGTACGACGGCCCAATGGAACAGGTCGGTCTAGCGACACCCTACAAGATGTTTCTGCGTTGCGTCGTGACTGCCAAATGCTTGCTGATGCGCCTTGGCATTTGCTTCCTGGTAACACGAATCTTGTCCATTACACGTACTATTGAAGCTGCAGGCATGCAGTGTGAATACTAGAAATACGGGGCGGGGATCCATCCATCAAGCGCATTCTGATGATGATTTGAGTGGGCGAGCCAATCCAAATCCAATCCGTTGGCTCCAGTCCTATAAATCCATTTTCTCTGTGCAACAGCTTGCATGGCAGGTTCCTGTGTTCACATTTTATTTTCCACATGTTATTATGTTATTAAAATGGGTATGGAACAAGCTCACAGGTGGGCGGCCAGCTACACTGCAGCCGGTCTCGTGTGGTACAGTATGCACATGCACGCCACGCGCCGGCAACAAGGCCCGCCTGCGCCGAGTTACGAGGCCACCAACGTGCTCCGTCGGGTCAAACACACCGCTGACCACTCTCATATGCTGTCTGTCATGCGCGCGCAATCCTCAAATTTTGGCGGGAAGGATGGACGCACCACGAACATTATTCTTCAAATTTTACCCCGTTTTGATTTTGGGAGGATGGACAGGCTTCGGGTAAGGCTGTGTTTAGACGGTGATGTAATTTTTTTTTGAAGCACAGTAACTCTTTTGTTTTTATTTGATAATTAATGTCCAATCATAGGCTAATTAGATTCAAAAGATTCGTCTCGTGATTTATAACCCAACTGTGTAATTAATTATTTTTTTATCTATATTTAATACTTCATGTATACAGTACGTCCAAAGATTTAATGTGACAGAGAATCTTGTAAAATTTTTAAAACTTTGAAGCATCTGAACAGAGCCTAAGGCCGCGTTCACTTCCTACACGAACCCAAAATATTTCCTCTTCCACCTATCACATCAAATCTTTAAACGCATGCATGAAACATTAAATGTAGGTAAAAAAACAAACTAATTACATAGTTTGTCTGTAAAGTTCGAGACGAATCTTTTGAGTCTAATTAATCCATGGTTGGACAAATTTTACCAAATAACAATGAAAAGTGCTACAGTAACTTTTCACCCCAACTTTTTCATCTAAACACACCCTAAGTTATTTATCCAGTGCCGTACTGCCTACTGCACGCATCTCGTTCTCCTATGCGGATGAAGAGTAGCCGGCCAGGACTGACCGTGCAGCTGACAGGATCTCTAGGATACTCCCTCCCTCCGACAAAGCTTGCAATTAAGAGAAACGTGCTGGTCAAACTGACTCAAGTTTATAATAAATAGTATTAACATTTTTGTCTTCAAATAAATTTATTATAAAAATATATTCTATAACTAATCTAATAATACTTATTTTGTATTATAAATATTAGTGTTTTAATATAAATTTAGTCAAATTTTAAACTATTTGACTTTTCGAAAAACGAGAATTATATACTTTTATGGACGGAGGGAGTACGTTTTACTCCCTTTGTCCAAGCAAACCACGCCAACTATGGGTTGTATGCTAGAAAAATAGTTCATATTTGACCAAATTTCTAAGTAAATAGTATTTATTTTTATGGCTCCAAATCAAGTTATTATGAAAATACATCTCGTAATTAATCTAATGATATTTATTTGATATCATAAATATTGATACTTTTTTATCTGTAATTGGTCAAATTTAAGATACTAAAACATGACAATGTGCTAGAATTGCATGTTTTCGTAGACGGAGGGAGTATTATCTATACCTAATAATAAAGAGTCAAAATTTCAGGCTCTTTTTTTTCATCTATCCATTTTTTTGTCCGTCTTCCTCTAACTACCGAACAATAGAGAGTTTCTTTTGTCTGGACTTATATATAACTCGTGCCCATACGAGTTAGAATAACTCACGTGTAGACCAAAATGAAGTAGGAATCCTAATCTAAATAGATTCCTCAGCTAAATACTCTAAATAGAACTCTTAATAATAAATAGAAAAGGATAAGAATTACATTTTTTTATTTTGCACCATTTTTTTATTTATGTACAAGTTCGAATAGCTCGTGTCTAGAGGAATATGGAGTACGAATCCTAATCCAAATAGATTCCTAATACTAATGAGGCGAAATTTCTTGCCAACAAAATTTTTCTTCCAGCTAAGACAATGCCTCTGTTTCAATTTATGTTTTTCCGTTTTAATGTCCGAGTCCTAATCTCCGTTCCAAGTCGCTTGCCTAAGTCCAAATCAGATACGTCACCTCCGGCTCAAAGGCAAAGGCAGGAGGCGCACATTTATGGACAGCTCACGGCAACTATGTTAGCCTACTATTTAAATAAATAATAATGATTATTTTTTAATGGTCATTCATTCTCTAAAATATCATATATAGGCTCGAGCAGCATGTTCAGACAAGTACAAAGTTTGAATAGAATATGAAATGTTTCTATGGTCCATTACTCTTTTCGGTACTCATAAAAATTAGAGTAGTTTGTCTACATATGTCATATAATCTATTAGGTGACTTTGAGAATCTATACATCCCATTATAACCACTATGTATTCATATATATATTTTTTCTGAAGCTTAAAACCAAAAACCGACCATATACGCGTAAAACAAGTTACGAGAAAAACAAGTAGGCCTAAACTACATGAATTCATCATTTTACTTTAATTGAGTATTTTCTTATATAATTAAAATCCATAACAACGCACACTTATACCATCTATTTTTTTTCTAATATTAAAGTATGGATCGTTTCCATAGTCATTTTCTACCAATCCTGTACGAGTTCAACTTGTGTGACTTTTTCTTATAGAATTAAAATTCATAACAACGCACACTTATGCCATCTATTTTTTTATAATATTAAAGTACAAATCATTTCCATGATCCTTTTTCCCCAATCCTGTACGAGTTCAAGTAGTGTGACTGAAATAAAGTCTTAAGATCAATTGGGAAACATAACATAATAATTAATCTCAAATCCTCTCGTGTCTAATGTATCAATAGATTTTCGAGCTAGAAGCAATCCAGTTATAGATTCTAAATCCCGTTGCAATGCACGGGCATTTTTACTAGTGCAATACTTAGGTTTACTCCAGTTCGATGACAAATAATTACTTACATTTGCACTAAATTACTTATATTTGCCTTTGTAATAGATAATTGGGTAACCCCTTAAGTTTGCATATCATTATTAACAATAGAAACAAATTAATATGCCCTCAAATTTACATATAAAACTTCTCAACATTTTTATCACTAGCGTGATTATGGGGGCATTGTTAAATGTAGCACATCTAGATGGTTTTCATACAAGACAAAGTGTTTATACTAGTTTAGGCAAAGGATGCTCCACGTCTAGAGTATGTGGATTGTATTGCTTTTGTGCGTTGTATGTGTCAAGAGTGTTAGAGGTGTTGCTAGGTATGATTGTGTACCGATTAAGGGCTACCTATCCCGCCTTATATAGCTTAGGGTAGGAATACATAGATATCCTATCCTAATATTGACTTATAGATTTATTTCCAAGTTGATTACAACTGAATCCCAATAAATCAGGCTACATGCATATTTGTGCCTTGCATATTAATTTAGTGAAGGCTCCCTAGGTAGAAATAAGACTCCAAGTAGCGTCCGCAACCACCCTATGTCCAAGAGGGTAGCTTTGTCCTCTATGGTGATACCCCTAGGCCATCATCAATAGCCCCGGAGTGCTTCACTATTGAGCTACAACAAATGTTGACGATATCTCAACCAAAGTTGAGTCCTTTGGCCTTTTCCCTTGATCTAGTCTTCCAAGTTTGACCTGTGTAAGCGTGTTTTATTCTTTGATTGTAGGGAGGTCATGAAGGACTCGCGAAATACCTAAAATTGAAGAAAGATAGATGAGTGATATTTATTCGAAGGGCAGAATACCATGGTTGGTGAGCTAATAACGGGTTATTCTGAGTGGTATCTAGTAGTTCCACTGATGGTCACTGGGCTAGTGGGCTTACCATTTGTTTTGGTTGAATGCCCAAGTGGAATCTATTTCCCAAGTGGATCGTGGTTAGCTATTGTCCTTTTGAAGGAGAACCCTCGTAATTCATGCCAAAACCTAAACCCATATTATAGCACCTTAGTCCTGAGTGGATCAGAAACTCAGCTAGTGGCCGTCTAGAGGCGTAATACTGCTGCCCTTCACTCCAATTGTACTCAAATGATTATGGACCCAGTGGGTGGTCAACCCTCAGGAACCTAGGTCAAACAAATGCGAAAGTATGTCAATCCATCGCAACCTAATACCTCTTGGCCATTTAAAGGGGAAAGGAACGGAGTGAGAACCACACTTCTGCTATATCACCTTTGTCTTCCTCACGCCCCTTCGTCTTAGGTGCGATATGTCTATCTAGATCTTAGCCTTTTGCATATTCCTTGAGCTTTGGTTTGCCTCCCTAGTGCCACCACCGCATCCATCCTTGCAATCTGCCATTGCACAATCTAGATGAGGGCCTGAGACGGCGAGATGCTAATCCCGATACATCACCACCATGGACACACACAACAACAAAGAATGTCTTTATTATTGTAGGTGGATGTGCCCTAAATAATTTAAAAGTTTATGTTTGTAGTTTTCAAGGGTTAACTAAGGCTGTGTTTAGATCTATTAAAAAGTGACTATGCAAAAAAAGATTTCCCGTCACATCAAACTTGCGATACATGTATGGAGTACTAAATGTGGATAAAATCAAAAACTAATTGCACAGTTTGATTGTACTTTGCGAGACGAACGTTTTGAGTCTAATTAGTCAATGGTTGAACAATTATTACCAAATACAAACGAAATGCTACAGTGTATTTTAGTACTCCAAAATTTGGATCTAAACACAGCCTAAATCTTGTTGAAACTCATATGTTTTCGTTACTGAGTATAATAACTCACTTCTCTTTGGGGAAAATATGAAAAAGGGAAGGAAAAAAGGCCTTGGGAATTGCAGGTACCGCCTAGTAGGCATCATCTCGGATTCCTTTGATGGAGTGAGCTCATTTGTCTCTTGGCAGTTGGTGAGTTCGTTAGACTTGAGCACCGTGAGCCACAGCCATGTGGGTCACGCGAGGCCCGAGGGCGCTTACCAACAACCTGCCTCGCCGTTCACCCGCGTTGCCAACAACCTGCCTCGCAGTTCCAATGAAAGAAAATAGTTTCTATAGCATAGGATACCGAACAAAAAAAAAACTCTGTTTTTCAACCCATAGTTTCTATGAGTAATAATTATTTTCTCTTTCTCCTCACAACTCTATCTTCTTCCTCCAATGGGAGTGTGACACGAGCTCCCTAGAAACTGGCGGTTTCTCCCCAATGATGATTTCATGGTTTCTTGGTGCATTGGGTCAAGAGTAGACCTGATTTCTTCATGAAGAAACCATTTCTATGATTTTTTGTTCTCTTTCTTCATTAATTACGTTGCCATATCAGCATTTTGCCTACGTGGCAAGTCATTTAATGAGGATAGAAACCATCATCAATACATCATTGGGACTGCCCTAACGAACTGGTTTGATTGAGGACTCGTGTCGTGTGCATGTGTACGTAGCCCTAACCCCAAGCCTAACGAACAAGGAGGACAATGGGCACCGCCGCATTGGTCCATCATGTGTGGTGTGCGCCTGTGCGACAAAGGACAACGAGCTCCTACGATGACGGCAGCGTCACTGTTCACGCCCTCACTCGGGTTGAGTCGTGTCGTTGAAATGGTTAACGAGGACGCGCGGCTTTAAGCCCTTCGATCAGTGATCCTTGTGTGTCAGCGCGTGTCACTGACCGGTCAGGAACACTACGTACGCACTCCGCAGTGTCTGACAAAAACGACATGGCGTGACGTCATACTGTACTCAGTTCTCAACAGGGAGCAAGTCTTCATGCAACAATGGCGGACAGGTTTACTAGACCAATGGTGCAATTCAACAATACGTGCATAGATAGAGTTGCGAGCTGCAACCATAGTAGCAGTACACTTGGTGGAGCACAGTTTGTCTCCCTGCTCACAACCGTGCGCCAGCAGCGGCGTCACGTAACGATCACGCCTACTAGTGCCAGTGGCAATATATTAAGACCCACAAGCGAAGCGCCCTTGGTTTTGGCTTGCACTGGGGTCATCAAATACAATCGCGGTGCTCTAATCACCCAACAATCAATCGACACGGCAACAATAACACTACTCATAGTACCTCTCACGAATGATGCATGCTAAGTAAGCCAAGCCAACCCAAAGGCAGGCAGCCAACAAGCTAGAGCTGGCCGTAGGAGTGCGCGAGGTAGGCGAGCGCGCCGACGAGCGGCGCGTTGATGTAGGTGGCCGGCTCCGAGTGCTCGTGGTCGTTCCGCGCGTCGGGGAACCTGTCCTGCATGTCGGGTCCCCCGACGACGGCGCCGACGAGCACGTTGGGGTTGGCGCCGCCCGCGTACAGCGCCGTGAACCCCTGCGAGCACCCGATCCTGCCCGGGTGCGCCGCCACGGACGGCAGCGACGAGGCGCGGTGGTGGATGCGGCGCGGGTACCGGGCGCCGTAGCCCACCATGTAGGACATCCCCATCGGGTTGCTCCCCAGCAGGTAGTCCACCTGCCGGCGCGCGACGGCGCGCAGCCGCTGCGGCGTCACCGCCACGCCGCCGCAGCGCACCGTGGCCTTGGCGAACGCCAGGTACTTGGCGTAGGTGAGGAGGAGGAAGGCGCTGGAGGTCACGTACTGCATGTTGCTGTCGCTGAGCCGGAACAGCAGCCCGCCCCGGGTGTACTGCGTCGCGTCCGTGGGCGTGCCGGGCACCATGGAGCAGACGAACGCGTCGGCGTGCGCCTTGTACTCGTGGAGCGCGCCCAGGCGCTGCACTAGGAACGACTTGGCGATGAGCACGCGAGCCCCCGCGTGCTTGTTGTCCCACCCGAACGTGTTGTCCGACTCGTCCGCGCCCAGCACCTGCCCGTTCGTCTGGATGTAGCTCAGGTACGAGGGGCTCCGGGTGGCGCGGTGCAGCCACGCCGCGCCCCAGAGAAGCTCGTCCTGGTACCCGGAGTAGGAGCAGTAGTACGGGCACACGGCCGCCGCGAGGCCGGTGCTGTAGGAGCCCCGGTGCTTGTCCGCGAACTCGAACACCCGCTTGGCCCTGGCCACCAGGCGGCTGGCGTAGGCCGGGTCGGACTTGCGGAACACGAGGGACGCGGCGGCGAGCGCGGCGGCAGTCTCGGCGGCGACGTCGGAGCCCGGGGTGCGCGGGTCCACCTTGTACACCGTTCTCGGGGTGTCCATGTCCTCCGGACGCTCCCAGCACGCGTGGTCCTTGGTCGCGTCACCAACCTGTGAATCAATGTGACGACCAGAGAAGAGAGAGTGAGGGGAGTCGATCGGGATTAGATTAGCGTGGGGTGCCGCTGTTCTGCCGCCAATGGGCGCAACACCAGCAGCAGTCCACACTGCTTGCTTGGCCCACATGGTGAATGGTGATGGTGTGAACCGTGCAAGTACCACAGAGGATTTGTCTTTCATTGCTTGTGGAAAAGGAAGCAGCCTTTCGTGCCGTGCTTGCTGTACTAGTGTAGTACTACTAATAGCGAGTGACTCGTTTCTGTGTGACCATGACTCGCTCCATGAGGACAGGAACAGGAACAGGAAGGCAAGACCACCACTTGCCTGGACGTAGATGGTGTCCGGGTGCGCCGTGGCCTTGAGCAGGTAGTCGGCGCCCCAGCGGACGGCGTCCCTGGCGTGCGGCAGCTCCGACTTCATGAGCCCGCCGAACTCCACCACGCTCCACGCCAGCATCGTCATGCTGAACGCCATCGGGAACCCGAACTTGACGTTGTCGCCGGCGTCGTGGTACCCGCCCACCAGGTCCACCTGCCCGCCACAAGAACAACGCCGGCCGTCAACAAACAGCTAGCACAATGCTCAATGCAGGACTGAATGAAAGCAGAGAGGCGGCCGGTCACTACTTGCCTTGGCGGCGGAGCCGTCGGAGAGGCCCGAGTTCCTGCGCCAGGACATGCGCTGCGACGGCGGCAGCTTGCCCGACCGCTGGCCCTCGAAGAAGAGGATGGACTTGGCGAGCGCGTCCCTGTAGTCGTGCGCGGCGGGGCCGTGGTGCCCGCGGGAGGCAATGGCGTCGCCTGGCAGGCGGAGGGCGGCCGCGAGGAGGACGAAGGCGACCAAGAGGCGGCGGAGACGAGCCATGGACTGGCCGGCCACTGGACCTCCTCTCCTCGCTAGCCTACTGGAACGTCGCCGCTCACTGTCACTGGCTCCTCGGCTACCACTGGCTCTCCCTGCCTCCTCGCTTGGCACCAGTGGCCACTCGGGCGCTGCTTTTAAAGGCGCGCGACTGTTTTTCGCCCTATATTTTATTGTCGTTTCCTTTTTCGGTTTTAGCCCTTGTTTAGATCCCAAATTTGGGATCCAAACTTTGCATAGTAAATGTCCCGTCATACTGTAGCAATTTTGTTTTTATTTGATAATAATTGTCCAAATATTGATTAATTAGGCTTAAAATATTCGTCTCGCAAAGTACAACAAAACTGTGCAATTAGTTTTTGATTTCATCTACATTTAGTACTCCATATATGTGTCGACATTTTGATGTGATGGGGCTTTTTACATAGTAGAATTTAGGGGTGAATTTGGGTATCTAAACAAGGCCTTAGAACGGCCATTACTTTTCTCCTGCCAATCTGCCATGGCCGCGTGCCCCGAGAGACGCCTGAGCTCCTTCACATGGACATGGGCATGGCGACTGACTGGCATGCGCTAGTGGGCGAGCGTGGCGTGGGTGACAGGGGTCAGCCGCTTCGTCATGGAAATGGTATCCATATCGTCAGTGGCAGAACACAACGGCCCTGTTCGGGTTGTTTTTTTTTCTTATAAGCCGGCTATGGTTGATTTGTTATAAGAGAAAAATACTGTTCCACGACTGATAAGCCGTGCTGATAAGTTCAGCCGAACAGGGGAACAGATTTGGCTTTTTTAGCCCATTTCGGCGCATGAAAACGGATAAAAAATGGTGGGATAAGATAGATGCCTCCCTGGCTCCCTGCAAATGCGTGATGTCTCGTGTGCATTGTGGTGGCTGCAGAGGAGGAATTGCCATTGCCAAGAAATCAAGCACGGTCAGGTTTTGGTTTCTCAAAAGGGCAAATTGATTTTGTTAACGGAAGCAGAGCTCAAAATGGGAAGAGGGAGTATAGACGGTTAGCTCAAGGAGATTGACCCGCCGCAGCAATGACTGTGCAGACGAGGGAAGCGTGCAGCCATCACCGCCGGCCATTAAGCCACAAGAGGTGTACTTTTCCGCTTTTTGATTTGAGCAATTGGGCTTGCACAAGATGCCCGCTCTTTCGTTGCTCAGGGACCTCGGGCGCAAGAACAAAAGGTAGGCCTTGTTGTTTTGTCGGGCCTGGTAAAGAGGCTCAGCCCGGCCCAGCTTGCCATGCCCCGACGCCCCCTACTGTCTGTCCATAAATCAGCTTTGTTTGGAATTCCAATTCTAGTAAACAAGTAGATATCTCGCACGCTGCTGCGTGAATTGCAAAAAAATTAGAATAAATTAAGTGAAGAGGATACGGATGGCTTGCATTAAGATGTTTAGAAGTTAGTGAGATGACAAGACAAAGTAGAGTCCAAAGTACTTCTAAAATTATACTACATAAAAGCAACTGCTTCTAAAAATTTAGAATACATCATAAAACATCTTCACAATAATATATGAACGCATACATCACAATAGTCGGGCAAGCCTACACCCCCCCCCCCCCCGGTATTGTTGGGCAAGACTACCATCACTAAACATACTCTAGGGGCCTGTTTGGTTAGATGTGTTAAAGTTTAACAAATATTGTAGCACTTTCGTCTTATTTGACAAAAAGTTTTCAATTCTGGACTAATTAGGCTTAATAGATTCGTCTCGTAAATTACTCCTAATCTGTGCCGATATGCATGCAATTAGTCTACATTTAATACTCTATGCATTTGCCGCAACATTGATGTGATAGGAGTTAAACTGAATGATTCAGAAATCAAACAGGGCCTAAATGACTAAGCGTCACATATATCGTAGGAAACACCCAATCTCTAAAACTCATACACTATACTAATGTCCTAACCTCGCGGAAGGTAGGGGAAGGTGCTCCTTAGCAATCGACTGGTCGGTGACAGGGAGGAAAAGAAATTAGAGTGCTCTAATTCCTCTGTGCACCATATCTCATTTTAAAATGAATTAGGAGCCGCCATCATTTTTGGCTTTGCCGGCTTCAGCTTCTCGGCACTACACCGAGAAGCCAGAGTCGCTGAAAATTATGCCCGAAGCCTTAACGTGCCTATCTAAGAGATATGGGGGTGTTTGGCACGACTTCTCTAAAACGGCTCCGGCTCCTCTATTTTTTTACCGAAAAACAGCTCCTCCAGGAAAATGTTTGGCAGGGCTCCTCTGGAGGAGCTAGAGCCGGCGCCAGAGAGAAGCCCTGCCAAACAGGCCCGAAATGAAAACATTTTTAAAACGAAGTGCTCGCCTTGCTATGTTTCTCTGTTCTAGGTCGAGTCGCTTGAATCAGTTTGTTATTGCCAACACTGACTCTTTTGGCTTGCAATCTTGCTCCTGGTGTAATTGGGCAAACTATTTCTGCTTGCATACATAAAGGGGTGTTTGGTAGCGCTCCGGGAGTGGCTCCGCGTGAGTAACAATCTAATGCGAACTCGTTGCTCAGCTTCTTTGAGGAATGCACCGAGAGAAGTCACGAGAGAGAGCACGAGTTGAAAATAGTCGCTTCCCCTCGCTCTTATGTCCAGGTGAGTGGGCCCTTCCCGAACTACCCCTGGTCGCTCTCACCCGGTTGCTCATAGGCGCACGACGGCCACACAGCCATGGCCATCGTGTTTTGCCCTGTCAGGCTGCTCGAAGGTGCGCCGCGGTCCTGCCACCATGGATGTGCCAGCCTTGCCCTATCGTTGTTGACGATGCCACTCGGTGTGTCGTGACCACCCTCACCGGGGCCCTGTCGTCATATTGCGGCCACAGCCGCCCCTTGCCATGGTCGTGCCCACCCGACGCACCATGGCAGGTCCCTGCATGGCCTCCTCTGTGCATGTGTAGTCGTGGCGTGGTGGCGGGTTCGAGGCACGCGAGCGTTGTGACGCCGAGGCAGGGTCGAAGACGAGGAAGAAAGGGACGAAGGTGTCGAAATCTGGAGATAAAATAACCTATCCGAATAACAAGAATAAACAAAAGCAAGAGAAATTAAATATGGGAGAAAAATAAAAATGATAATAAGAGTATTATGAACAATTTATCATTTCTATGTACCATGAAAGATGTTTTATCAAATATTTTTAAGACAAGTTCAGATACATCAATGAAGTTTCTCCTCGAGCTGAAGGAAAAAAAAAACTAGTCACCACTGAAGCAGAGTCATACCAAACCGACTCATAGTTCATAACTGCGGCCTCTTTAACACGAGCATGGTTAAAAGAGGGAAATTGCACGTCCCAGACACGGGTGCCCAGTCGCATCCCGCGTTGCATTGCATTCGTTCGACCCGGCGCACCGTCTTCAGACACGCACGGGACATGGGAGAGGGAGAGCCGCAGAACATGTTCCACGGCCAGTCCCCTGTTCACGGCTTTTCTGAGGATGACGCGGTTATTCCCCCGTACGTTCTCATCCGTGGTTCGGCGCACGCGCAAGGCAGGCTTACGAAATCAAAGTGTAACATAAAAAGCACCGCCGGACTTCAGGTTCATTGACTTCATTCGTGTGTGTCTCGCCCTCGATCGATCGATCGCTAGACAGAACCATGCCATATGCAAAAGCGTCACGAAAAGCCTGTGCTACAAGAACGACCTGGACATGTGGCAACGTGACAACGCGATAAGCCGACAACAGTGTGAATGATCCACCGAAGGCCTACTACATACTCGGAAATGCGCCCGTGACTGCACTTGCCACTAGGGATGGACAACACAACATTGCAGTGCAGGCTTGCATTGCGTTCATGCGTTGCATACTCCGATTCAACTGTACTTGTAATAAAGAAGTACAGAACCATCCATCGTCACGTGCCTCCCTACCAAAAGTCGGGCTGCACACTCACCAAATTTGACGCCATGCATGAACGTAAAGATCTACAAAGAAGTACTGTGCTACCTCTGTCCTTGTACATTTGTCGTCATGATTTACGTGCCGATAACTTTGACTCGATTTATAGAAAATACGTACAATATTTCTATCTATAAATAAATTAATTAAAAACTAGATTAAAAAATCTATCCAATAATACTAATTGTGTATCATAAATATTAATTTTTAATATATATTTAGTCAAAGTTATTTCTCGGGAAGCGAAAACGACAGACATTTAGAGACGGAGGGAGTACGTTATTAACACCCATATCAATATATTAATAATAATAGGATTAAGTCTATTTTTTTCCCTCAACTCTTGCCTTTGTCTGTAGGCTAGCCGCCAGTGGTTACAAGAGATTTAGTAGCACTTCAGTCCTGGGTTCGACTTGAGCGAATATTTCAGGATTTAACGGCGTTAAAATTTTCAATGGTATACAACATTCACCTTGACAGTGAGGCGCCTATGGTGATCTTAAGGATTCCTTTGTCGACGGGCCCCGTTCGGCTGGAATTATAAGCCGGCTGAAAAACACCGTTGGCTGATTTTTTGTGAGAGAAAAATACGGTTCCGGCTGAAAAAACAAGCCGAATAAGACGGATTATAAGCCAGATGAACAGGGCTACTCTTTGGAGATGCTCATAGGGAGATGGTTTGTGTGCGTATGTTCATAGGAGTAAATATGCGTGCTTTATGAGCGCC
This sequence comes from Saccharum spontaneum, assembly GCA_022457205.1. Lineage (NCBI taxonomy): Eukaryota > Viridiplantae > Streptophyta > Magnoliopsida > Poales > Poaceae > Saccharum > Saccharum spontaneum. The sequence continues at coordinate 21,924,696 of CM039590.1, read as the reverse complement.
GGCGTTGTACTGTGTAATTTAAAAAAAACGCTCGCCTTTGTCTAGTTTCACTCCCATCTATAAAACCGTCTAACTTCGGCAACTCAATCAACTATCAAATCCCTTTAATTTTGACCCTAAAATCATCTCAAAACCATTCAAAACCGCCTTGGGGTGAAAATTGAACGATTTGATAGTTGAGTGGTAAAGTTAGACAAGGGGCAAAAAAAAACTTAATCACGTACTTTAGTTTTTTCTAATATTTATGAAAAATTTATATTTTTGAATTTACTTATTCATAATTTTTTATGTACTAAAATTATTAGATAGTTGAGGTGGTAAAGTTAGACAAAGGCAAGAGTTGAGGGGCCAAAAATAAACTTAATCAAGTACTTTAGTTTTTTCTAATATTTATGGAAATTTTATATTTTTAAATTTACTTATTCATAAATTTTTATGTATTAAAATACTTATCTACACTTTTTGGATTTTTGTATATTGGATTTTTTGTTCTGAATGTGAATCGGAATTTATTAAAAATATTATCTACGTGTTTGAGGTTTTCACATTTTAAAATTCAAATTTTCTGAATGGTTTGAATGAACTCGAACGAAGAAATGATCAAAACTTTAGTTGCAGAACTCGTTGAGGTATACAACTTTTGAGTTGACGATTTTTTTCCATTGAAATCATTTACGATCCCAAAATTTTATTTCAAGTTCTCATATTTTCAAATTTATTTTTTTTTAATTGAATTATTTGATCAAATTCGGTTGGAGAAATGACCAAAATCAAACTTGTAGATCTCTATGAGATATACAACATTATAATTGATGAGTTTTTCATTTGACTCATTTACGGTCCAAAATTCTATTACGTTCTAATATTTTAAAATTTAGAATTTTCTAATTTGTTCGAATGAACTAGGATGAGAAATAACCCAAATCAAAGTTAAAGTTCTCGATGAAAGATATTATTTTTATGATAATTGTTGGTACTAAAGTTTAATTTTAATAATTTTGAAACTTTTTTATGATAAAAATCCAATAAAGTGTAGATAATTTTAGTGCATAGAGATATTTATCTATAAGTAAATTTAATATTTATTTATTTTATAAATATCTAAAAAATCAAAGTACTTGATTAAGTCCATTTTGACCCCTAACTCTTGTCTTTATCTCACTTTAGCACCTCAAACCATTCAATTTTGACCATCAATACAGTTTTAAGTGGTTTTGACATGGCTCTATTCTTTCCAGGGCTATTGATCACTTAAGTGCCACTAGATGAAGATTCATTTGTATTTGTATTTAGATCTAGTGGAGAGCTAATTTAACGCCTCGAAAATGATTGTGAAAATACTAACACACAGGCACATGGTGATGTACACTTGGTGATGTTAGCACATTGCGAAGGCGGTGGAGTTTGAGGGGTAGAGAGAGGTTTGGGGTACATTGCGAAGGCGGTGGAGTTTGAGGCACATAGCTTTTTAAGAAATGAAACACCTATTTTCCACTACGCCGGACGCGAAGAAACGGAGGCGAACAGAGGTCACAGAGGTCACCGGACGCTGAACCGGATGCAGTCTCAGCGTAACCGGACGCGTCCGGTCAGTGTCAGCGAGCAGCGCGAGGGGCAGCTAGGGTTTCTAACCGAAGCGTCTGACGTGATGAGGACACGCCTACGCTGTCCAAATAATTGCCCAATCTTTCACGGTATAAATCAATCGGAGTATGAATTTGTATGAATAGATAGCAGCAACAATTTATAAACTCAGCGCCAACCTCAATATTGTCCTTTAATAGCTAACTGAACAAAACTTGCGGCAAGCACAAACTGATGCAATTATCAAATAGAAAATAGAGATGCAACTGTATTACCAACCTCTCAATCAGAACAGTACCACTTGTAGATGTCACGTGAAATCCGATTCAAATATTCAGCAAACAAATCTCAGCAGGGAAGGGACTTGACAAATTATTCTCACGTGGAATTAATAGATGCAACAATCCAAACTTGATAGATGAAAGTATCGGCAGCACCAAATAACTTTCTATGATTAATTAACTCAAACAGTAGCAGCGATAAATAGAGGGATCAGCTTACAATAGATGATGCAAACCAAACCCTAGATAACTTCTTCCACCCGCGGCCACGACGAACCACGATCAGAAGACGAGGAACTCCGAGATTCCAAGCGACGCGCCCAAGCTGTAGCAGCTCGATCACGCAACTCCACGCAAATCCACAAGGATCCGGAAACACCCAACTAGGGTTTCACGAGCGGCGGCCCGACGAGGAATAATCCCAAATAAAATCCAATCTGAACTGTTACAAGGGTAATACTCAGGCTATATAGCTCGCAGGCCAGCCAAAATTATTCCTAGTCGGACTCGACCACAACTAACCAAAAGAAACTGACTCACCTAACTAGCCTACATGTCGACACACAAACAATACAAAGTATTATGGCACCAAATCTAGTACTATCCTGACCTCCTATAATTAACCATGACGTGCAAAAATACATCAGACTAATATATATAATATAATAGTCCGGCCAAGAGGATAATGACGTCAAGTTTCCTTGGTCATCTGCTTGCCTCCTCACATTACCACTTTGACTTGCATGAAACCAACGTGAATTAAGTACTAAAATAATCCGGCATGATGTTTATCAAGTTGGAAAAATCTCATTGAGCTCCACCTTTATAGAACCAATATAAATATGTTTTCTTGTCTTCTTAGCATCTCTCTTTAGCAATGTTGCACCAATAAAAATAATATTTGAGGATAAACCAGCACTACGGAATTTCCCTTCATTCTTGTTGTATTTCTCATCAAAAGGAATAGCTCCAAATTGAAGACCAAATGATTTCGAAGAGTTATGAGCTATCATATTTGAAACGGCACAAGAATTTTCTGCAGATATATTTTGAGGAGCCATGGGCTCATCATCCTCTCCTTCTTTAAGCAAAGCCGTCCTCGGCTTTGACATAAATTCTGAAGCTTCTTTATTGGAACTAGCAATTCCACCAATTACAGCCATATTATCCTCGTTCTCCACTTTCTTATCACTGAAGCAACCAAATTGGATAGAAAAATATTTTAAAGGATCTGCAGATGTACCATCAGAAACATTGCTATCAATTTCTGGAGCAGTAGAAGCCATAACTGGAGCATCATGAGTCACTTGTGTTGCAGAATAAAACTCAATAGGCTTCGTAGCAGCTAAGCCTTCACTCACCAGCATGTCCACTGCAGTTTCAGATACTTTGCACTTAATTTCACAAACAACAGAATCCATAACTGGAACACCCTGACTGCAAGTAGCAGTAGTTATTGAAACAGGGTTAATCACATCACTCTCCCCTTCTTGAAACAAAGCCGTCATCGGCTTTGGGGTAATTTCAGCAAACCTTTTCTTCACTCTTGATGGAGCAAATATCTCAGCCTTAATAGCACTCTCAAGCATTGGTTTGAGCACATGTTGAACTCCCTTGTGCACAAATGAATAAGTATTGGAACGACCACTATGAGTAGCATCGAGATCAAATTGCCATGGTCGACCCAACAACAAATGACATGCACTCACCGGTGCAATATCACAGTCCACAGTATCAATATAAGAGCCAACTGAAAATTTAACTCTAGCCTTACGAGTAATTTTCAGTGTACCACTTTGATTCATCCATTGCATATAACGCGGCATTGGAAGCCTCCATGTAGATAAAGACAAAGCATGAACAACATCTGAACTAATGACATTAGCGAAACTGCCACCGTCAATAATTAGTTTGCATATCTTATCCTTAATTGTGCACTCCGACTGAAATATGCTAGAGCGTTGCCCCTTCACAGTAGCAACAGTACCATCACTGTGTATTTCACTTGCCATCATAGATAATCCATCTGACACATCATCTGTATCATCAACTTTATGCTCACACCGAGTATCACAAGCAGAAGCCCTACTATGCAACCCCGATGTAGAAGAAATATCAGTACTCCCATGTATAACAGGCGGTTCGGGCACTGCAACCTTCGACAACTTCTTCAGTTTCTTAGAAGAACTACCAATTGACTTAGTGGTTTGAGGTTTTGAACCATAAGCTTCAGCGACCATTTTCCTTGAATAAAATGGAGAAAGAAATAGGCGTTGTAGCACAACCTTCATATCACTCCATGTCTGACAAGAAAATTCTTTGTCATAGTCAACCCACCAATAAAAAACATCATTAGCTAAAGTCTCTTCAGCATAATATATCTCTGGGAGGCGACGACCATAGAAGAAATCATCCAGACTTTCTTCCCATTCAAAATACTCCAAAGGACTACATGCTAGAGATAGCTTTGGCAAAGATTTAACTTCCTTGAGCAATTTCAAATCAGCCATTGAAAAAGAAAATCTAAATGCACCGTGAGCAGCCAAGGCCCAATAAATTAAGGTTGCCTGGACCCCAACAGTTCTTATGCACACCCACTCGGGGAAAGGCCCAATATCCCTAAAAGATTAGTCCGATAGGGGAAGGGTGGCTCTCTCTTTTAAGGTGGCTTCCTCCTCCCAAGCTAAGCAAGGTGGGATTATTCAGAGGCTCACACGGTCGCCGCCCGACTACAACTAGGCCACTTGGCCTTTTTTTGTTGCGTCTTTGCCAGCGGGTAATAGTGGAGGATGTCCTCGTCATTCCCACCCCCTTAAACAAGGGTTGGCCAAGGCCCAATAAATTAAGGTTGCCTGGACCCCAACAGTTCTTATGCACACCCACTCGGGGAAAGGCCCAATATCCCTAAAAGATTAGTCCGATAGGGGAAGGGTGGCTCTCTCTTTTAAGGTGGCTTCCTCCTCCCAAGCTAAGCAAGGTGGGATTATTCAGAGGCTCACACGGTCGCCGCCCGACTACAACTAGGCCACTTGGCCTTTTTTTGTTACGTCTTTGCCAGCGGGTAATAGTGGAGGATGTCCTCGTCATTCTCACCCCCTTAAACAAGGGCCCAGCTCCGATACCAACTGATGAGGACACGCCTACGCTGTCCAAATAATTGCCCAATCTTTCACGGTATAAATCAATCGGAGTATGAATTTGTATGAATAGATAGCAGCAACAATTTATAAACTCAGCGCCAACCTCAATATTGTCCTTTAATAGCTAACTGAACAAAACTTGCGGCAAGCACAAACTGATGCAATTATCAAATAGAAAATAGAGATGCAACTGTATTACCAACCTCTCAATCAGAACAGTACCACTTGCAGATGTCACGTGAAATCCGATTCAAATATTCAGCAAACAAATCTCAGCAGGGAAGGGACTTGACAAATTATTCTCACGTGGAATTAATAGATGCAACAATCCAAACTTGATAGATGAAAGTATCGGCAGCACCAAATAACTTTCTATGATTAATTAACTCAAACAGTAGCAGCGATAAATAGAGGGATCAGCTTACAATAGATGATGCAAACCAAACCCTAGATAACTTCTTCCACCCGCGGCCACGACGAACCACGATCAGAAGACGAGGAACTCCGAGATTCCAAGCGACGCGCCCAAGCTGTAGCAGCTCGATCACGCAACTCCACGCAAATCCACAAGGATCCGGAAACACCCAACTAGGGTTTCACGAGCGGCGGCCCGACGAGGAATAATCCCAAATAAAATCCAATCTGAACTGTTACAAGGGTAATACTCAGGCTATATAGCTCGCAGGCCAGCCAAAATTATTCCTAGTCGGACTCGACCACAACTAACCAAAAGAAACTGACTCACCTAACTAGCCTACATGTCGACACACAAACAATACAAAGTATTATGGCACCAAATCTAGTACTATCCTGACCTCCTATAATTAACCATGACGTGCAAAAATACATCAGACTAAATATATAATATAATAGTCCGGCCAAGAGGATAATGACGTCAAGTTTCCTTGGTCATCTGCTTGCCTCCTCACATTACCACTTTGACTTGCATGAAACCAACGTGAATTAAGTACTAAAATAATCCGGCATGATGTTTATCAAGTTGGAAAAATCTCATTGAGCTCCACCTTTATAGAACCAATATAAATATGTTTTCTTGTCTTCTTAGCATCTCTCTTTAGCAATGTTGCACCAATAAAAATAATATTTGAGGATAAACCAGCACTACGGAATTTCCCTTCATTCTTGTTGTATTTCTCGTCAAAAGGAATAGCTCCAAATTGAAGACCAAATGATTTCGAAGAGTTATGAGCTATCATATTTGAAACGGCACAAGAATTTTCTGCAGATATATTTTGAGGAGCCATGGGCTCATCATGACGCCTCACGGGACCGGCGCGTCCGGTCAACATGGCGTGGAGCAGCATCAACGAAGAGCTAACCGGACGCGGTGGCGAGTCCGGTCACGATCGACCGGACACGTCCGGTCGTGGTGGGTGCTTACTGGACTCAAACCGGACGCTGGGTGTAACGCGTCCGATCAGTTCTACAGCGCGTCCGGTCGGTGCTTCGCGAGCGTAGGCGCTGTGTGATCGGTGCGTCCGGTCAATTCAAGCTGCGCGTCCGGTCACTAGTGCGTGAACGAGTACTTTTAAATGACCGTTACGATCGAACGAACAAAATTCAAAGTGAGACACGTGGCGTTTATCGGGGAGGTCGCGGTGGAGCGATCGGACGCTGTGCGCGTTCGGTCAGGCCGGACTAGCGCGTCCGGTCACCCCAAGTGTGGCTATTTCGTGAGCCAACGGCTCTATTCTTTCGGGGGCTCCTATATATACTTGTTGGCCGGCTCCTAGAAGTCTCTCTTGGATATTTTGACTCTCTAACATCCTCTTGAGCTAAGCACATCCCCTCCCACTCATCTCCCTTGCTTGTTTGCATAATCAAAGCGAGATTGAGTGATCTCAAGTGTATTTGCTTGTGAGTTTGCATCTAGTTGGCATTTGAGTGTTCATTTGTTGCGGGATTCTTGTTTCTCTTGGTGGTTGCCGCCACCTAGACGACTTGGAGCAACGGTGGAGGTTCGACACATGTTGGTGATTGTTCGTGGCCGGCTCCGGTGAGCTTGTTGTAAGGGGTTGTTGTGGTTCCCCGGCGGAGCGCCGAATTCTAACTCTAGTGGATTGCTCGTGTCGGAACTTCTCACCATTTGGTAGGTTCTTGTGGCACCTTTTGATAGGCTCGGTGTGTGATACCGATTAGCCACCGAACCACGTGGTGTAGGGGGACACAACGGGGACTAGCGTGCCGGCAAGCACGTGAACCTCAAGATAAATCATCGTGTCTTCACTTCATTGATTGTGGTTGATTTGTCTCGGTGGATTGGTTATCTTGGATATTATCTTTTGGATATTGATTGGTTGGCTCATTTCATCGTCCCTCGGTGAAATCTCTCGTATCTCTAACTTGCATTACATTTCAAGTAATTGGTTGTTTGCTCTTGCTAGCTTGTGTAGTTTTAGTTTTGTGTAACTTGCTAGTTTGTTTAGTTGTTGCTCTTGCGGTTTGACTTGTGCGGTTGAGTGAAATATATTAGAATTGTCTTTGGATAGGTGGCTTGCAACACCCCATAGGCTAGGCAAAACTCGCATCTCGCCATTTGTTGTTACTAATCAACTTGTCTGGCACTTTTTGTAGAAAGTTTTATTAGGCTATTCACCCCCTCTAGCCATCAAGACCTTTCAGCTTCAAGGACAGTGACACTCTATTCCATATCCTGAACATAATCTTGAAGCTACTATAGACAAGCTCACTGATGACACATGTGTTTCAGAGATGTTTAGGGTTTAGGGTGACGCCTCCCAACCCGACAGCAGTACTGAGGTACTATTTATGCTTCGTCATTGCAATTTCATTCTATATGCCTGTTTACGAGTTCCTTGACGGAGTGCTTGATTCTGCATTTGCACTTCCATCCAACCAAATTTCCACACATGTGAACTTACTGAAATTTATATTATAGATAATGGTCCAACGTCCACCCACGAGAGACATTCTACTAATGAGCTAACAAAAAAATGACACGACACAGGATGAAACTTTTGATGGCCTTACACATCGCTTTGCTTTACTGGTTCATTTTTATTAGAAAGCTGTGGTCACAGATGATTAAAGAGCCGTGTAGGTTTGACCCAGCAAGTCAAACTAAGAATTTGAATGATATGATCTATGAAAATGATATCTATCCCATAGTCACATAAAACGGATTCACCACCTTCGACCCTCGACCCGGGTTCATCGACCCCGACCCGGGTTCACAGGTTCATTTTCGACCCGAAGTGTAAAAGTCTCTCGCAAGTAGCGTACCATGTACCACGACCCCGAACCTCGACCCCATCGACCCAGAAAGTAGATTATATCCATGCTCGCACAAGTCTTTGGTTTTTATGTAGTTGCTATGATTTTTGCTCATTACTACATAATTGTATTGCAGAGTCGACCTGGAGCAGCAACTTTGTATATGAAGCCTTTTGTAAACTATGATAAACTTTGTGAGATTTATGCTAATAAGGGCAGCCCCAGTGCACGTAGCTCCCGCTTGCGCAGGGTTCGGGAAAGGGTCCGACCACTTGGGTCTTTTGTACGCAGCCTTTCCCTGCATTTCCTCAAGAGGCTGTTTCCAGGTGTGAGATTTATGCTAATGACTTAGCAAAAGGTGCCAATGCTAAAGGACCTGGAGATCATTTTTGAAGTCCATGAAGAACATTCTTCGGCAAATTTAACTGAAGGACTGAAAATGTTTTTGATTCTCTTCACAACAACCAGAAGTTTGAAAGTCTATTTTGCTCGTGTCAGGCTATTTTAGTTGCTATGGTGTCTGCTGTCAGCAAGTAAGGAAAAGATCTCTAGACAGAAATTAGGAAACTGAGTTCCAGGTACCAGCAAGGAGCCAAGAAGTACCAATTTAATTAACATATTCAGACTTTATTGTTGTTTGAAATATACTGTACAAAGTACAACTCTACAGTGATATTATTTCTGGTTAAAAATGGCAGGAGAGACAAGATTCACCTCAGTGTCCCCCGAAAGAGATAATCACAAAGATTGAAGAAGATGCAAAAATCTACTTGGCTTTGATCACAAAGATTGAAGAAGATGCAAAAATCCACTTGGCTTTGATCCAAGAGTTTATTTGAAAATATTTGAAACTTATTTGTTCTCCTGAATCAAAAGTACACAATGGATTCAGAAGATTTTAGTGTTTACTTAAATAAGTTATGTTCTATAAATCCTTTGACTGTAAATGAGGTCTGATATTTTGAGAAAACTGCTAGAAAATTTAGACAGTGCTTAGAACAATCGATTTGGCACTAGAATTTAGACAGCCTGGATCATGACTTAGTAGAATGATGTTGTTATGGAACTTGATCATGCGTGACATAGTTATATAATCCTTTGACTGTAAATGAGGTCTGATATTTTGAGAAAACTGTTGGAGAATTTAGATAGTGTTTTGAACAATCGATTTGGCACCAGAATTTAGACACCCTGGATCATGACTTAGTAGAATGATGTTGTTATGGAACTTGATCATGCGTGACATAGTTATATACTACATATTTTCAGGGCTAGGGTGAAGCATGACATAGCTTGATGGCAGTGACATGACTCATGGGAATATCAAGCTCTATACTCTCTTAGCAGGAAATGAACATAGTGACAATGGAATATAGTGCTGAACAAGAATGGCATCAAAGTGATCACCATAGACTAGGTAATCATCAAACTCGACCACCACCTCACTGTGTAATTTTACAGTATTATTATCTTATCATGTGATCTGTATAATTTTAGTTAAAAGTTTAGTTGTCCTGTAGCTACGCACGGACACGCTACCTAGTGTAACGTAAAAGCACCGCCGGACTTCAGGTTCATTGACTTCATTCGTGTGTGTCTCTCCCTCGATCGATCGATCGCTAGACAGAACCATGCCATATGCAAAAGCGTCACGAAAAGCCTGTGCTACAAGAACGACCTGGACATGTGGCAACGTGACAACGCGATAAGCCGACAACAGTGTGAATGATCCACCGAAGGCCTACTACATACTCGGCAATGCGCCCGTGACTGCACACTTGCCACTAGGGATGGACAACACAACATTGCAGTGCAGGCTTGCATTGCGTTCATGCGTCGCATACTCCGATTCAACTGTACTTGTAATAAAGAAGTACAGAACCAACCATCGTCACGTGCCTCCCTACCAAAAGTCCGGCTGCACACTCACCAAATTTGACGCCATGCGTGAACGTAGAGATCTGCAAAGAAGTACTGTACTACCTCTGTCCTTATACGTTTGTCGCCATGATTTACGTGCCGATAACTTTGACTCGATTTATAGAAAATACGTACAACATTTCTATCTCTAAATAAATTTATTAAAAAACTAGATTAAAAAATCTATCCAATGATACTAATCATGTATCATAAATATTAATATTTTTTAATATATATTTAGTCAAAGTTATTTCTCAGAAAGCGAAAACGACAGACATTTAGAGACGGAGGGAGTACGTTATTAACACCCGTATCAATATATTAATAATAATAGGATTAAGTCTATTTTTTTTGCCCCTCAACTCTTGCCTTTGTCTATAGGCTAGTGGTTACAAGAGCTTTAGTAGCATTTCAGTCCTAGGTTTGACTTGAGTGAATATTTCAGACTTTAACGACGTTAAAGTTTTCAATGGTATAAAACATTCACCTTGACAATGAGGCGCCTGCGTTGATCTCAAGGATTCTTTTATCGGTCCAATCTTCGGAGATGGTTTGTGTACGTGTGTTCATAGGGGTAAATATGCGTACTTTATGAATGCCGGCGTTGTACTATATAATTCTAAAAAAATGCTTGCCTTTGTCTAGTTTCAGTCCCATCTATAAAACCGTCTAACTTCGGCAACTCAATCAACTATCAAATCCGTTTAATTTTGACCCTAGAATCATCTCAAAACCACTCAAAACCGCTTTGGGGTAAAAATTGAACGATTTGATAGTTGAGGTGGTAAAGTTAGACAAAGGCAAGAGTTGAGGGGCTAAAAATAAACTTAATCAAGTACTTTAGTTTTTTTTCTAATATTTATGGAAATTTTATATTTTTGAATTTACTTATTCATAATTTTTTATGTATTAAAATGATTAGATAGCTGAGGTGGTAAAGTTAGACAAAGGCAAGAGTTGAGGGGCCAAAAATAAACTTAATCAAGTACTTTAGTTTTTTCTAATATTTATGGAAATTTTATATTTATAAATTTACTTATTTATAATTTTTTATGTATTAAAATACTTATCTACACTTTTTGGATTTTTGTATATTGGATTTTTTGTTCTGAATGTGAATCGGAATTTATTAAAAATATTATCTACGTGTTTGAGGTTTTCATATTTTAAAATTCAAAATTTCTGAATGGTTTGAATGAACTCGAACGAAGAAATGATCAAAACTTTAGTTGCGGATACTCGTTGAGGTATACAACTTTTGAGTTGACGATTTTTTCCATTGAAATCATTTACGATCCCAAAATTTTGTTTCAAGTTCTCATATTTTCATATTTAATTTTTTTGAATTGAATTATTTGATCGAATTCGGTTGGAGAAATGACCAAAGCCAAACTTGTAGATCTTTATGAGATATACAACATTATAGTTGATGAGTTTTTCATTTGACTCATTTACGGTCCAAAATTCTATTACAAGTTCTGATATTTTAAAATTTAGAATTTTCTAATTTGTTCGAATGAACTATGATGAGAAATAACCCAAATCAAAGTTACAGTTCTCGATGAAAGATATTATTTTTATGATAATTGTTGGTACTAAAGTTTTAACTTTTGATAATTTTGAAACTTTTTTATGATAAAAATCCAATAAAGTGTAGACAATTTTAGTACATAGAGATATTTATCTATAAGTAAATTTAATATTTATTTATTTTATAAATATCTAAAAAATCAAAGTACTTGATTAAGTCCATTTTGACCCCTAACTCGTGTCTTTATCTCACTTTAGCACCTCAAACCGTTCAATTTTGACCATCAAGAAGGTTTTAAGTGGTTTTGACATGGCTCTAGGATTAAAATTAAGCAGTGTCGATAGTTGAGGCGCTAAAGTTGACGGTTTTGTAGTTAAGGCTTAAAATTAGATAAAGACAAGAGTTGAAAGGCCAAAAATAGACTTAATCCTAGTAATAGTATACCGATTCATGACATGATATGCACGTTTACAAAGTATATGGAACGATTTAATATATGATTGGCCTGGGTCCCAAACACAAAAGAATCAACGACAGCAACACGACCGGATCGGCGCCATTTTTTTTTTGGCTCTGATGAAATGAACGAATTACTTCCGCTGCCAATTTAATTTTATTGATATCCCTTGCCGTGAACCCCCCCCCCCCCCCCCTTGCGCGCTCACAAGCCGGTGGTGAAGGGGATGGACGTGCCGGCGAGCCATACGTCGCCGTCGATGAAGGAGCCGACGGTGAACGCGCTGGCCTCGGTCGCGCTGGTGATGACACGGTACCCCTTCCACTTGACCCGGCCGGACGTCCCGGCGCCGGGCCCCGTGTTCATGTACTCGCCGTAGTAGAGCGTGTCGAGCGCGAAGTTGCCGTTCCACTCGAGCCAGCCGGCCGGGTCGACGAGCGAGTCCAGCTCCGACTGCAGGTACACCGTGCGGGAGTACTGCTTCCAGGGCCGGCCCAGGTAGGTCTTGGTGGCGGCGGAGTCGAGGTCCGCCGCCGCCGCCACCTTGCACCGGTGGACGGAGATGCCCGTGTTCTGGTTGGGGTCCTCCCGCCCCTGCGCCGTGAAGATGTTGCTCTGGTTGGGCAGCGGCTTGCGCGCGTACAGGCTGCAGCCCTGCAGCACGACGGCGGCGTTGCCGAACACGAAGTCGACGGTGCCGTAGACGTCGCAGTCGCGGAAGAACTGCCGGAGGGAGTGCACGTACAGCGTGTCCTGGTACCCCACGAAGCTGCAGCGGTAGAACGCCGACAGGTCCGCGCCCACGCGGAGCGCCACCGCCTGGTGCTTCGACGGGCCAGCCGAGTTCTCGATCGTCAGGTCGCGGGCCAAGAAGTTGTTGCCCACCACAGCTGCAGGCAGCGCCATCCCACAACAAACAAGTCGTCAGCAGGCAAAGCCTATGGGCAGCACCGGCGACTGGCCTAACTGTTTCCATAGAAAGAGGACCGGGCCAATTCATCAATTTCTTTAGTTTTCGTTGTCTTGGCCCATCGAACAAATCTAGCCCAGCTTGTCTAAAACTGGACCTTGGCCTGTTTTGCTTTCCGCACCGAAGACATCCCACTAAAAGATTGGCCGTGAAAGTAGTACTCTGTCTCTTAAAAAATACATACATGTTACATTTAATTTTGCCTGGACTTCATTGTATATTTTCAAATATTTTTTCATTATTATATTCTCTCAAATTTATGAAATTTTTTAGTACAAATCTCTTATATATATGTTTACAAGCTTGATAATTTTAGCTTTTTTTAAGCAACCCGCAGGAGAGCTACTAATTATGTTTGAAAGAAGAAGAAACCCTCACAATGTTATATGTCCCATAACATTAATTATACCCCAGATTGTTAGCTTAGGTTTAATATAGTGGCACGCAGAATGATTTAATACCACGTAGAACCCCCCCTTTTTTTAAGAATTACTCCCTCCGTCCTAGAAAGAAAGTCACCATGGGACGCGTGTAGGTCAAACTTTTTTAACTTTGACTAACTTTACAGAAAAACAGCATGTATATCTTCAAATAAGTTTATTATAAAAATATATTCAACGATCTACCTAACGATGCTAATTATGTATTATAAATAAATATTATTTTATATATAATTGGTTAAAGTTAAAAAAATTGACTTCTCGAGGTGAGAAAGACTATGGCAATTTGATCCGGCGTTATGCTGATAGCGCCCAATCGCATTCAGCAATCGGCGGCAGCCTCACAGTCCAGCAGGGCGAAAGGGACGGGTCGACTAGAAGCTGTGCGCGCCCACATGCCGGCAGGTCTTGACGACGCGGACGCGCACAACTGCACAAGGCAGGCGCGTGGTGGGCAACCGTGTACGTACTGTACGTCTGCGGCGCATGCAGCCACGGCAGGGCCCGTCCTAGTCGGATACGGATACCACGCTGCTATCCTATGAGGCTATGAGCTAGTATGGCACGAGTGACATGGTAACTGATACGCACCGACTTCTTCGCACATGGTAATTTTAGCAGCAGAGAAGAATACCGTACCCGTACGTACGGCTACAAACAGCGTACTGTACTGTACTGTACTGTGTACGTAGTATCACGTACTGCCAGTACCGTAGTTCTAGTACTCTGTGCTCTACTAGGAGTAGTAGACAATATATAGGGCATGTGTATATTTGTACCACTGTATACGTCCGCCGGAACAGTACGTTGTAGTGGTGCGCACATGCTATGTTTCGTATACTAATGACTCTCATGGCATGGTCATGCATGGTTCTGTGTGGTAAACTGTACCTGCGCACAGATGCTGTTTTCGCAAGGAATAGACGAATATAAGTCACGGGTGCCGTTCTTTTTGTTTGCGCATGCAGCCTAGTATGTGTCATTCTAGTACAGTATGCTGCTACACATATAGTATATAGTTAAACGCTTGAAGGCCACCATCCAAGTAGGATCTTGTAAATTTTAGTGTTTGTCTATATAGTATATGGTAGCAGTGTTTTACCCTGCTCATGCATATGCGTTGGACATTCATCAATGTTTCATCTAGAATATGATATCTCTTCTCCATTTCTTCTACTGGTATGTACGTGTGAGTAGTTTTACATTACTAGTAGTTATAGCAACTGCACCACTGTCGTACTATATATGTATCTATATAACCGGTGCTGTCCCTTCCCTTGTGCGTATGCACAAAGCTAGCGTGCAGCACACATGGTACAAATGCTGGTACCGGTTGGTCCGGAAGAAGGATGTGATATTGGTCAGCTAGCTAGATTTCTGATCTGTCGTGTGTCCCGCATGGAGCGTGGAGTTGGCGGACCTCCCATCACGCCGGGTGGGGCGGCTGCCCCAGCTACTGCCGCGCTCGAGAGAGGAGATGCCTCCTGCGGCCTGCCGGCGTGCCGCTCGGCGCTCGCCGCAGCTGCCCCACGCCACGCCGGTGCCCCACCTAAAATTTTGGGTGAGTTCCGCCAGGAGCCAACTCGATCTGTATCCGACGTACCGAGCGACCGACGACCATCTCATGGGCCATGTTTAGTTTGCAAATTTTTTCAACCTGATGAATAGTACCACTTTCGTCTTATTTGGCAAATACTCCCTCCGTCCCGCATTGACTGTCGTTCCGGGATGGGATTTGAACGTCTGTATTCAGCGCGTTTGCTTTGCACCTAGACGCCCCCGCTGTCCTTGTTCACAGAGTCTTTGATGAACCCAACTGCTAGCTACAACGACAGAGACAGAGGGACAGAGGGAGTATTGTCCAATCGTGGACTAACTAGGCTCAAAAGATTCATCTCGTGATTTCCAACTAAACTGTGTAATTAGTTATTTTTTTACCTACATTTAATACTCCATGCAAGCGGGCTAAAAATTGATGTGATAGAGAGAGTGAAAAAATTCTAACTTTTAGGGTGCATCTAAACAAGGCCCTGGGCTGGCTCCCCGCCATGCATGAGCTACTATACAGTACACGGTTTAATTTTGATTATACGTCCCTAACAACCAGTACCACACCAGCATTTATGCCATTATTATCCACTGCTAGTGTGGTGCCAACCACTACTTCGATTTGCAAGCAAGCATACACGCGAGTCCAATGGGTTTTGTTTTTGTTCTAACCGAAACACGTATTTTTATTAAGAGAGGAAATAATCACACTGCCATTAACCAAGAGCTGGGGGAGTTTCAGGGAGAGTATCAATAGCCTTCCTAATTAAAGTGTCTGCGAACGTAACTCTCTTCCTCGCTTGGATCCACTACAAGACAAATATATTACCAGAAGTTCAGAACGCAGCGGTGTGGAGATCGATCCTGAAATTCCAAAGAAATTACAGAGAACCGTCCACTAAACGTCTACGAGTAAACCTCTAGAGCAACCAAATCAAGATATGATCAATTGATTCTACTTCCCGGCTCCATAAAGTGCAATCATTGTCGTCCTGCAAGCCGTGACGTTTCCTTCTTTGTGCCGCCCAGCATGCCTCTTGTCATGCAATGGAATCCACGCGGAGAACTTCACCGTACCTTTGGGGGGAGCCTTGCAATTTCGGAGCTCTCTTGCTTGCAGTGGGTGGATTACGTAAATGCACTCACCGTTTTCTCGCATAACTCTGTGGATTAGGATTACCCAGCAGGCGGTGTATCGATAATCAACGCCATGCATGCAAGCACGCGACACGCGCGTAACAGTGCAGTTATTACCCGACGAAGTAGTCCGCCGCTGGTGGTGGCACCGGCACTCACCCGGTCCACCGACGACACATGCATGCCATGGGCGCATGGGTCCCTGCAGACTCTGAGCGAATGAACTGGCGATTTTTATTTTTGGGGTCAGATAGCCACGCAGGCATTCACAGACGGTCAGACGCCCACCAGCATGCACGCACTGGAATGCTGGCGCGTCACACCGACACCGATGGAAACGGAGGCGGCACCATGCACCCCGGATCACGGACGACTTGGTCCGCAGCGCCGCCCGCCCCGCGCGCGACAGAGAGATCGACATCGACATGCCGGCCGAGTGACCTGGATCGCACGCCGCGTGCATGGAGGATCAGGATCTGTGTGCGCGTGTCGTGCGCAGCACTTGGCACTTGCTTTCTCCCTCTTTGCGTGCCATGCTCGATTGCTCGTGCGTGCATGCTTTCTTACACGCACAGTATAATCGGCAAGCGAATCTAGTACACGCGCTATGCATCGTACGTGCTCCTAGTACGTAGGAGTATTATGAAAATCGCAATGTGAAAGAAGTAGCCAAATAGATGGGGGTATCATTTAGCTACAGAGACCAGCGCAGCGCAGCAGAAAAAGCTGGCTCTGATAGAGCATGTGGTTCCTGCGGTCCTGCCACTCGTGGCACAAGTTTTTTTAGGCCCTGTTTAGATCCCAAATATTTCCCCAAATTCCACTATGCAAAAAGAAGATTCCCCATCACATCAAAATACCGACACATGTATGGAGTACTAAATGTAGATGAAATCAAAAACTAATTGCACAGTTTTGTTGTACTTAACGAGACGAACGTTTTAAGCCTAATTAATCAATGTTTGGACAATTTTTACCACATAAAAACAAAATGCTACAGTAACACACAGTGCGCTACAGTGTTTTTGCCGCCGCCGATTCGGTGAAACTAAACACGGCCTTAGCTACTACAAGACATCCCGGGAAATACCATGCCGACAGAGGTATATACTCAATCCATCCCAAATTATAAGACGTTTGACTTTTTTGACACCAAGTTTGACCACCCGTCTTATTCAAAAATTTGTGTAAAATATCACTTCTTTTGTCGTGGCTTGGTTTATTAATAAAAGTTCTTCAAGAATGACTTAAATTTGACTATGTTTGCACAAATTTTTTGAATAAGACGAGTGGTCAAACTTGAGGTCAAAAAAGTCAAACGTCTTATAATTTGGGATGGAGGGAGTACGTACTTAGCAGCTAAGATATGTATGCTTGCTTCCTCCTATACTTTCTTCAAGTCAAGATAAATCAACTTATGCAGTTGTTCTACGCTTTTTCAAAATTCTTTTCAAAATTCTTTCCGTATTTTGGTTCCAAGATAAATTAAGACACTGGGTTAGAGTTATCCTAAATCATACACTAGCCAAACACTGTACTACGTAGTAATTACTGAACTCCGCTCCCCAAATGGTACGCGCGTGAAGATTCTAGGTTATCTATCTAGTTGGCATGAGTAAATTCACACAGGATCAACCAAAGCATTTCAGTGTACTTATAGCTGATCTGGTGGATAGCAATGGCATTATGGCGATATCATCACATGCATCCATCTGCCAGGATTGCGTCTGCATGAATGCCATGGTGCGCAAATTATGCATCGTACTAGTATGCCCCATGGTTTGGAGTTTGGACACCGGCCAATTTCTACTCCCCGTCTAAATACATTGTCGGAGCATGCACGCGTTAATTTCTACTGCAACATAGTAGCAGCCACCTACTCATTTTCTTTTCAACTGTGGAGTCAACTCCCGTCACATCAATATTGCAGCAAATACATAATGTACTAAATATAGACTAATTGTACTAAATGTAGACTAATTACATACATATTGGCATAGATTAGGAGTAATTTACGAGACGAATCTATTAAGCCTAATTAGTCCAAAATTAGAATTTTTTTTGTCAAATAAGACGAAAGAACTATAATATTTATTAAACTTTAACACCTCTAACCAAACAGGCCTTATTGCTTTATCCGGAAACAGCCGAACATATTTCACTCACTGTTGATTTCGAGCTACAGTTTTAACTCGCTGTCCACTAGTAAACTGTTCGCAGTGCAATGACGAACTGGTCTGTCTGCACGATTGAATTGAATTTGGATGTCAACAGTACCAGTATCGGATTGGATCGATTAATGCACGATGCGATGGGATTGGGAGCAATTAGAATGTAATCAATCATTCTAAAGCATGTACTTAAGTAGCTAGCTAGTGTTGTACTTACCGACTGTGGCTGAGCGGAAGGTGGTGTAGCCGTCCACGACGTTGCGGCTGGCCTTGATGACGGTCTTGCCGATGCCGTCGCCGACGAACATCAGGTTCACGTGCTTCTTCCCGACCTCCACGTTCTCCATGTACGCCCCGGCCTTGATGTAGATCACGTACCGCTTCTTCGAGTTGGTCGGCGCCGCTGCCACGGCCGCCGACACCGTCGTGTAGCCCCCGCTCCCGTCCTTGGCCACCACCGCGTCCGCGGCGATGGCCGTCGCCGGGGCCTGCAGCAGCCGCCGGTCCCCGGGACGCACCCACCGCGGGAACCCCTTCACCATCTGCCCGTACCCCATGAATGGCTGCCGCGCCGCCGCTGCGGTCTCCGTCGACGATGCTGGCGCGGAGGGGCTGGCGCCGGGCAGCTTCTTGGCCATGGCGAGCGAGTTGCTCACCATGCGGGAGACGTGGTGGAAGGTCGGCTTGATGTAGTGCCGCACCCGCCCGCCGTTCTGGTACGCGAAGCCGTCGAGGCAGGTGTACTGGTTGGTGATGGCCGCCGACAGCACCGTCATCACGTGGTCCATCGTCGCGCGCCGGGCGCGCAGCGACGGGGCCGCGGAGCCGTTACCGGACCCGGAGCTCCTGCCGGCGGGGGACTCGAGGTCGGCGGTGGTGGCGCGGAGCTCGTCCATGGTGATGGACAGCAGCTCCAGGCAGTCGTTGATGGCGAGGCGGTCCCGCGCCGAGAGGGACCTATCCTGTAGGTAGGTTGAGCAGTTGGTGGAGGTGGCGGTCACGACGTCCACGGTGCGGTTCACGGCCGCGCAGATGACGTCCGGGATTGGTTTCTTGTGCAGGTCCGGGATGTCCGCAAGTGTGGACAGGCAAAGCTCCGGGTAGAGCGTGCCGTCGCAGTGCGCGGCGGCGGCGGCCTCCGCGGACGGGTAGAAGGGGACGGTGCCGGCGGTGTCGGAGGCGGCGCTGCTGGTGGCGGCGGCAGCGAATGCGACAATTAGGACGACAAGGAGATGCTCGGCTCTCTTGGGTATGGGTGGCATTGTGTCCTTGTCTGTGGCAGCTTGCTCTCTCGTAGAGTGGAGCTGCGGAGGGAGCTGCAGAGTGCAGAGTGCAGAGTGGACAGTGGACAGCGGAGAGTGGACAGTGAAGACGGAAGTGGGTTCATGGGTCGTTGCTTTGCTATATAGGCCTTGTTTAGATTGGTGAATTGGGGAGAAAAACACTGTATCAGAATTCCTGTAGCATTTCGTTTGTATTTGGTAAAAATTATCCAAATTTTGACTAACTAGGCTTAAAATGTTCGTCTCGCAAAGTACAATAAAACTGTGCAATTAGTTTTTGATTTTATCAACATTTAGTATTCCATGCATTTGCCGACATTTTGATGTGACGGGGAATCTTCTTTTTGCATAGTGGAATTAGGGGAGAGAATCGGGGAACTGAACAAGGCCATAGACAGAGGCGGCGGTGTCATATCGTGTCGGTGTTGGAACCGAGATCCGAAGCAGTCGCCAAAAATAAACTCGGTAGCGATTGAAACACAAGAATTTCAAACGATGGTCCCTACCCCCTACATGGATCCTGTGACTGAGATTTCGTTTTATATGAGATACAAATGTGAAAGAATTATCGGTCTTTAATTTAAATAAACTAGCCCATCAGGCAATGAGTCAATCCATGCTTCGAGCATCTGTATAATCTATTAGTCTTACGGTACATGAACATTAGAAGTTTACCGGACAAATTGAGTCACCCTGTTCGGCTGAGCTTATTAGTACGACATATCAGTCATGGTACAATATTTTTCTCTCACAGCAAAACAACCACAGCTGGATTATAAGCCGCAGAAACAGCCTGCGAGTATTTATTATACTGTGTCTATATTTATTTTTTTAACTAATATACTTTTAGATACTCCTTTTTGTCTTTGAATAAATTAATTTTTAGAATTGCCTTAAGTTAAACTTTTTACTGTTTAACTAGAATAGTAGTAAAGAGTGCCAAATTTAAGATACCAAATTAGTATCATTAGATATCCCATAAAACATACTTTCATAATCTTTTCATTTGGTGTCAAAAATATTTGTTATCTTTTCTTTAATTCGGTCAAACATAAATATTAGTTAAGATAACTCTACAAAATGATTTATTTAGCAACGAGGGGAGTACTCTATAATCTCTATTCAGTTATGATAAATTTATTACCAGTTACGTACTCTAAGGGAGTGTTTAGTTGGGAGGTGAAAAGTTTTTTAGTGTCACATCGAATGTTTTATGGGATGTTGGAAGGAGTTTTCGGATACTAATTAAAAAACTAATTACATAACTCGCCTGAAAACCACGAGGCAAATTTATTAAGCCTAATTAAGCCATCATTAGCACATGTGTGTTCCTGTAGCACTTAAGGCTAATCATGGACTGATTAAGCTTAAAAGATTCGTCTCGTGGTTTTCAACCAAACTGTGTAATTAGTTTTTTTCGTCTATATTTAGTACTCCGTGCATGTGTCAAACATTCGATGTGATGGGGTGAAAAATTTTTAGGTGGGAACTAAACACCCCCTAAACATGTTTTCATGTATTGCATCATTGTAGGTTTTTAATATGTATTTAGTCCAAAGTATATTTTAAGTACACACAAATTTCTCCTCTAAACTACTTAGATTACATGGAGTATCAAATTTAATATAACCCAAAGTTATTGTAAAAAAATTAAGGAAAAAAATAAATACAAACTATTTAAAATCAGTTTGCTGGTTAAATTTGTCTGTTCCTAAGATTCGACTGTAAAACATTACTGTTTTGACTTTTTTTACAAGTGCATCAAATAATATATAAAGTTAAAGCACGATACAAGAGTTTGAGAAAAGCTTCCCCAGAATATAGAGCAAGCTATTGTAAAAGAAACCAGTGAACTGGTACGCGAAGCCATCGAGGCAGGTGTACTGGTTGGTGATGGCCGCGGAGAGCACCGTCATCACGTGGTCCATCGTCGCGCGCCTGGCGCCCACGGACGGGGCGGCCGCGGAGCCGTTGCCGCCGGAGCCCCTGGCGGCGGGGGACTCGAGGTCGGCGGTGGTGGCGCGGAGCTCGTCCATGGTGGTGGATAGCAGCTCCAGGCAGTCGTTGATGGCGAGGCGGTCCCGCGCCGAGAGGGACCTATCCTGTAGGTAGGTTGAGCAGTTGGTGGAGGTGGCGGTCACGACGTCCTCGGTGCGGTTCACGGCCGCGCAGATGACGTCCGGGAGGGGCTTCTTGTGCAGGTCCGGGATGTCCGCAAGTGTGGACAGGCAAAGCTCCGGGTAGAGCGTGCCGTCGCAGTGCGCGGCGGCGGCGGCCTCCGCGGACGGGTAGAAGGGGACGGTGCCGGCGGTGTCGGAGGCGGCGCTGCTGGTGGCGGCGGCAGCGAATGCGACAATTAGGACGACAAGGAGATGCTCGGCTCTCTTGGGTATGGGTGGCATTGTGTCCTTGTCTGTGGCAGCTTGCTCTCTCGTAGAGTGGAGCTGCGGAGGGAGCTGCAGAGTGCAGAGTGCGGAGTGGACAGTGGAGAGTGGACAGTGAAGACGGAAGTGGGTTCATGGGTCGTTGCTTTGCTATATAGATAGAGGCGGCGGTGTCATATCGTGTCGGTGTTGGAACCGAGATCCGAAGCAGTCGCCAAAAATAAACTCGGTAGCGATTGAAACACAAGAATTTCAAACTTAGTCTAAATTAGACTATTTCATAGTTCAGAGGTAAACTAGACCACCTCTTATAGTTGGGGTCAATTAGACTTTTTCCCTACCCCCTACATGGATCCTGTGACTGAGATTTCGTTTTATATGGGATACAAATGTGAAAGAATTATCGGTCTTTAATTTAAATAAACTAGCCCATCAGGCAATGAGTCAATCCATGCTTCGAGCATCTGTATAATCTATTAGTCTTACGGTACATGAACATTAGAAGTTTACTGGACAAATTGAGTATTTATTATACTGTGTCTATATTTATTTTTTTAACTAATATACTTTTAGATACTCCTTTTTGTCTTTGAATAAATTAATTTTTAGAATTGCCTTAAGTTAAACTTTTTACTGTTTAACTAGAATCGTAGTAAAGAGTGCCAAATTTAAGATACCAAATTAGTATCATTAGATATCCCATAAAACATACTTTCATAATCTTTTAATTTGGTGTCATAAATATTTGTTATCTTTTCTTTAATTCGGTCAAACATAAATATTAGTTTAAGATAACTCTACAAAATGATTTATTTAGGAACAAGGGGAGTACTCTATAATCTCTATTCAGTTATGATAAATTTATTACCAGTTACGTACTCTAAGGGGGTGTTTAGTTGGGAGGTGAAAAATTTTTTAGTGTCACATTGGATTTGTTAAGGGATGTTGGAAGGAGTTTTTAATACTAATTAAAAAACTAATTACATAACTCGCCTGGAAACCACGAGGCGAATTTATTAAGCCTAATTAAGCCGTCATTAGCACATGTGTGTTACTGTAGCAATTAAGGTTAATCATGGACTAATTAGGCTTAAAAGATTCGTATCGTGGTTTCCAACCAAACTGTGCAATTAGTTTTTTTCGTCTACATTTAGTACTCCATGCATGTGTCCAAACATTCGATGTGATGGGATGAAAAAATTTTAGGTGAGAACTAAACACCCCCTAAACATGTTTTCATTTTGCATTGCATCATTGTAGGTTTTTAATATGTATTTAGTCCAAAGTATATTTTAAGTACACACAAATTTATCCTCTAAACTACTTAGATTACATGGAGTATCAAATTCAATATAACCCAAAGTTATTGTAAAAAAATTTAAGGAAAAAATAAATACAAACTATTTAAAATCAGTTTTCTGGTTAAATTTGTCTGTTCCTAAGATTCGACACTAAAACATTACTGTTTTGACTTTTTTTACAAGTGCAGCAAATAATATATAAAGTTAAAGCACGATACAATAGTTTGAGAAAAGCTTTCCCAGAATATAGAGCAAGCTATTGTAAAAGAAACCAGTGAACTGCATCTGTAGTTTCGGGGGGGGGGGGGGGGGGAGGGCCCAAGAGAAGTGCCCGCGACAAAAACGTCGAGGCTCGCACTCCGATAGTACAGCCGACGCTCCCTCGGCTGTCTGATCGGCCTGTGTTTTCGAGGATAAACAATCTTGAGTCGTAGATAAGAGTAGGCTTCACTGGACTCAAGAAAAATGGTTCCACAACCATCAGTGTCAAATCTAAGGACCTGCATCAACAATTTTTTTTTGGTCAACCAAACACCAATAGTTGCAGAGGCGGGGCCCACTGCATAGCAGCGGGGCCCCACCACATAGCATAGGAGCACTGACGAAGGAGTCGGCGGCAACAGATCCGAAGCTGTGACGCTGGCTCCAGACTCCCCACCTGCGCGGCCGCTGCATGGCTAGGGAAGTTGAGCGCAGCGACGTCACCACCGCCGCCTGCGACGCCCGCGGCGGCCCCAATGCTGGCCCCACTGCGGAGGAAGAAGGTAGCCTTATAGCCGCCCCGCCGCTCTGCGCCCGCCGCGCGAACCGGCTCCACGCTCTGCATCATGGCGCACCCGCGTGCGTGCGCCACTCCCCAATCGGACAGTAAGAACGGCTCCTTGTCAGCGCAGATGCCGTGACCGACCAACCGCTCGTGACTCGGCGGCCCGTCACCAATTCTCCCCCTACTGCCTTTGATGTTGACCTCGTCGATGTAGTTGACCTTGACGCCACTGTTGTTAACGGTGTTGCTCACCATGCTTCTGCTTGGCTCAAAATGGATGGGAGCGGCATCATGCAGCCCACGCAGCCATGGAGAAAGCAAGGAAGAAGAGGGCTTTATTGTTATACTCACCTTGCCGCTTTAGAGGAGACTCACGTCGGCCACCGTGATCTCAAGAAGCCTGTCCCCACTATAGTAGTTTGCTAGTAAGTTCGAGCAGCAAAGCCTGGCTCGTGCAGGCCAGGCCGCCAGGCCCATCCGATCTGACTAGCGACTTAGAAGCTATTCGACGTATGGTTTCTCATAAGCCCGGTTTGATTTGTTGCGAGAGAAAAATACATGACTGCAAACATGGCCTAATTTGTGCATGAATTGCACATGGCCCCAGAATAGTCAAATTCCTCTCTGGATTCCCCTGGTAGGCTGGTACCCCCGAGTAACGCCGTTGTCGCGCGCCGCCCGGGGCCGCCGGATCGGATCCGTTCCCTGTGCCGTGCCTGGCCGGTCGTCGATGCAGCCGTTGCTGAGGCTCTGCCCATTGTGATGACTAAACCTGGAAGCGGATTTGGATTATCCACAGTCCAAACGGACTTGATCTGTTTTGGAGTGAACTGGACGGAGATGTCTGGATGCGGATATCCGCTGCCACAGGACCCAAAATCCTCGGACTGGATTGGATACGTAGACCTGCACATCCAAAATCCGTTGGGCATCTCCCCATTAGTTGCGTACGCCGCCGCAGCCAACATCGCGGTCACGGCCCGCGCCACCTCCCACCCCGGCACCCCGCGATAGAATCCTTCATCTTCTGCTCCGTCGTGCGTGCCGCATGTAGGGGGAGGTGGCCGCGACTGCAGGGGGAGGCACGCCGCATGCAGCTGCAGGGGAGGCGGCCGCGTCGCCGCAGCCGGCGCTGTGCACAGCACTTGCCTTCCAAGTCGAGCGCCACGCCGTTGCGCTACCGTACCACGACCACGACATCCCCGCGCCGCCGAGGAAGCCCAAAGCCGCTGGCCGTCGGTGCGCAGATCCTGCGTTTCGAGGGCGTCGCGGGCCTCTTCTCGGGGTCTTCGCCACCATGCTGCGCCAGACGCTCCACTCCACCACGCGGATGGGGCTGCCCCTCGCGGAGCGCCGCAACTACTGCAGCTTCGGCGACTCCATCGGCGTAGGTCGTCCCTCACAGAGTTGTCCGACGCGCAAGTTGCTGGATGAATGGATTGGACTGGATGCACTCGGCGTTGGACTGGTTTGGGTTGGATGTTTGAAAAATGCATTTGGTTTGGATTGGATAGGTGCTTTCCTCAACGTTGATCTCTTTTGGATTGGTTTTAATGGACGTGGACCTTAATCCAGTTCCAGGTATAGTGATGACGCATTGACGCCAACTCATCTGGGGGTATACCATTGCCGTGCACGGTACAGATCCTACGAGACAAGGACCTCATCATCTCACCCAGTAATACGATCGACCGACGACTGTAACAGGGCATGCTGCCAAACGAGCTCGGCCCGTTTCGGTTTGGGGGGGCATCATCCACCCACCGCACCCGCACCCCAACAAGGTCATCGAGAGGTCCGTCCAGGCGTCCAGCTCGCTGCGTCTGCGCGCCCCACGGGCCGGGGCAGGACCGCAGTCCTCAACGGGTGCGAGGTGGTAGGACGAGTGGACGACGACGCCCCATCTCCACTCCACGACACAGCAGGCACGGGCACGGCAGATTCCAGCGCGTCTGCGCCTGCTGCTGGTTCGTGTCGGGCGGGCCACGCACGACCTCGGCTCTCCGGGTCACCGCCATCGGCGGCTGCGGGCCGCTGGCCATTGCATTGCATGTCATGTCTGTCAGGTACTCGGGCCAGTCGGTCGGAGAACTGATCGGCAGTTCGCAAGCCTGGTTAGCTGCCATGGGCCTGGCCGGGCGACTTCGGCTGGAGACCTTGTTCTAAGGGGTTGTTTAGTTGGTGAAAAAGTTTGGGTTTGGCTACTGTAGCACTTTTCGTTGTTATTTGGTAAAATTTATCCAATCATAGACTAACTAGACTCAAAAGATTCGTCTCGACATTTACAGACAAACTGTGTAATTAGTTTTTTCTTTCGTCTACATTTAGTACTCCATGCATGTGTCGTAAGATTTGATGTGACAGGTACTGTAGTACTTTTTGGGTTTGCTTTTTGGGTGGAGGTGTCAACTAAACAGGCTCTAAGGTCCATGAGACCATGAGCCCAACTTTTAACAATTTCGAGAGGTCCAAGAAGCAAGTGTTGGCTAGGTGAGTCCGTCAGTCATGGCCTCCCTACGGACGGCTACGGGCAACACACCACACATTGCCTACCCTAGCGGAGGCTGGAAAACGACAAGCAGGACCCAACAACTCCAAGACGACGAGTGTGTAGTGCAGTGCGCCGGTACCAGATCCAGACTAACCGGTGGCGCGCGTGGAACGCGCGGCGCAGACTCGTCTCATTCCCTAGCAATTACAAGGCACACTGTGTAAGCCCGCCCCATCGATCCGGTCAGACGTCGTCGGCGTCTTCGGCAAGCACCTTCGCACGTACCGACCGTGCCATGCATTGATGCACCCCAGCTGTTGCAGAACGTGGATGACATTCTCGGATCTGCCGAACTCTTGCCGCGTCGATCTCCTATTCTTGCTTGGCCCCCGGCAAGTCAGTCGCTTGCTTTGCTGTCCGGATAGGCAGCATGCACAACTGCACGTCGCGTGTGGCGGCTTCGGCTGTCAATGCCGGCCCCATGCTTTTATAAAAATCCAGATCACGGACAAACTGTGGCCCGTTTCTCCACTTGTTTCTGAATTCCGACGCCCCAAATGTCCACTGCATTTTTATAGACAGAGCAGTTGTAGTAATTGATTAGTAGTAGACCAGAGACATTCCAGCAGGGACATGCAACTGCAACTTGAGTGGCATTTGGAGATCGGAGATCCCCTTGAGGCCTTGAAAGCCAGTTTGCCAGCCCTTGCAACACCTCTCCAGTTTCGCGTAAACCTATGCACCAAAATAGTACTCCCTATGTAAAAAAAAAGTACCATTCTCATTTCTTAGTAATCAAACAATTTTAAATTTGACTAGATTTATAAAAAAAATACAAACATTTATGACATCATATGATATAGTTAGATTAATTATATAATATTTTTATAGTAAATTTATTTGGAGGCATAAATATTATACTACTTTGTGTTTTCGATAAAGTTAGTTAAATTTGTTTTTTTACTTGATTCAAATCTAGAATTGTACTTTTTGAGGATGGAGGAGTAGTAGTATGAAGAGAAGGTTTCACTTGATGCTTGGAGACAGAGTAGTTGCTAGCTGGTTTTTGCAGTGAAATTTACCAGAGGTTCTTAAGGTGCGCTCAAACACCAATGATACAAGAGGTTTTATCTTCACCTCACTCTAAGATAAACACTTATTAAGATGGACTAAAGGGCCTAATGCTTTAATCTTCAACGTGCTAAACAGGGTCTTAAGCTTCTTTGATAAAGTCTATCTGTTGATGATGTCTTGGATCTTCTTTTGATCTTCTAGCACCTTCAATATTGTCTTCACTCGGGGTGTTTGACCACCGGAGTGGATCACATTGCATTCGTGCGAATAATTACTTGTATTAGTATGTAGCAAACGTTGTGTAGTCCAATATTAACCATATTATCATTCAACCAAAAAATTATATTAACTCTATGCTAAAGTCATTTGATACTTTGATTTGATTACGCAAGCCCGGAAGGTCGGAAGGCAAGAAAAGACTCATCCATGCACAGCCGTTGAAACCAAATCATATAAAAAAAGGAAACTAAATGAACCAAACATATGGTCGACATCTCGCTTCTAGTAGCATCCATGAAAGGACTAATTAACTAGTAAGCCTTACGCCCACAGCTTACATGAAATGAGCACCACGAAATGGCGCTACAGTCTATCCCAAATTTGCACACACCCGCCCCCATCAAAAAGAAAAAACCCTTACAATGCCACTCGTACTACTGATGTGTAGTTTCTAGCTATATAAAAACAGAACTCTCATGATCATTCTATATATGACGACGAGCGTTGTTTATATATATATATATATTAGCCACCGACCGAACACACAAAGCACGTAATCTACTAAATCCACTAGGAGTCAACCACTGCTTAGTGGTTGCCTAACTGTGTGGAACACTGCACACCACACAGAAACTTCGATTAATGTTGCTGAACTCTCGTGGCTGTCACATCCACCGTCCGCACGTAGATCTTGTGGCGCCATGAGCTATGCATATACAGGGCAGCCGCCGGAGCGCACCTCGCGAATTAACAAGTTGCCGAGCTTGTTAGTTGCAGGCTAGGCTAGCGATAGCAAATGGGATTTCAGTGGTTTTTGACGCAGGCAGGCAGATGAAATCCCAACATGTTTTAAGCGTTCTACAGGTTTCCATGGCTCCGCCATCACTAACGCACTAAAAATGGCCGCCCCATCTCGATCACCCATGCATGGGTTAATCATGCATCCTTTTGAGCCCTGCATGGGTGGGTTAATGCTCAGGGGCGGGCCCAAGATGTGGGATGTGGGTATTCAAAATTTTCAAAGGATAAAGAAAATTGTTTTTTTTCTATAGATTAAAACCCATTTTGGCATGTATATTGGATTATATAGCATGATAGAACTAATTGTATAATAAGTAGAAGATATATAGCACAAAATTGAGCATTGTATCTTAGATCATACGCTTTATCATAACTTGAAAGTGTGTAGCATATAGAAAAACTAATTGTTTGACAAAAATAATGGGTATTCAGTTGAATACCCTTGACTCTAAGTAGGCCCGCCCCTGTTAATGCTTGACGCTTGCGTGCGCACTTAACCTTGCATAATCAAAATCACATCCATGCAATTCGGTTAACCTTAGCCTCGCTCCATATCAGTGACACACGGTGCACAGCTTGGTGTATTCTACCTAAGTCATGCCAATTTTCTAACTCGTATATACTCCCTCCATCCACCAAAAAAAAATACAATTCTTATTTTTTGATGAGTCAAACAGTTTGAACTTTGACTAAATTTAAATAAAAAAGTACTAACATTTATGATACAAAATAAGTACAATTAGATTAATTTTGAATACATTTTATAGTAAATTTATTGGACACGTAAATGCTAATACTATTTATTATAAATCCGATCAAATTTAAACTAGTTTGACTTGCATGGATCCTATATTTACATTCTTCTGTGGACGGAGAAAGTATGTAACTATATATAGTAAAAAGATCTCACTGACCATTTGATTATCACGTTATCTAAATAAGTATTTTATGAAATCTATGGCACATCTCTATTTTGATCTTTTCACTCCATACATAATAAATTTTGAAATTAAATGTCTCCATGTTGTTTGTATCATACACATGTCGTCTCTGTACTTTTCCTCTCTTATTAGATAGAATAAAGCTTTATCATGAATTATATAGTTTCGACCTCTATAATTAATTAGACGACATGTTTTGTCACTACGAAAGAAGAAGAAAAAAATGAAACTCAGTCTCCTTAAAGGTGTAATTCAAATTGCATTCATGAAGCTAAATCCAAATGCCCATTGACCTAACTAAAATGATATCGGTAGTAACTACGCGATTGCCATATATGTATTGCCCGTTCTGTTGTTGTGGTATGAGAGAGAGAGCGAGCGAGCGAGCGAGCGAGCGAGCGACTAGTGTATTTGAACCCGACCAACCCAACCCAGACAAATGTGACCTCCCTCATGCAATGCAAGCTCCAAGTACAGGTCGGGAGTTGGACATATGCCGCCGGTTTGTCGTCGCCACCGTCATGGCGCAGACGCGCTTTCCTCACTAGCTAGGGACCCCCGGACTCCGTGAACAGCCACTTGGACCTCGCAAGTCAACCCACGTTTGACCCGCCAACTTCTCAAAATGACCATGGAACCCTCGGATCCACATTATAAAAGGACACCTTGATCCGATCCATGGTTGTCTCACCATCTTCTCAAGCTCGAGTACATCAACACACTCGATCACTTGACAAGAAGTGCTCCGGCTTCATTCACACTAACCAAACATGGCAGCAGCGGCCTTCCGCACCACCACCGCGCTCTCCGCCATCCTGGCGCTGCTGTCCCTGTCCCTGTTAGTCGCCGTGGTCCGCTCCGACACGGCGGCCACGCCGGTGACGCCGTCCGCGGCGTGCAACGAGACGACGGACCCCAGCTTCTGCCGGACCGTGCTCCCGTCGAACGGCACCAGCAACCTCTACACCTACGGGCGCTTCTCCGTCGCCAAGTCGCTCGCCAACGCCAACAAGTTCCTGGGCCTCGTGAACCGGTACCTCGCCCGCGGCGGCCTCTCCCCCGGCGCCGTCGCCGCGCTGCAGGACTGCCAGCTCCTCTCGGGACTCAACATCGACTTCCTGTCGTCCGCCGGCGCCACGCTCAACACGTCGGGCAACAGCACGCTCCTGGACCCGCAGGCCGAGGGCGTGCAGACGCTGCTGTCGGCGATCCTGACCAACCAGCAGACGTGCGCCGACGGCCTGCAGGTGGCCGCCTCGGCGTGGTCCGTGCGCAACGGGCTCGCCGTGCCCATGGTCAACAGCACCAAGCTGTACAGCGTCTCGCTGTCGCTCTTCACCAGGGCATGGGTGCGTTCGTCCAAGTCCAGTAAGCCGCCTCGCCACGGCGGCGGCCACGGGAGGGGGCTGTTCGACGCCACCGACGACGAGATGGTCCGCAGGATGGCGCTCGAGGGCGTCGCGGCCGCGGTCTCGGTGGTCGGCGAGGTGACGGTGGACCCGAGCGGCGCGGGGAACTACACGACCATCGGCGAGGCCGTGGCGGCGGCGCCGACCAACCTTGGCGGGAGCACCGGCTACTTCGTCATACGCGTGCCCGCGGGCGTGTACCAGGAGAATGTGGTGGTGCCCAAGAACAAGAAGTACGTCATGATGATCGGCGACGGCATCGGCCAGTCGGTGGTCACCGGCAACCGGAGCGTCGTCGACGGCTGGACGACCTTCAACTCCGCAACGTTCGGTGAGCGTGGACTTTTGTTAGTTGATGATTTGCTAGTGACTAGTGTCTTCATTTGGTTTGGCGCGTCGGTCGGTGACTCGGTGCCAAGAAAACTATTTTAGTATTTTTCGTATCATAGTCAAAAAGCGAATATATTGACTCTTCAGTTGAGGTTTACCTTACGCCTCGGAATTTCGGAATGCATGCAGCCGTTGTTGGGACAGGGTTCGTGGCGGTGAACATGACGTTCCGGAACACGGCCGGTCCGGCGAAGCACCAGGCGGTGGCGCTGCGTTCCGGCGCGGACCTGTCGACGTTCTACCAGTGCAGCTTCGAGGCGTACCAGGACACGCTGTACACGCACTCCCTCCGTCAGTTCTACCGCGGGTGCGACATCTACGGCACCGTGGACTACGTGTTCGGCAACGCGGCCGTGGTGTTCCAGGACTGCAACCTCTACTCCCGGCTGCCGATGCAGGGGCAGAGCAACACGGTGACGGCGCAGGGGCGCACGGACCCGAACCAGAACACGGGCACCACGCTCCAGGGCTGCACGTTCGCCGCCGCGCCCGACCTCGCCGCCAACGCGGCGTTCCCCGTGGCCACCTACCTGGGCCGGCCATGGAAGCTCTACTCCCGCACGGTGATCATGCAGTCGGAGGTGGACGCGCTGGTGGACCCCACCGGGTGGATGCCGTGGAACGGCGACTACGCGCTCAGCACGCTCTTCTACGCCGAGTACAACAACTCCGGCCCCGGCGCGGACACCAGCAGGAGGGTGGCCTGGCCGGGCTTCCACGTGCTCAACGGCACCGCGGACGCCGCCAACTTCACCGTCGGCAACATGGTGCTCGGGGACTTCTGGCTGCCCCAAACCGGCGTGCCGTTCACCAGCGGACTACTCAACTGATGATGCATGGATGGATACTCGTTATCTGCTCGCGCTAGCTAATTATTGGGCAAGACGGTGCAAAGTCGATCTTAGTGGATATGTTATACTGAGTATTGTATTAGTTGCAAGAGGTAGATAGGTAGGTCTACAGAAAAATTAAGGTGCGTATATAATTATAACAGAATAATAAGTGTGCTGCAACAACGTAACACCATGCATGATTAGGTTCGCATGCTGTACCAGATCTGATTGAATTTAATTACACGAGCCCAGCTAAGGCCTTATTTGGATGTACATATATCTACCTCAGCCTACGTGTGTTGGAGTGAATTGAAAATAAAACTTAATTTAATTTCCATTTCAACACATGTAGATAGAGATAATACATGGACATCCGAACAAGCCTTAAATTAATAGGTCAGGGCACTCCCAACCTATGGTTTCTATGGACAGTTTTCAAGGGAAAGAGAGCGCAATTAATATCCCTTATAAACTAGTACTCTTCTCAACCCATGAGTTCTATAGCAGTTTGTACAGAGAATCATATACAGTCCATCTCTGAAACATTCGCACAGCACAACAAATGTATACGTTAATAATAAACACTATATAAATAATACCAAACACGTTGATAGTAAACTCTATAATAGGTAACAAAATAAGCCATAAGCATTACAAAGTATAAATATTAAACTAGATAGGTATCCATCATGTCTCTCTCTCTCTCTGGGTAATGAGAATGCATAGTATATGTAAAATTAGATAGAATAGCCATCATCCGTCCATCTCTCGCAGTGCTTGTACTTCAATGATGCAATGTACCTCCGCAGATGCCACAGAGAACTCCAGAAGCAATCATCTACAATGAAAAGAGTTAAACAAAGAGTTTTCAGTAAAACAAATGAACATTTGTACAGACCACAATGAAACCATTCATAACAGTTTATTCAACAAAATAATTTAAGTACCTAATTGGAATTCCTAAACTTATGCCAAATGTGTTCAATCAAGTCTAACTAAAGTTGCTTATAAGTAGAACGATCATGAATTCTAGCATCTGATGTACCATATGATGTCTTCCTTTTACCATTTCTTTCTGCTTTTGCTTTCTTATGACCTATAGGCCGCTGTGATGCATCATCTTCAATATTCACACACTTGATGGATTTGCACTATTATCCTTCTCCTTCAGCAGTTTTTTCACATATGCAGACCACTTCCTTTCGGTTACGATTTAATCTTTCATCTTCTTTACGTATCCAATTCAATCGAACTTCAGACCTAATAGGATGGGAGTCTCATCGCCATCGATGTCAATTGGTTCTTTTTCCACTGAACCAAGAACATTAGCATGCATTGAAATATTTCCAGTTGGTGACACTGTATGTTGACTAATTGTAGCACCAACAAAATGGGAGTTCTCTGGCAATTGGCTAGCACTTTGATTGTTCAAAAATGAATTCTGCTGCAGAAAGTTCGTGAACCTGCCAAGAGGATACAAGCTGTTGATGCCAAAAGACAATTATCTACCAGGAGACGAACATTATCTCATAAATTTCTGAACATTATCTAATCTCATAAATTTATGAAAATTATCTACTCAGACATTGCTAGTTATATCTGAACATTATCTAATCTCATAAGTGTCCCAAGCAAGTACTGAAATATCTAAACTCATAAGGAACTGATGATTGTTTTTTCTAAAAAAATCTAATGATGAGTGCAAAGAAGGGGCATACCTATTTCTTCTACCAGGAGACAGACCAAGCACGAGTGGAGCACTGACGCCTGCAGCAATAGGTTGAGGACCACCTGTGGATTCAAAAATGGGGTTACGAGCAAGAGGAGCTTGACGAATAGGGTCATGAGCACCTAGGGCTTCAGCACTAGATCCTCGACTTGCCTTTGGTCTCCGCAAACCATTCATACTGTGACAGATCGGGGTTAACTTCGTGCAGGATCAAACGGCACCAGAACCAGAGGCTGCTAGGTTATGGGGGCAAACCTGATTCAATCTGTAGCGTTGACAAGGAAAAGGATTGAAGCTGGTCGTCCACGCAGGAAGATGGGAGTGCCGGAGTAGGAGGATTTTGTGAAACTTTGTACGGGACCGAGCAGCACGCGCGGGAAATCTTGCGCGGGCAGCGAGCAGGGCGCGCGCGCGGGAGGAATTGAGCGGGTGGCAAGTGCGTGCGGGAGGGAAACGAGTGGGGGCGCGCAAGAAAAGCGGCAGCGAGAGTTGGGGAAGGGAGTCCACGTAGGGATCCGAGAGGGGAGGCGGGGATAGTGTGGAGGAAATGACGGGAATGGCCCCACCGCGATAAACATCATTTCCTTCGGCCTTTTGGGGATCCATGAGGAAGGTGGAGGTAGAGTCGAGGAAATGACGGGAACAGCCCCAACGCAATAAACATTATTGTTTCCTTGTGCCTTTTGGGGATCCGGGAGGTAGGTGGGGATAGAGTTGAGGAAATGATAGGAACAGCCCCAACGCGATAAACATCGTTTCCTTTAGCCTTTTGGGGATCTGGGACGGAGGTGAAGAAACAACGGGAACAACCCCAACATGATAAACATCGTTTCCGAGAGGGAGGTGGGGATAGAGTTGAGGAAACGCCGTGAACGGTCCCAACGCGTTAAACATTGTTTCCTTCAGCCTTTTGGAGTAGTTTATAGCTAAAATTAGCTAAGCGCATCTCCGAGACTTCCCAAAATTTTCTTTCCAAAATCATAGAGTTTTCCAACTTGCCAAAAAATATTGAGAGAAATATATAAGACAATCTCTAACCGTTTCCAATAATTGGCAAGATAATTTTACATCAGGAATCATATACTTTTTCTAAATTATTATAACTACTTTTATATATTCTTTCTCTCTGGTACATTTGCATCAGGACCTTTTTTTTTCTACTATTTATTCTTTTCCACGCCCTTTCACCTTAGATTGGCATACTAATACGCCCATCTTGCAAGCACGGATATATCCACGCTTTAGGTGAATTTTTTCCAAGTGCCACTCTTATATAGGAAGAAAAACAAATCTGAGCATATTATGGCTTCATTTATTTCAGATACATCTACAACAGATCATGGTCGTCTACATCCACCGGCAAGCATTGCGCTTGCAAACAACAATTATTCAATCGTTCGATGATAAGCTAGCAGGAAAACTTGTGGTATGAATCTCTGATGGTGTGCATCTCTGCTGCTGCATCGCTCATTGCTGTTCGATCCCCTGGACGTAGCTTTGAGCATGATATAGCAAGCTTGATGACAGAAACCAAGCAATCCTTAATTCTACTCCTTATATTGCTATCTGTTGACTCTATATGCAGCCAGATTGTCGAATCAACAATATCCAAGATGCTTTTGCTGAGCGCATGCTCGGCGTACCTATGTAGATCTACCATGTCTCCGAACATGTCATCTGTGGGGCTCCTTCCAGTAAACATCTCGAGCAATAATATACCGAGACTATACACATCACCAATAGTTGAGACTGCAGAGCCTTCGCCATACTCTAAGAAGAAATCAGCAAACATACATGATCAGTGATCATAAATTTCATATGTGGTGTGGAGCATGTTACAAGGAGACGCCAAAAGAATTTCAGTTACCTGGAGCAACATAACCAATGGAGCCTTTTATTCCAATCGTGCTATTTGAATTTTGCAGGATTTTACTTGCATTTTCTGGAAGGATTCGTGATATGCCAAAGTCTCCAACTCGGGCCCTCATGTCTTCAGCAAGAAGGATGTTGCTTGGCTTGAGATCACAATGAGCGATTGGTGGCTGACAGTGGTTATGAAGATAGTCCAAAGCATCCATGATATCCACAGCAATGTCTAGCCTTTGTTCTAGGCTTAGAGTATTTCTCACAGTGAGAATGTCAGAATTCGGATGAAGCCAACCATCTAAGCTACCATTTGGCATGAACTCGAAAACTAGTGCCTTAAATTCTCGACCTTGGTGATTCATGCTTGAGCAGCACGTGATGATCTTAATGAGACAACGGTGACGTACCCTTCTCAACGCCTCGCATTCAGCCACAAAACTTTTAGTGGATCCAGATTGTTGAAGGTTAAAAACTTTCACTGCCGTAATTGTTTCCTCAGGCTGTAAAGTGCATTTGTAGACCGCCCCAAAGCTTCCTTTACCAAGCAAATTGGCTTCTGAAAATCCATTTGTTCCATTTGCTAATGCATGGTAAGAAACTCTTTCATATTGTTCCTCGACTATTGGTGATAAGGGTTGGTTACGATTTCGTTTAAGCTTGTTCTTGATAAGCTGGAGTGCAATAAAGAAAGCTAATGTCAAAAGTGCACCAATTGTTGCTAGAGCTATTTTAAGATGCTTCAGCTGCCCTTTTCTGTTCTTTTTCATGGGACTTGTCTGGCATGGAACTAAATGAAGTTGAGGTAATCCACCACAAAGCTCACTGTTTCCAATGATTGAAAAGTTAGTGAAATATCGGAAGATACCCTCCTTTGGCACCTCCCCTTGCAGATTGTTGAATGACAGATCCAATTCCGACAATGCTGTCAAATTCTGTAGAAGTGGAGGGATTGGCCCTGATAAGTTGTTGTGTGCCAGACACAACACTTCAAGATCTCGGATAGTTCCAATGTTACTTGGGATGGCACCAGATAATTTGTTCATGGATAAATTGAGTGCAGTTAGCCCTTTTAAGTTACTCAGAGTTTGAGGTATGCTTCCATCGAATGAGTTATCATCCAATCCAAGGTATAGCAGCACAGTGCATCCCCCAATACTACCAGGTATCTCACCAGACAATTGGTTTCTAGATAGAGCTAGTACTCCAAGGTTTCCCAAACTACCAATTTCCGAAGGAAGGTGTCCCGATAGTGAATTGTATGATAAATTTAAGAAAGAAAGGGATGTCAGTTTGACAATCTCATTGGGAATTGAACCGTTAAGGAAGTTGTTCGATATATCAAGATAAACTAGATTCGTAATATTCCCTATGCTTGCTGGAATTGGTCCCCCCAATTTGCAACGATGTGCAATAAGCTTATTTAACCGTGTGAGATTTCCAATAGATAAAGGTATGATGCCCGCCAAGTAAGTATTGAACAAATATACTATACCCAAGTTTCCCAGCCTGCCAATGCTCTCTGGAATCACTCCTGAGACGAAAGTACGTGACAGACCCAGGAACTCAAGGTTGAGAAGATTGCTGATGGCTGATGGTATGCTTCCTGAGATCCCAGATCCGTCGAAGTTGAGGATTCGTAGGCTAGATAGATTCACTATTGCACTTGGCAGCTGCCCAGTCAAAGCGGCATTGCCGATTTCAAATTCCGCGAGTTGGGTGCAGTTTGACAGGGATGTGATGAATTCCCAGCCCTCCTTGTCGTCTGCTTGTAGCAGGTTTCTGTACAATAATAGGCTTTGTAGAGCTCCCAATCTTCCAATTTCACTAGGCACAAATCCACGGATCCTATTTTCTGAGAGGTCAAGTATCTGCAGAGTAGTGAGGTTGGAG
The DNA here is from genome assembly GCA_022457205.1 of Saccharum spontaneum. Lineage (NCBI taxonomy): Eukaryota > Viridiplantae > Streptophyta > Magnoliopsida > Poales > Poaceae > Saccharum > Saccharum spontaneum. The sequence goes on along the minus strand of CM039590.1, from coordinate 21,886,885 downwards.
AGTGAAACAGGGATGGATCCGGTGAACTGGTTAGCAAAAAAAGCAAGCATCTGTATGCTGTGGAGCTTGCTGCCTATGACATCAGGAATTCTGCCGTGGAGCATGTTTTCCTGGATCTGAAACCATTCCAGTGAGGATAAGTTGTACAAGGAATGTGGGGGTTCGCCAGAGAGGTTGTTGTTGTTGAGGTCGAGGTGCTGGAGGGCCTGGATGCCGCCGAGGCCAGGAGGAATAGTGCCGTGGAGCTGGTTGAACGCAAGAGACAGGATGCTAAGCGACGACAGGTTGGCCAGTGACGCCGGGATGGTGCCGGTGAGGCTGTTGTTCGTTAGGCTGAGCACTGTGAGATTCACCAATTTCTCACCGAGCTCGTAGGGGACGAACCCGTCGAGCTGGTTGAAGCGGAGGCGCATAAGCACTAGGTTGGTACAGGAACTCAGGTTGGTGGGGATCTTGCCTGAGAAGCTGTTGTTGCTCAGGTCGAGGGCTCGGAGGCGGCGGAGGCGTCCGAGGCTGTCGGGGATGCCCCCGCTGAATGCGTTGGAGCTGAGGTCCAGAGTCCTGAGGAACGACAGGTTCCCAACGGCAGGCGAGAGGGATCCACTCAGCCCCCCGTGCAAGGGCAAGCTCAGCGCCACAACTCGGCGGTGCCTGCCCCCGCACGTCACCCCCACCCAGCCGCAGAATCCGCCGGCGCTGCTACTGTTCCACGACGCGAGGGTGTCGCCATTGCTGCCGCCAGCGATCGCCGCGGCCTTAAAGGCAATCAGCGCGGCCTCGTCGTCGGCTCCTGCGGCGGCCACCACAAGCGTCAGCAGGAGCAGCAGGCTCACCGAGCGTGGTGCCATGCCTCCTTGGGTGCGCACTGCGCAGCGGGCAGTGCGCGTGTGATTTTGGTCTCTGATCTTTTGGCAAGTGCTGTAGCCCGCACAGCAGGATAAGATGGTTGTTGCTTGGTATATGTTGGCAATTGCTTACGGGTAGATAGGATGATTTTTCATGTTCCGCGGTGACCAGGCCATGTATAGATACCAAAATTCACCTTAAATTTTACTATAAAAAAGAAGATTCCTCGTCATATCAAAATACCGGCACATGCATGGAGTACTAAATATAGATGAAATCAAAAACTAAGTACACGGTTTTGTTGTACTTGGCGAGACGAACGTTTTGAGCCTAATTAATCAATGTTTGAACAATTATAACAAAATAAAAACAAAATTACTACAGTGTAGCACAGTGCAACACAGTGCATTCGAGGATCACCAAATCGGTGATAGTTGAGTCGCTGTCCCGTCAAAGTCAACTGAAGAAATTAGGGCCTCGTTTAGTTCACCAAAATTCATCCCAAATTACACTATGCAAAAAGAAGATTCCTCGTCACATCAAAATATCGATACATGCATGGAGTACTAAATGTAGATAAAATCAAAAACTAATTGCACAGTTTTGTTGTACTTTACGAGATGAACATTTTGATCCTAATTAATCAATGTTGGGACAATTATTACCAAATAAAAACAAAAAATGAACAGTGATTCGGCACAGTGTTTGTAGCCCCAAATCGGTGAACTAAACAAGGCTTAGATGCCGTTTCCGTGCAGTAACTGGCACTGAGTCTAAGTCTCTGAGACTGACAACAGCTCTTACGCGCTCCACATGAAACGTATATCATATTTATGATGATGATGACGTCTGGGATTTTTTTCTTTCGGCGAAGTCTCTCAGACTGAGACTACCCGCACAGATGAACTTCTATTTTCATCCTCTATACATTCTAATCATTAAGATTCTCTCCTCTATACATGTTTCTTCCGCACTCATCATCCTTTATATCTCATACTCTATTTCAACTACTAGCAACGGCCCCCACTTATTATCCTCTACAAATTTTATCTAAATATATCCATGTGAGATCTTGTTCTGAAGGATTTATTGAAACGAATTTAATGACGCAATCAGAATTTAATTTAGTTTTTTAGTTTGTGAGTTATCACATTTTTTTAATTCGTTGAAAAAGTGAAGCCCACCAATGATTCTCCCTGCCCATGCAAGCGCATGCGCGTGCTGTCGCTACAGTCTCTCGCGTGGTGGGGCCGCTAGCCGGTACCGTGCGTCCGCCATCCCGCTACAAATAGCGCACGGGAGCACATGACGCACATAATACCGGATCCCACTGCAGCTGAAATTCACGCTATATCATCCTCGCTGTCACTTTACTGAAACTTTTACTGTTTCTAGTGCGGTCGGTCTAACTACGGCTCTTATGTGCTCCACATGACCAAAAGAATTCTGATATCTGGGGATCTTTTCCCTACTAGATATATGCATCATGCGTTGCATCAAGACCAGAAATTATTATCTACGTTGCGGCAGATTAAAAAAAATAAAAGTAATTTTACAATGGTTCCCAAAAACAAGATGGCCTGTCGCGACCTCCGCCTAAGACCAGGCTAGGAGCATTGTGTGAGATGGGTTCTGTTCCTCTCACCGATTGGGTGTAACATAATAAAAAAATAATACTTTAAATCCTGAAAAAGATAAGTTATTGTATACCTTGTCTATAGATGTAGTCGTCAAATGATATTGCTTGGCTATAAGTTAAATTTATTGGGCTTACTGTCGACAAAATATCGTCAGCAGTCTACCGAGGGGTATGCCCACAATGGTAGATTGATCGGTAGAGGTGCGCATGATCAAAAACTAAAATGGTAACAGAGACATAAGACACAAGATTTATATAGGTTCAGACTGTCAATGTGACGTAAAACCTTATGTCCTGTATTCTGTTGGTTTGTATTAATGAGAGAACCCTAGGCTAAGCCCATAATCTAGAATGTCAATGGCGACTAGGGACCCCTGCCCCTCCTGGAGGGCCAAGATGATTTTTCATGTTCCGCGGTGACTTGACTGAGTTGAGGCCTTGTTTAGATCACCAAATTCACACCTAAATTCTACTATGCAAAAAGAAGATTCCCCATCACATCAAAATATCGGCACATATATGGAGTATTAAATGTAGATGAAATCAAAAACTAATTGCACAGTTTTGTTGTACTTTGCAAGACGAATATTTTGAGCCTAATTAATCAATGTTTGGACAATTATTACCAAATAAAACCAAAATTGCTACAGTGCCAAACAGTGATTTGGTGTCTCCCAAATTGGTGATCTAAACACGGCCTGAGTCACTATCCCGTCAAGGCGTCAAAGGAAACTGAAGAAATTAGGTGCCGTTTCCGTGCAGTAAATGGCACTATGAGTCTGAGTCTCTGAGACTGACAAGAGCTCTTACGTGCTCCACATGAAACATATATCATATTTATGATGATGCCAAACCAAACGATGACGTCTGGGATTTTTTTTCTTCAGCGAAGCCCCTGTTCGGCTGAGCTTATCAGCACGGCTTATCAGCCGTAGAACAGTGTTTTTCTCTCACAGCAAATCAGCCACAACCGGCTTATAAGCCAAAAAATAGCCTGCCGAACAGGATCGAAGTCTCTGAGACTTACTACAGCTCTTACGTGCTCCGCATGAACATATATGATACCAAAAGAACTTTGATATCTGGGATTTTTTCCCCCTACTAGATATATGCCTCCAGCGTTGCAGCGAGACCATAAATTTTTTATCTATGTCTACGGCGACGGATTAAAAAAAAACTAAACAGTAGTTTTATAAGGACAAGACTTTACCAAATTATCGACCCGTCACTTGCACGGTTCCCAAAAACTACATGGCCTGCAGCAACCCCCGCCCAAGACCAAGCTAGGAGCATCGTGTGAGATGGGTTCTACTCATCGATTTGGTGTAACATAATGAAAAAATAATGCTTTAAATCATGAAAAAGACAAGTTATTGTATATCTTGTCTGCAGATATAGTGACATTGCTGGGCTATAAGACTGTCTCCAACAACCATTACCTAAAATATAAAACTCAAATTTGGGTTATACCTCTCCTAACACCTAAAATGAGTCTTCCATATAGGTACTCTATTATAGGCTATAGGTATTCTGTCAGAGACCCATTTTGGGTCTAGGTCTCCTGTTGGAGACAGCCTAAGCTACGTTACCCAAAATACCAGACTTAAATTTGGATTATACCTCTCCTAACATCTAAAATGCGTCTTCCATATAGGTACTATATCAGAGGCTATAGGTATTCTGTTGGAGACCCATTTGGGTCTAGGTCTCCTGTCGAAGACAGCCTAAGCTAAATTTATTGGGCGCTCTTAGGCAAAAGAAAAAGTTTGGTAGATACGACAGTCATATATGAATTTAGCCGTTTTTTATAAACTTATTTATTTCTAAGGTACGTCGAGTGATCTGATCTAGGAGTATGGATTGATTGATTGACTTGTATGGTTGCAGTCGGTTCTAATCTTTAGTCTATTGCTATTTACTGATCATTATAATTGGTACTTACTTGAACTTTAATTTTAATCTTTAAGAGCACTATGATCTTGTTTATGTATATGTTTATTACTACTATGACTATGGTTTTGATGTTGATCTCTATTGAAGCGAATGATTATATTTCTCAAGGACAAGCAGTGGCGGAACCAGGACTTGTGATTAAGGGAGGCCGGGCAATACGACGACACCTCATAAATGTGATAAATATATACAACTTATATGTCCCAATAGCTTTTTCAATACTTTTGCACATGTATTTAGTATCCATAGCAAAAAAATACACAAGATTATCATTAAAAATGGGTGAAATAATTTTTCTATAGCTGTATAGTTGAAATATTTATAAGTATAAAAAAAAAATTACTGTGTTGGGTGGGGGTCATGGACCCTGCTAGCCCCTAGTTCCGCCACTAAGGACAAGGAAAAGCTAAGCACGGAGGTGTATTGGCGTTATTTATTGCAACCTTTTTAAGTCACTTTTAAGCATTTCATGCCACGATTTCATAAGGGCGTCTGCGGTGGGCGTTCCTTTGCCGGTTCGATCTAATAAATGCGACGATAGAACTGACTCCTATACACTGCGTACTTGATTCTACGAAGAAGCCGCTCTTATCCAATAAACCCGCTCCCATTATCTTCTCTCTCTTGTGCGTCGGAAGTTAGGCCGAGGAAAGAGAAGGGATCGGCAGATGGTAATGAACAGTGGGCCCAGTTATGGATCTAGACCCGGTTCTACGTATTGGAAACTAAATATTAGAAGACATTACATCACTGTAGCACCTACCCAAAAAGACAACCCTGCATCTATACACGGCAGGCGCTCTAAGATTTCTGACCACTTGGCGCTAATCCATATCCCATAGTAACATGTGTTCCTTTTGGATTATGTTGCAAAATCAATAAAAAAACACAACACAATGAGCGTCGGGTACCACAATTAGGGGTACCCAAATTGAGGTGGAAAATCATCCGGCTCCCCCAAAAAAGCAAACTAAATATTAATCTACCCCGACTAAGGAAAAAATCAACTAGAGAGACCTACGGGCTAAATTCTCCCTTGCTGGGTCTTCAGTAAGACGTGTGAGCACACCAGTCCATCTCCCCGCTCCATCCGAGGCCTCACACAGAGGGGTCTCGGAACACCTCCGACTCGTCCGAGGTCTCCCCTCTGGGGTCTTGGACACAGGCCAACCCACGACAACATCACCGCCTCGTCCGAGCTCCAAAAGACGACATTATCCATCTCCGCCTCGCCCGAGACCGGCCTCTGACGTCGCTCCCTCATTGGCGCGCTCAAGACCCCCCTGCGACGTCACCCATGTTCTAGCACCTGCCCAACCGGACAGGCCAGGAATGACCGGGGTCAAATCACTACGCCGTCGCCCATCACAGGCATAGGGAAGAACTGCTGACCACTATGCCACCCATACAGGCACTATACGCACGATTCATGCCTACGTGGCGTACGAAATGTCACTCTAGGACACTATTCCCACGATCGGGATGAGGTCGCACCGTAATTCCCGCCTCCGAGGCCTCGGCCCTCTATGCCAAGTCAAACTACAAGGACGAGCAAGCCACGCCAGCCATAGGACCAGGTATGACAGGGCGCATCGCTGCAAAACCAAAGGACAAAAACCACTCCCTCAACAGTAGCACACATGTCTGGACATGTAGCAACAGTGCCAAAAGTACCAACGCCATGCCCCTACAGTGTAGACCACGTCGCCACCGAATAAGGCTCTCCCGAGGCCTCTAGGCTCCTTCTCCAACAAGGATCGCACCCCATACCAACATTTTGTAACCCTGCACCTCCTTGAGACAATAAAAGAAGCATGCAGGGACCGTTCCAAGGGAAGAACAGCAACGCAAAAAACAAAACGAAACAAGACAGATGCACGAACAGATAACTCTCCTAGACCTTGCGAGGCCTCCAGCAGAGTCACACACGCACTCCCCATTCACACCTTAAGACCTGAGAGCTCCTCCCTCTCTCATCCGCTTATAACCCTTACTACAAGCACTTTGGTGCAAGATAATACAGCCTCCCCACTGGACGTAGGGCATTTCTTTGGCCCGAACCAGTATAAATCGCCTGTGTTCTTCTTGCACACCATCCAGATCCTCGACGTGCAGACACACATTACTAGTTGGTGCTAGAACCGTCGTTTCTTACATCGACAATTGGCGCGCCAGGTAGGGGGCGTTTGCGCGTCATAACTAACCAATTCTGCAGGGTTCTGGATGGCTACATCGTCTCATCCCCGCTAGACGAGCATGTCCTCGGTGGCTAGAGGCAACGCCAGCCTCACCCCGGGCTCCCACATCTGGTTCAGGAGTCTCGAGTTCATCATCGTCGGGGAAGGTGACAACCTCGACCTCGTCTCACCAACCGACAAGCCTGCCAACTTCCCCGAGCCCATGGTCAACCTACGGCGCCGATCCGACGAGTTGAAGAACACATGGCCCGACGAGTTTAGCCTGCCTGATCTACCACGAGCTGCTCAGTCCTACCGTGACAAAAAGGTTCGCAAGTCATCAACTAATGCTTACCATCTCAGCCCCAAGGCAGGTGAGGTGCCGGAGGATCTGCCACAACAGCTCAGGCACGCCATCGCTGACACCCTGGCATCAACGGAGACGAGCTCCAACTCTGACTTCTGCGACTCCGACTACAACAACGACTACGGCGACGACTACCAAGGCTGCACCGGCTTCGCCAAGCTTCAGAAGATGCAACACTTTTTATGCATCAACGACTATCTCCTCAACGACGAGCTGTGCAACGATGACTTCATCGATCGCTTCGACGACTTTGAGCTCTCATGGCCGTGAAAGGGACAACCAGGCCCCAACCGTTATCTCCATTGTTAAATACCGCCTTTAAATTATTCTTAAAGTCTCTATAAACTATTTTTAACTCCCTTGTAATACCGTATGTAAAAGTGCATCATGTGCATGCATCGTACATGCCTCATACATGCATCATACATATGTCATGCCGCATCATCTGCACACAGTCCGAACCCGGGCCCAAAGTTCATAGGCTAGCCCTGCGAAAGGGTTTCGACAGCCACTCCGGCCCAACAGTGTGAGGGATGGTATACGGGGAGTGGCACAATAGAGGCCAACACCCGGATGCCTCGAAGCACCGTACGGGACTCTCCGAACCATGTTCGAGCCTTGACGGACACCGATTTAAGGGTTTTTCATCGGAGAAAGGCAACGCGCCGCCGGGGTTGTGCCGAAACGACTCTAGTTACCTTGAATCGGTCGTCGAGGGTATGAGGTCGGTCACTAGATACCTACGTTAGATTCTCAGCGAACGGGATTCAGGACCTCACTCGAAATGAAATACCCGCTAGCAACTCAAACGGACACCATGAAAATTGGCCCTACTCGAGAGGGATGATGTGCCGCTGTCCAACCCCTCCTTCTTTGAGAAAAAATGCGAGAAGGGAATGCATTAGGCCTCCTGACCGGATCAGACCCACGGGTCTTAATTTTTGGAACTCCAGTTTCATAGGCACGACCTACCGAGTCCCGTCGAGACCTAAGGTATGGGGACAAATCATCCGGAGCCTAGAAGACGCCATAGGGGCAAAAAAGTCTGGCCGATGGACATCCCATCCGCATGCTAATCTCAGGGGTTGCTGACCCTGCCTCGGGCCACGAAGCGGCAGGGGTCATGTCATTGTTAAGACCCTAACCGCGCCTCAGGGCACGTACCTCCCCTAGGGGACTCCGCCACGCACGGCACCGGCAGTGCTCCGGTGGCTTACCTCACTAACCAAACAGATTTCACAGAATGAATGACAAAGGAGTTTAAAACCACCACTTTAGCACAGTTCATCATACAAACAAAATAAAAGACGCCATGCGTCGCAAGTTGATAAATCTAACAAAATAAAAAGAAAAAGCCCTAAGGGGCAACATCGCGGGAGAGCTCTGCGAGGATCTGCTGGGTGAGGATGAGGGCGGCCACCACCTCCTTGGCCGGGCCGTAGCACACCACCTGATCCTCGTGGAGGTGGAACGACTCCTCCGCAGGGAAACCATCGACCTCGGTAAGGTCGGCTCCCACCGACAGTTCCACCATAGCCAGGGAAACCCCGGTGCTACGACGGACGCCGCTCTCGATGGCAGCGGTAACGCGACGACGCGCAGCCCAGAGCCGGTCCTCCCTAATACCCGGGGTGACCCCTAGGTAGTTTAGGAAGGCGTCTACCGTGGTGCGGAGACCCTCCAGCTCCACGATCACCTCTGACATTCACGATGCCATTCACGATTAGAGAAGAGATATAAACGAAGAAGGAAGAAAACAGAAGGGAAGAAAACTCACCAACGCCACGATGGTCGGCGTCATCCAGCTGATGGAGGAGGACGTTCGCCCTCCCCTCAATGTCCACTGCCGCCGCACGGACGAGCGCCTGCTCCTCCGCCCGCTCCACCCTCGGCCCCGACAGGCCAGCCTGAGCCCTAGGGAGGACATGGCGAGGGCAGAGGCTCCCCATTGAGATGCTGCCAGTACGCAGCTGGCGGCCGCTTTCGGTGAAAGCCCGGTCGCCCGTCCGACGACGCTGCGCCGTCGGGGGACCGTCCACCTTCTCGCACCGCTGTGGAGAGTCACCACGCGCCATCGAGATCGTGGGATTGTGCTATGAGATAGTGGAAGTGGAGAGTGAAAAGTGGTGATAGGTGTGGGAAGAACAAGTGCTGAGCCGGGTATAAATAGGATCCGAACAACCGTTCAGCTGTGCGGCTGCACAGGACCATCAATACGATCCCAGGACTCGAGCCGACGTTCCCACTTCCCACTAAAATCGAGTAATGGAACCGCCCCCTCCACTTCCCTCGATTAAATCTCGATGTTCCCACTCACTGCAACGCACTCATTTAACTCCCAAGACCACGGGCTCTTGGGTTGATGATGGGCCACACAAGAGAAAGGCATTCTCCAAATTAGGTTTAACCCAGAAGGGCCTCCCCCGCACTCAACTACAACCCATGTCAAAAATCACATGGTAATGACTAGCATGGCCCTCCAACTTCTGATCAAAACCAAGAGGCCCAAAGGCAGAGGCCGTAGGACATCAGCAGACAAAGCCATTGCAAAATAAACGGGCCTAGCAGCTAACCCCACCAGGGGGATAGCCAAAGGGACCAGTTCTCTGAGACCCCCCGAAAACTGCCGTAAGGCATAGGGCTCGGGGGCTAGTCCTACCATACTAGTATAGCAAAAGACCGAAATCGCCCTCGGCCCCGTGCACTCTTACTCAACTCTGAGCCCCTCTGCGGCCAAACCCATGCAATCATTCTCGGTGCACCACCCTAAGCCACGTCCAAGACCCCATAGGTGTTGGACAGTGGGATCCCATCAGAGGGAGGCACCGAGCCCTCAGAGCCCATCCAATGGGTCTGAGGTCCACTGAACGACCCTTGGGCAACATGGAATGCGTCTTAAAGATCACTAGCCGACCCTAAGCAAACAAGATTCGGACCTCCACCTGGACTTACCAGTTGGAATGCTTGCCGAAAATGCTACCATCGGCCCGCCATAACATGGCATATTCCTCCCCTCGTCTCGACAAAGGAGATACATGAAAGACATGAAAAAAGACAAGGCACCCTTAACCGACCTCACGCCATGGGCAGAGGCTCGGGGGCTATCCTTGCACTAAGGCCAAGGCCTCAGATTTACACTCCACATAAAGACAAGACCTTGGAATCATATCCTATCCTTGTAAGGTCTCGGGAGCTACACCCGGTGGGTGTGCTTGCGCGCACCCTCTAGAAAAAAGCAATACAAAAAACAAGCCGAGGCTCCGGCAACGACTTGGCTAAAGCCCGGCAAAGAGCAAACCCGACGGACAGCCTCTGGAGAAGTATCCCTACTCCTCCACAGTCTCGGGGCTACTGTCGGGTACTATAATTAGGGGTACCCAAATTGAGGTGAAAAACCACCCGGCTCCCCCAAAAAACAAACTAAATATTAATCTACCTTGACTAAGGGAAAAATCAACTAGAGAGACCTACGGGCTAAATTCTCTCTTGCTGGGCCTCTAGCAAGATGTGTGAGCAAACCAGCCCATCTCCTCGCTCCATCCGAGGCCTCATGCAGAGGGTTCTCGGAACACCTCCGACTCACCCAAGGCCTCCCCTCTGGGGTCTCAGACACAGGCCAACCCACCACAACATCACCGCCTCGTCCGAGCCCCAGAAGACGACATTATCCGTCTTCGCCTCGCCCGAGACCGGCCTCTGACGCCGCTCCCTCATTGGCGCGCTCGAGACCCCCCTGCGACGTCACCCATGTTCTTACACCTACCCAACCGGACAAGCCAGGAATTACCGGGGTCAAATCAGTACACCGTCGCCCATCACAGGTATGGGGAAGAACTGCTGACCACTATGCCACCCATACCAGCACTATACGCACGATTCATGCGTGCGCGACGTACGAAATGTCAGTCTAGGCCACTATTCCCACGATCGGGATGAGGTCGTACTGTAATTCGTGCCTCTGAGGCCTCGGCCCTCTATGCCAAGTCAAACTATAAGGACGAGCACGCTACGCCAGCCACAGGACTAGGTATAACAGGGCGCATCGCTGCAATATTGTTGGGCATTCTTAACGTCACTACCAAAAGTAGACTTAGTTTTCTAATTCTGATAACGGCGCCAAAAAATGCCAAACCTATCCCTCATGCCACTTAAGCCAAGTTGTCATCCCAGCATGACACGAGAGACGCGGTATTGAAATATGCAATTGCTCATCAAGATAAATAATAAAAGGGATCTGCAAGCGCACAGATTAATACCGATGTAGCATTTTAACCGGAAAGTATTCCAGGTATCGTTATTTATATTTTTACCACTGGGAAGGGATTTCTAAGTATCATGGTTGATAATGGAATGAGAATTTGGAACTGAGTACACATCATTGCATGTATAACCGAGAGTATTTATCAATCTCTTTATACAGGTATAAATGTCACATTAAGTAAAGGTAAAGTGATAATGGTGACAAAGATAATTAATCTGATCAGCTAGCCACATATAATAATGATAAGCACCTCAACAGATATTCTAGCAAGTCATTAGCATGGAATTAGGATGAACTACAAAGATATTCCCTAAGTTATTATTAACTATAAAGTCTAGCATATCATAGTTAGTGCAATTATACTTGGCAATCATGGTGAGAAAAGACTATATCCATGCATAGTGAATATTAGCAAGGAAGATGAAGAACATAGCAATCACTCCCCTGTAATAGTGTTGCTCTGCCTGCCCTATACACGAGAGGGGGACTATATAAGAATCAACGAAGCTGTCACTATCGCGAACTACCCCACAATCCGGCATATAGGGTGCAATCGCAGATAAATACGGTATAGACACCACGTCTATACAATAATTATCATTCACCCACTGTACACATGGATAAACGCTATACGATCCTAAGCATGTATATAATTCCAATCTAACTAAGCCAAGCATATAACTATGATAAACTAAGAACAATATAATTGCAAATATAATCAAGTAGAGCAAAGTCATAACCAATATATTGAAATAGAACAAAGTCATATTCATAATATTGAAGAACAATGATGAACAATTGAAGAACAATAGAGGAATTACCAAGAATCCTCTTGACAGATCCGGGAACCAATCGAAGATTGACTCCTTCTAGTTCTAATCCTATGTAGCTATGCTAACTAGAGATCTAGTTGATGTGGTGGCTCTAGGGCTTGATCAGAGGCTCTCCTCCTGAATTAGGGTTTGAAGTATGAGACGAGGGCCTCTCCTCCAGGGGCAGGGGCCTTGCTTATATAGCCCTTTCGGATGAATCTGGGCCGTCGGATCAAACCGACATTGAACGGACGGTTTTCCTTGATCCTCTAGGTCGGTGGAGCATAATCCTCGAGGCGGAGCCTGATTGGCTCCGGGGCCAGGGCGGGCGCCCTAAGGACCAGGGCGGGCGCCCTGTGTCCGGCTCCGTTACGCCTCCCGTTCGTTCTCGTGGCTTCTGGACTCTTCTAGATGTAAGATAATTACGTGTTCGGTTAATATCCCGTCATTAATCCGACATGTGGGCCTTTCTTCCGTATTTCCTGATAACCCCCTGCAGAAATAGATAAACAGCAAAACTCGTGGAATTCTGTCAGATAAAACCCTAAGTCTAGGTGTTGGTTTCATTTGGATCCTTTTCTCTATTTATTTGATAGTTATAATTGATACTTAAGGACCGTCAACAAACTCCCCCAAGCTTACCTCTTGCTCGTCCCTGAGCAAGGAGAGACTCAGTAGTTGCTGAAATGCCTTTGAATTTTGACGGTACACATGCTTTCAAATAGAGTCTCATCTCTGAGTTAAAGTAAACTGTCAAGACTTAAAACTTACTCATTATACCTTTCACCATGGGGCTTGCAACCGTCACCTTTGTCTTGAGCGGTTAAAAGATAGAACAGTCTAGTCAAGCGCCATGTCTCTTATTCTTGATTAGCTATATCTCTTGGAGTTTTTTTGCAGATTTTCAAATAAAACTCAGAGATTCCTTGTATGACTCTCTCAGGTCTCTCTTTTGTGGTATTTCTGGATCCTCACCAAGGCAGTAATGATGTCTGCCTTCTCTCAAAGCAAAGTATGTAGTATTTGTGGTATAAGGCAGAGTGACATTGCCTTCTCTCTCATCCTATTCTAATAAGGCTTTTGATATCTGGAGCTCATCGGTGGGAGATAAAGTATACAAACTTACAAGACATTTATTGCATAGTCAAACCATGGATCCAGAGAAACAAGCCAATAAGTCAAATCAAGATGTGCATGTGTGGCGAATAAATGGTGTATGGTGGTAGTGATGATAACAATGATGAAAGTCTAATTCTACTTTTGCTCTTTTTGAGAGGATATGTACCTTTCTTGCTTTTAAAGCTCTTGAGGAGAATGAGGTGCTCTATATTTTCTTTTTCTTTTTTTTTCTCTCAGGTGGGTATCTTGTACCCCTAATTCTACTGTCGGACACTTGTCCATTTTTACCTCTCTTCTCACACTTTTTCTTTTTTTTTTCATCAAGGTTCCGAGCACTTGCTCCTTTTTATTTCCTCGTATCTTTTTCTTTTCGAGGTTCCGGGCACTTGCCCCTTTTTATTTCCTCGTATAGAGCACTCATCTCCTTAGAACAATATAGCAAGTGGTAGTAACCAAAATAGCTTGAGCATTTATTTCACAGGGGATAACAAGAATGGGAAAATATTTTTGGCTATTCTCTCCCGGATTAGGAGTAGAATAATTTTATGTGGATCTGGAGATGAGAATGAGTGGATATATGTGGATGCGTACTTCCGGAGTAGAAGCAGCATGTATGAGTGATCGTGCAAGTGAATCTTGATTTTAACCGCATGATAAGCTCCTAAGGGTCTACACAGCTTGACTACACTCAATGCTCATAAGCAGTAAAAAGTAAAGGTATGGCTTAAAGTCTAGCAAGCATGTATGTATGGCTATGGTAGGAACTTAAACTCTCATCATACAGGAACTCATCATGTAGCATTTTAAGATTTTCAAAGATAAAATTCTCCAGAATTCTAGCATCTCTAGGAATAGATAAACAGCAGCTCAACCTTCCCATATCATATCCGTTAACAACTTAGACTTTAGATCAAGTTCTCTTCCCACAAGTTCAGGTTTAGAGCAAGCTTTAAATGATAACAGTTATGTCTAAACTTAGAGAGAGGACTTCAAATTTGAAAGTTAGGCAAAGCAACTATTCATCATATCCATGCTAGAGTTTTATTATTATCTAGATTCAGTTTAGCATAGCCACTTTATTTATTTATTAAAACACACTAAGTAAAAGATATAGGTATATATATATAAGCACAAAATCTTTATTTGGTTTTTTTTTCATAGTTATGTATATTTTTATTTTTATAGGGTAGAAGTATATATAAATATAAAGATAAAGATAGAAATACTTAGCAAGATAATGGGGGTGCTCTCCCCCAAGCTGGATCTTGACATAATCTCTTCTGATGTAGCTAGCAGATGGCGGAGATGTATTTGAAAGTCGGCAGCACCCTGACAGCGATTAGAATGTCCTCTGTCTGCTAGTCTCCTTGAATTCTGTGAAGCTCAAATAGACAACAAAGCTTTGTGGAACTGATTAAGTGTTAGCATAAATATCTAGCCTTTATCATGCTGAGCCTCCTTGATTTTTTTATGTTTTTTTCTTTTATAAAGCAGAAGAAAATATTTATGTATTTATTATATATATATATTTTTTTATGCCACCACAGTGAATGTACTTATGGGTTTTATGCCACTCGCATACTCACATGGGGCTTTAGGGTTTTTAACATTTTTATTTTCTTTTTAAGATAGTATGAATATGATTAACTAAGCAAACTATTTAAGATAAAGTAAATAATTAAAAGGAAAGGATAACTACCAAGTTACCTCTTGGCAAGGCGTTCGGTGTTTTTAAGTCCTCCGAACGGGACTCTTATTCGTTCAGTCGTCCTAGGACTTGGTGGATGGCGTAGTCGGTGGTTCCGGCGGCGCCTCCTCTTCATGTACAACTGTCTTTTCTTTCCATACCTGTCTCGGTGCTTCGGTCTCCTTAGGACAATGTTGGTTGAGTGGTATGTCTTCAGATCTTACCACTTCTCCTTCATAATCTGTCCATCCGTCCTTGATGACCTGTTGCTTCTGATTATGGTTACGCCGCCTTCTTCTTGTCCTGACCTGCTTGGATTCTTCAAATACATAGTTAGGGTCAGTAAAGTAAAGACGTACCTTCTCAGAGGGGAAGTGCATGTGGACTTCTCCAGTTCCAATGTAAATGATTGCTTTGACAGTACTAAGGAATGATCTTCCAAGGATGATGGGTGGATCGTATTCATCTTCTCCCATGTCAATAACCTGAAAGTCTGTATAAACAAAGTGATCGTCTATCTTGACAGGGACGTCAGTTACTGTACCTTCGACCTGTCGGAATGTCTGATCTGCCATCTGGAGCTGAATATATGTTGGGTTTAAGGGCATGGTTCCGAACAGAAGTTCATAGGTGACCTTGGCCATTATGTTGACGCCCGACCTAGTGTCGCAAAGTGTCTTGTAGAAGTGGGACCCATTAATGGAGCAATAAATGCTTGGCATACCTGGGTCGTCCTTCTTAGGCAAGAACGGTGACTTGAGTTGGCGATCTTGACCTTTGTGCACGGCAGTGACCATCTTAGCTGTCTCGGTCCATACTTGCTTCTTGCTCTTGTTCCTCCTGTTGGTCCTCTTCCTTGGTTCATATTGGGGTTGCTCTGGGATTTGTGCGGTCTTGTTCTTGAAGGAAAACGTTTCCTTCCTCCCCTTGATGTAGAAACTGATCTTGGCAGCACTAGCGTAGATGACAGCTCCCGTGGTGTTCAGGAATGGTCTCCCTAGGATGACGGGAGCCCTCTCATCAGAACCGGTCTCTATCACTACGAAGTCTGCTGGAGCGTACGAGGAACCCACTCGGACACAGATGTTCTTCAATATTCCTCTCGGGAAACTCAGTGTCCTATCTGCAAGCTGCAAACACATGGTTGTTTCTAACAATGGTTGTGAAAAGAGTTTTTCATAGAGTACCCTGGGCATGATGTTGACGCTGGAGCCAAAGTCACAGAGTGCTTCTGGGAAGTCTCGCATGCCGATGGAGATCGGGATGACGGGGCGTCCTGGATCGCCTCTCTTGACCGGCAGACGGTCAGTACTTACTTCCACGATAGGGTTACTCCAGTAATCTCCTGCATCAAACATGTCTACAAGATTTGCAGATTCTAGTCCTTCCGGTTGTGATGGTATACCGGGGTTAGTAGCAGGAACAGCAGCAGCTATTTGATTCAACTGAGATTCAATCATTTTATTAAAGCTAATCTGGTTCTTGATGGCAGTAGAGAAATTATCCATTCTATTATTTATATTTTCTAGTATTTTATCATTAGATGCCAATTTCTTAGACAAGTTATCCATTAGCTTTCCTTGGTTGGATACTAACTCTCTCAAAGGTGGATAATTATTATTATTATTGAAAGAATTGTTACCTTGGTAATTACCTGAGTAGTTAGGCATCTGTTGATTCCAACCTTGATTCTGCTGAGGACGGTTGTAGTAGTTGTTATTGTTATTGTTGATGTAGTTCACGTCCTCCAGCAACTCAGGACAGTGATTGCCCGAGTGTCCAGTACCTCCACACTCCTCACAAGTCATGTGGGAGTCGTAGACGTGCATGACTTCTTTCTTTTCTCCAGCTCGATCATCGAGCTTCTTCATGAGTAGGTCTAGCTTGGCAGACAGCATGTCTACCTCCTTGAGCTGGTGCATACCTCCACCTCTCTTGCGTGTCTGAGTTCTTTCTTCATTCCAACCTTGGTTGGATGCCATCTTCTCCACAAGAGCTGTGGCTTGAGGTATGGTGAGTGATAGGAATGCTCCTCCAGCTGCAGCATCCATGGTTTCACAGGCACTGTTAATGAGCCCATGATAAAATGTCTGCATCAGTAGCCAGCTTTCCATTCCATGATGGGGACATTCTAGGATGTAGTCTTGGAAACGCTCCCATGCTTCTAGAACGGATTCATCATGTTGTGTGGCTTCCCACAGAACTGGTTAACTTGCACCATGTTGATGAGCCCAGGCTTGAGCTCGAAGTTGCGGTCGATCTCCCCAGCAGGTCCAGTGCGGATGTTGTCCGTAGTGGGAGCTGAGAACTCGCGGATCGACTTGTTCGCCATGGCTTCGAATTCAGTCGACAAATTCCGGATGAAACTTCGGCGGTCTTCGGATTTGGATGAAGCTTTGTGCTGAAGTGTTGACGATGTCTTCTTGAGCTTGACTCTTGTTCTTCTGAATAAGGCTTCGGGATCGTCAACAAAGTTGTCTAGAAGATGTCTTCTATTCATGCATCACCCTACAATAAATAATCAAAATGGAAAATACATGGGTAAAACTGTATAAGAGAATTGATAAGCTCGATCAGATTAGTGATGCAAACGATGACTCAAAGTTCCATATTCATTCCTACTTAGTAATCAACCTTCCCCGGCAACGGCGCCAAAAAATGCTTGTTGGGCATTCTTAACGTCACTACCAAAAGTAGACTTAGTTTTCTAATTCTGATAATGGCGCCAAAAAATGCCAAACCTATCCCTCATGCCACTTAAGCCAAGTTGTCATCCCCAGCATGACACGAGAGACGCGGTATTGAAATATGCAATTGCTCATCAAGATAAATAATAAAAGGGATCTGCAAGCGCACAAATTAATACCGATGTAGCATTTTAACCGGAAAGTATTCCAGGTATCGTTATTTATATTTTTACCACTGGGAAGGGATTTCTAAGTATCATGGTTGATAATGGAATGAGAATTTGGAACTGAGTACACATCATTGCCCTGTGCCTTCTTCGATGACATTGTTCGGCTTCACGGGTTTCCGGCATCCATTGTGAGTGATCGGGACCCTGTGTTCACCGGACACGTGTGGCGCAACCTCTTCAAGATGGCGGGCGTGAAGCTCCGCATGAGCACAGCGTTCCACCCCCAGACGGATGGCCAGTCGGAGGTGGTAAATAAGGTAATCACAATGTATTTGCATTGTGTTACAGGTGACCACCCTCGTGCTTAGGTCGACTGGCTGTCATGGGCAGAGTATTGTTACAATACCTACTTCCACACCGCCCTTCGCGCGACGCCATTCGAGGTCGTGTACGGCCGTCCCCCGCCGCCCATCCTGCCATACCGGCCGGGGACAGCACGTACGGAGGCTGCGGGCGCCCTTCTCTGCAGCCGTGATGATATCCTCGTCGAGGTTCGTCAGTGCCTCATTCAAGCCCAGCAGCTCTCCAAAAAGTACTATGACGCCAACCACCGGGACGTGGAGTTCGACGTTGGCTCGTGGGTTTGGCTGCGCCCCCTCCATCGCACGGCGCAGTCTCTAGACCCCGCGCCAAACACAAACTGGGGCCGCGTTGGGCAGGGCCCTTCCGCGTGCTCGAGCGCATTGGGAGCGTCGCTTATCGTCTCCAACTGCCGGATGGTGCTCGCCTCCATGATGTGTTCCATGTCAGTCTGTTGAAGCAGCACCGCGGCGAACCGCCCGCGGCTTCGGGTGCTCTACCTCCAACGCAGGATGGCCGTGTTCTTCCTGCTCCTGAACGTGCGCTGCAGGCACAGCGTCGCCATGGTGTCTGGCGCGTGCTGATCCAGTGGCGCGGCTTGGCGGAAGATGATGCCACTTGGGAGCGCCTCGATGAGTTCCAGGATGCTTACCCCGACATCTAGCTCAAGGACGAGCTGTTTTCGCAGACGGGGAGAGATGTTATGACGGGCGTCCAGTACACCAGGCGCAAGGCCTCCAGTGGCTAGGCCATGCCCGCGCAGGAGAAGGCCACAAGGCCCAAGTCGTCACCATTTAGTTTTCTTTATCCGAATTACTATAATTATTAGGGGGTTATTTCTATTATTATTAGAGGACATATAAATACTTTGGAGAATTAAGCAGAAACATAATATTGTTTCCGGCTTCCTCAGGGAGACGGGAGAAACCCTAGCCGCCCCTACCTTTTGCTCGCGCGCACGACCAGCACCACGGCGCCTAAGAGCCGCCGCCGAGGCTACAGGCCGCGGCCTTCTCTCTCTCATCCCTACAACCTCCGTTCCGTTCCTGGTAGGATCCGTAATCCTAACATATATCCTCGATCTATGAGCCCGTTTGCTTCGCTGAAAAGTCATAGCTGAAAATACTGTTTGTTGATTCGTTGTGAGAGAAAAATACTGTTCCGGCTGAAAAAACAAACTGAAAAGTATGGATTAAAAGACAAGCGAACGGGGACTATATTTACCAATGGTGCGCGAGGGCGCGCCCTTTGTACTAATGTCACACTATACGATTCACTAGAAGCAACGACGAAACTGGACCTAGCACCGTGCCTGCACGACGCACCTTCCAAGAGGATTCCACATGCCCTAGATGACAGGATTCCACATGTCCTAGATGACTGTAAGAATTACTTCAATGCTACGTAATTCAAGATCATCAGTGAGATTAATCAAATCATCGTTAGAGATATCGGCCTATTTGGAGAGTCAAAGATGGGAACTGTAAGGTGTCTCAATGAAAAGCAAAGGCACGGACATCCTGAGCAAATACTAGAAGGAAGGGAGATCTTATGTCTAATTTAGTTACCACTACTTGTACATTGTCCAAGCACAAATAAAGAAAAGGTAGTTCCACTGTGATGGCTAACTAGAAGGTGGAAGTGAACTAGTACCATTCAAATAAGCTTTCCACCGCATTTGTGAACAAGTACATAAATCAGCAGAACACAAGAGCACTAATAGAAAGGAGCGCAAACAAACCTGGAAATTTCATGTCACTGCTCAGCTCAACTCGCATCAATCACCAAGGAAAGCTCTCATGTGAGGAGGCGGAGGGGATCTAAGGGCGTGTTTAGTTCGTGAAATGAAAAATTTTAGGTGTCACATCGGATGTGTCAGAGGATGTCGGGAGGGGTTTTCGGATATTAGTAAAAAAACAAATTACAGAACCCATCAGGAAACTGCGAGATGAATCTAATAATACTAATTAATCCGTCATTAGCACATGTTGGTTACTGTAGCACTTAAGGTTTTCATGGACAAATTAGGCTTAAAAGATTCGTCTCGTGATTTTCCTGAGAACTGTGCAATTAGTTTTTTTCCCGTCCTACGTTTAGTACTCCATGCATATGTCCAAACATTCGATGTAATCGGTGGAGGCAAAAATTTTTGGGAACTAAACCAGGCCTAACTAAAGATGGGGTAGGGAATGCGATAAATGGGCAGAGGCGAAGTGGGGGAAAAGGGGCACCTGCAAGGCGGTGCGGTGTAGGCGGTGTCATCAGAGGCGGTTGACCGCGTGGAATACATGGCCGCGGTGCACGGCGCTGCCGTCGGACATCCAGCCCCGCATGGCCTCGCCGACTGACGCAGCCCACTCCACCCGCTGCGCCAACGAGTCCTCCTGCCCTAGCTCGTTGCGGGGCCCTTCCGCGCCAGGAGGCCGCGGAGGAGGAGGCGCGGTGATGTTGCTTCCGGAGCAGGTGAAGAATCCTGCGGCGGGGACGGGGAGCGGCGGTCGCCGGCGCCGGAGCAGCTCCCGGAGCAGCAGCATGAGTAGTGAAGGCTTCTCGGTCTCGGTGTCGTCGGATCGGAAATGGACGCTTCGGAAGGCGGAATATTTATTGGCACCGAGTTTCGATTTGGCACGGGTTCTCGTATTTTTCTGTATTTATTTTAGGATTTACCGGCGCTATGCTTTCAGTGGTAGGCGATGTCTCCGTCGACAGCGAGGCACCGGTGGTGACTTCGTGAATCTCGAGATCTGCCGGCTTAGTCATTCGGAGGTGCTCATCGGGGTAGGGTCTGTGTACGTGTGTTCATAGGAGTGAGAGTGCGTGCGTGTTGTGGGCGTCTGCGTTGTACTGTGTAAACCTCGAGATCTGCCGGCTCTGTCCTTCGGAGGTGCTCATAGGGGTAGGGTTTGTGTATGTGTGTTCATAGGAGTGAGTGTGCGTACATGTTGTGGGCTGTACTGTGTAACTCTAAAAAATACTACCTTGGGGGAAAATACAATTATGTTATATAATAGCTAGTTTGACTATTAAGAATATGTATGTAAGAATGTGGAGAATAAATTTAGAGAGGAAGCAAATGAGTTGTTCTCTTTTCTCCTCTATTCTTTTCAATACATAAGTCCTATACATAGCTATACGTGTGAGATGAAGTTATAAGAATTGATGCTAGGAGAGTTACACCATTGATGCTAGGTTGTAGCTTTGATGGTATAGGGGTTATGGACATCAACATTTATATTTCATAACACTTCTCCTTGGATGTCCATTAACAAGTGAATTGCATGCCCTGTTAAAAATCTTGCCAAGGAAAATTCCAGTAGAAGAAAACATGGGAAAGGAAACAACATCACTTGATGTCTTTCAATCATCGCAATCCAATACCATGTGCTAGTTTCTTGTATACTGAAGGAGTGAGTGTCTTTGTGAACAAGTCAGCTAGATTCTCACTTGAAAGAATTTGTTGGACTATTATAATACCATCCTTTTGAAGATCATGAGTGAAGAAAAACTTTGGCGAGATATGTTGCACTCTATCTCTTTTTATGTACCCATTCTTCAATTGAGTTATGCAAGCTGCATTGTCTTCATGTATAACCGTTGGCGCTTTCTTTTCTGAAAGTAAATTGCATACCTTGCGAATATGGTGTGGCATATTTCTCAACCAGACACATTCTCTGTTAGCTTCATAGATAGCCAAAATTTCTGCATGATTAGATGAAGTTGCTGCTATAGTTTGCTTCATTGAATGCCATGAAATAATGCACCACCACACATAAATACATATCCTGTTTGTGAACGACCATTGTGTGAATCAGATAGATATATTGCATCTGCAACAACTAATCCCTCCATGCATTTGTTAGAAAAATATAGACCCTTATCCTTCATACCTTGCAAATAACGAAGTACTCGCTCCGTCCCTAAATGTCTGTCGTTTTCGCTTCCTGAGAAACAACTTTGACTAAATACATATTATAAAATATTAATATTTATGAACATAATCAATATCATTGATAGATATTTGAATCTAGTTTTTAATAAATTTATTTAGAGATAGAAATGTTGCACGCATTCTTATAAATCGAGTCAAAGTTATCGGCATGTAAATCGCGATGACAAACATTGGGGATGGAGGGAGTATGTGTTTTATCTCATTCCAATATCTTCTAGTAGGACAGGAGCTATATCTTACTAATAAATTAATATCAAATACAATATCAGGTCATGTATGAGTAGATAGATACATTAGTGCTCCTATAGCACTTAGATACGGCACCTCTGGACCAAGAATTTCACTATCGCATTCCGTAGGTCGAAAAGGATCTTTGGTTACACCAAACAATCTAACAACCATTGAAGTACTCAATGGGTGCACTTTATCCATGTAAAATTGCCTTAATATTTTAGAATGTAAGTCGCTTGATGCAAAAGAACTCCATCTTTAAGATGTTCTATTTGTAAACTAAGGCAAAACTTTGTTTTCCCCACATCCTTCATTTTAAATTCTTTCTTCAAACAAATCTTTCACCTCAGTGATTCCTTGAGGAGTACCAATTAAGTTTAAATCATCAACATATACAAGTATGATCATAAACTCAGATCCAGATCTTTTTATGAATATACATGGAAAATAGAGTCATTCTTATACCCTTCTTTTATTAAATACTCACTAAGATGATTGTACCACATTCTCCCAGATTGTTTCAGTCCATATAGAGATTTGTTCAATTTAATTGAATATTGTTCTTGAGAACCTGATCCTGTTAGTTTAAATCCTTCTGGTAGTGAACCATATAAATATGCTGTAACAACATCTATTAGACGCAAGTCAAGATTCTCTTTCATTGCTAGATTTATAAGGTATTTAAAAGTTGTTGCATCCATCACGGAAGAGTATGTTTCTTCATAATCAATTCCAGGTCTTTGGGAGAATCCTTAGGTAACCAATCGTGCCTTATATCTTGTGATTTCTTCTTTCTTAAAAAAATACCCATTTACAACCAACGGGTTTGACACCATTGGTATACGGGTTACAGGCCCAAAAACTTCTCATTTTGTGAGAGAATTCCATTCTGCTTGAATTGTCATTCCATTTTGGCCAATATTTTCTTTCTTTGCATTCCTCGGCTGAGTGAGGTTCTTGATCCTCATTTTTATCCATAACTTCTAGTGCTTGATTATATGCGAATGCATTATTGATGATGACTTTTCATGGTTCCAAATTTTTCCCGACATAACATAGTTTAATAAGATATCATCTTCTGAAGAATTAGGTACCTTTGTTCCATCTTGAGTCATGTCTTTATTTCCTTGAGGAGATTTTTTTCTAAATTATTATTTCCTCGATTTGACCATCTTAATTTCTGCACCCTTCCATTTTCGAGGATTTTTATCTTTGGAACCCAATGGTCTACCATGTTTTATAGTAGCCTTTGACTCATTAGCTGTAGATGGTTGTCCCTCTTGGACATTAATTTTTTCAGGAGCTGGCAGAACCGCCTAATTTAACCTAATCCCAAGTGTACTTGTCAGCCATTTGACACTAAGTACACCAGAGACCAAGTCAAACCTGATAGTCTATCGAGTACACCCAATAGGAAAACTCGAAAATCCACATTTTCATCAGGATCATAAACAAGTGAATAAAGCTTACATTATTCTTAACCATTTCATACATCAAAAGATTACATAAAAATTATTACAAAGTAGATTTTCTATAAGCAGCGGAAAATGGGTTATCATCAGAAGTAGACAGCTTTGAATATTGAAGCAGAAGTAGGAATATGTGAGAATAAAACTACTATGATTGTAGCGGAAGGATTTCCTCACTGAGTCCACTAGGAGGTATCCACAAACAACAGTCAGCTCCAACATCCACCTACCACCAGCAATAGAGGGAATAAAACTCTGAGTACATAGTGTACTCTGTAAGACTTACCCGACTAGTTGGGAGTAATCTCCCGACTCTCAAGGATATGCAGGGGGCTATTTGGCTAGCTGTTTAATTGTTTTTTGCAGAAAAGCATTACTAATAGTGTATCTTTATATTCTAAGTTTTAGCAATCACATCAAGTTCATTACTTAACCATTCTAGGTAAGCATTGAACTATTTTCAAGCATGTGGTAAGCAATCAGAATATTTTTCTTCATCCAGCAGAAGCCTCATCATCTCCATATTAATCTACCAAACACTAAGCACTTAGAAACTTTCTAAATCATCCAGGAAGCAATATTTTATTTAAACTTTGAAGCACTAATTAATCTACCAAACAATCAAACTAGGTATGAACAAGCACTCCATCACAAAGCGCACAACTTACACTAAACTTTTTATAAAAACATAATTTAAAGTTCATTAACAAAACCATTATTTATTTCGTTCTCAAAAAGCAATCAGCAATTAATTGCCGATTAGGGTTTTTAAAATTTTTAATCATTTTCTTCATATTTTTCCATGACAAACCCTAAACAACTATTGTTCCCCAGGTTATTTAGAGGTGTTTAGGCATGCAATCAAGGTTGGTTGGCATCACGCATATTGAATTAACTCACAAAACAATTCCAACGAAGGTAAACTTTATCATTTCGTGTAACCTTTTAACACAACATATACAACACCTGAGTACTTTAACTAAAACACGAAAAACATTTATGTCACTAAGCTTGTTAATTATGCCTAATAATTAACATGATCAAGTTTTAATTAGCATGTAACACCGGAGGTGTTACAATTAGCAGCTGGAACGACTTAGTCACTCTTTTTAAGTCTGTAAAAGCATCTGACAAATTATTTGCTAAACTTTATAGATGAATTATCCTTTGAACTTCTTGCTCACATTGTTTTGTACGAGGATCAAAATGAGATAAAGATAATTCATTCCAACTTTTTCTCTATTCAGCTATTTATTTTCTCCCCTATTGTTAGGAAATTTGATTCATCAAAATTTTGATGTAAATGTCTTCCGTTGATGGTTTAAGATGCTTAATTATAGATTTGGATTCATACCCATATA
This sequence comes from Saccharum spontaneum, assembly GCA_022457205.1. NCBI lineage: Eukaryota > Viridiplantae > Streptophyta > Magnoliopsida > Poales > Poaceae > Saccharum > Saccharum spontaneum. The sequence continues at coordinate 21,861,797 of CM039590.1, read as the reverse complement.
TATTCCCAACCTTCTTTGAGGTTCCATCTTTGTGCGTTTTGGTGGAGCAACTGGGACATACACCGCACAACCAAAAATTCTTAGATGGAAAATATCTGGCTCTTTGCCAAAAACCAACTACAGAGGGGAAGCTATGGTAAATTGTTGGCCTGATGCAAATTAATGTCGCTGCATGCAAAATAACATGTCCCCATGCAGACATTGGAAGTTTTGACTTCATAAGTAACGATCTCGCTATTAATTGAAGACGTTTAACAAATGATTCTGCAAGACCATTCTGTGTATAAACATGTGCGACTGGATGTTCAACGCTTATTCCAATTGACATGCAATATTCATTGCAACTATTTGATGTAAATTCACCGGCATTATCCAAGCGTATAGTTTTGATCGGATTATCCGAAAACTGAGCTCTTAACTTGATTATTTGAGCCAACAGCCGTGCAAACGCTATGTTGCGGGTTAATAGTAAGGAGACGTGTGACCATCTAGCTGCTGCATCAATTAAAACCATAAAATATCTAAATGGTCCACTTGGTGGATGAATTGGTCCACATGTATCTCCTTGTACGCGCTCTAGAAAAGTGATGGACTCATGTCCAATTTTAGTTAGTGATGGGCGCACAATCAGTTTCCCTTGAGAGCATGTGATGCATGGGAAATAATTCAATTAAAGAATCTTTTCGTTCTTCAGTTTATACCCGCATGAACTATAAATAATTTTTTGAATCATTATAGATCCGGGATGGCCTAGCCGGTTATGCCTAATAATAAAATTGCTATGGTCGGTGAACTTCTGTTCCACCGCTATATATGATTCATTCTCTTTGAGACTTGTATAGTATAAATCAAAAGGTAATTCTGGTAATTTCTCCAACACATACTTTTCCCCTGATGATATCTTTGTAATGTTGAGGTACGCCACATTACCCTCACATGTTGTCTCTATATGATTGCCATTTTGGCGTATATCTTTAAAACTCAACAAATTTCTTTGAGACTTTGGGGAATAAAATGCTTTGTTTATGTCTACCTTTGTGCCACAAGGTAACATTATTGTGGCTCTTCTTGAGCCCTCTATCAATTTAGCATTTCTAGATATAGTATGAACAACTGCAGCTTGCAATGTAAGATAGGAAAAATGCATTTTACTCTTCAAGATAGTATGTGTTGTTCCACTATCTATAATACATATATTTTCTTCATTTGCAAGCTCTTGAGGCAATGGTCCATCCATTCTCTTCAAAATAAAATAAACATTACTATCTATTGAAAAATTTATTATGTAGTGAAACATATGAAAATAAATATTAATTAAATACAAATATAATACAAATTTATTCATTACTTTATAAGATAAAACATGCTTCAATAATACTACTATTACATCGTACTTATTCATGCATGAAGAAGAATTAATGATAAGATCATTTATTCTTGGACGAAGAAATCAGAAACATCAAGATGAGTTGCGGTGTTGCGGTCATATTCTCCAATATTTGTCGTACTAAATATATTATAATCAAAAATATTATCACCACTACCACTTGCAAAGTTCATCTCCATCCTTTTGTTTTTCTTCTTGAGTGATTCTTGATAGAGATCAACAAGATATTTTGGTGTGCGACAGTTGCATGCCCAATGAGATCTTCCACCCCAATGACGACATGCATTTTTTGTTTCATCTATTTCACCTTTATCTTTATCTCCCCTTTCTTGCCTCTTGTGGGAATTTCTCGTGTTAATTGAACACCATAATTTCCTCCACCATGACCATGTCCATATCCACGACCACGCCCGTGTCCGCGACCACGACCACGTCCGTGTCCACTCCCACTATTTTGATTATCATATCTTGCTGCATTTACTTTAGGGAGTGGATTTGAACCACTTGGGCGTGTATCATGGTTTTTCATCAAAAGCTCATTGTTTTGTTCAGCACAAGCAAACAAGAAATAAGTTCAAAATATTTCTTGAATCCTTTCTCACGGTATTGCTGCTGAAGCAGCACATTTGTTACACGGAATGTAGAGAATGTTTTCTTTAGCATCTCTTCATCTGTTACTTTTTTCTCCATATAACAGTAACAGTGATGTGATTCTAAACAAGACTGAATTGTATTCAGAAATACTTTTATAGTCTTGCAACCTTAGGTGCAACCGCTCATACGAGCTGTCGGGAGGATCACTATTTTCTGATGATCAAATCTTTCTTTTAGTTTGTTCCAAAGAACAAGGGGATCCTTATCAATAAGGTATTCAGCCTTTAAACCTTCATGGAAGTGGTGGCGAATGAAAATCAAAGCCTTAGCTTTATCTTGGCTAGATGCATTAGTTTTATCTTTGATCGCATCACCAAGCCCATTGGCATTCAAGTGAGAAATCTAATACTAACACTTAACTCTAGGTGTTTTCTATAATTAATTTGCTAAATCAATAAGTTTAGAGAGTTAACAAAATATTCCCTCTGTCTTGTAATGTAGCTAGGAATTTTAATACAAATTAAGAGAGAACATAAAATATGCATGTACCCTTATTTTATTTCCTAATCAGACACCCTAGGAGTAAGTAGCAACTTTAATTTATTTTCCTCTCCAATAGTTATTTGTAGTAGTTTTCTAAACGATTTTACATTAGGACCTTGAACTACTTCTAACCAACCAAACCTCTTTTAATAGTTTCCATCCAATTTACTTCGATCTCGTGAGAAAAACATTAGATGGGGAACTGATACAGAGTTCCTCTCGACTGTCGAAACTTACGAGTTGGAAATGATATTTTGGCAACCTGTTATTTTTAAGGAGTTTTTTTATCAAACTGCTAGAAGTGGCTTCTTCCTTTTTGCTAAAAATTAAAATAGAAAGTTGCTTTACAATACTCATAGAGATGCTCTTATTTAATATCATAAATATTGTTGCTTGTATATATACATAATTATATATTTTAACTTGGTTACTAAAATTATTTCTTTTCTAGAAAGAGGAGTATAAATTTATCCAAGAGAAAAATTCTTAAATTCTTACCAACTCCACCCATTTTCACAACATGGCTTGACATATCACTGTGTCACTAAAGAGAACTCAGGGAAAAGACAAGACTACTGACTAGGTAGAAGGCTTTCTTCTAGTGGGTGTATAAAAAGTAGTGGGGCTACTTGGAGATCTTCTGGACGTGAGTTGTGGGCCCTTGAAAGCTCTAGTTTGGTTTTGTTTAATTGATGAAATCCATTTGGACTAACCCTATGCTCTAAGTGTGAAATTAAGATAGGTTGGTCCAAGCCAAGTGATGGAGTAAATGAAGTCCATGGTGATGGTGTTGGACATGTGATGATGATCAAGCTCCAGACTTGAAAAAGGAAGAAAGAGAAAAATAAAATGGGCTCCGGGCAAAAGTATATGTGATACGTCTATTTTTGTTTTGGTGATCGAGACACTTAGCGAGTGTGATCATATTTAGGATAGATAACCGTACTATTAAGAGGAGTGAAACTCGTCGTGAAATACGGTTATCAAAGTGCCACTAGATGTTCTAATTCATTGCATATGCATTTATATTCTAGTGAGTGCTAACAGCCTTGAAAATGCTTTGTGAAAATGCTAACACACGTGCACATTGGTGATACACTTGGTGGTTAGCGCTTGGGAGTAAGGGTGGTGAAGTTGGAGATGAAAAGGAGTTGTGCAGGGACCGGACTCTGCCTTGGGTAGTGTCAACGAAATATGGTCGGCAGTCAACGAGGGGTATACCCACGATGGTAGATTGATTGGTAGAGGTGCGCGTAATCAGGAACCGGATGGTAACAGAGACACAAGACACAAGATTTATACAGGTTCAGGCCGTCAGCGTGACGTAAAACCTTACGTCCTGTGTTCTATTATTTTGTATTGATTGGGTATGAGATCTGGTCAAGTATTGATTCGTCGACTAGGGGACCCCTGCCCCTCCTTATATACTCTAAAGGGACAGGGTTACAAGTAAAGTATCTGTGGCAGAACCTCCTAATTACCATGGCCCACCTGTACTTGTTATTGTCTTAAAGACTTCTAACCACTGTACAAGTGTACCACAGATCTTAAGAAGTCTGTCGGGTGTCCTCGGGAAACCCGAATCATCCACAATCTTCCGAGCAGGATCACATTACAGAGGCATCATAGTATTACAACAGTTTATATAATAAATTACATCAGAGTACAAGAGCGGAAGTCTTACATAACATAGGTTTACAAACTTGATGTTCCAAACTTATAAAACTTAAGTTTAGTGTTACAACCATAGTAGTGGAGTAGCATTATTAACATTATTACAACACCAAAACGCGATGCTCTGCCCAAGAGCCAAACATCTCTACTCGTCGTCGCTTGCCGCAAAGACAGTCATGCAACAGGGTCCAAAACACACCTGCTCATGCGACGCACCTGCAACATGGGTTTAACAAACCCTGAGTACGAAAGTACTCAACAAGACTTAACCGACAAAACTAGTGGAACGACTCAGGAATGCAGGCTAGGGGAATCAAGGTGAGGTTCCAGCAGGAAGTCAAGTTCTTTTGCATAAAAGCGACTAATGGTGAATCCTTAAGATCACGGTTTTATTTCAGTATTAATTATCAACAGAATGTAAGTGATTCTAATCTAGATCATAGAATTCATTCAATATCTTTCTGTTTCTTCGACCAAAGTTCCATTTCTTATCTACGATGTTGAACAGAGAATCGAGTCTCCTTAACCGAGGAGCAGCGACAATTCGAATCGATTAGACCCAGCTGGGGATTCCTAATCACACGACATATGTAGGACTCTAACCGACATATATCAACCTTCACTCGGATCCTCCAACACATGACCGGGTCCAGCGCCACCCGAGAGTATAGTACACCTCCAATCCAGCCCTTGGCTACGAGGGTACACACTACTCTCGCCATCTTTCCACTCCCAGTGCGCGGTTGGCCGTTCACATATTGGCATTACCGAGGTCTTAGGCTTACCGGAGCATGTGATCAGTTACAAAGTCTCGACGCACACAGTTCAGACAACGGTACGGTCCTTAACTGACTCAGTCGGAGACACTACAGGGGGACTCCTTTCCCGATGCAAGTCCACCGACCGGTCCCAATTATCAACATTAACATTCATCAAGTAATTGTCCAACAACCCTTCAAACTTTGTTTAAAAGTTTTAAAGTTTTCTCATTAAGCAATGCTAAGCATACTAAGCATTTTTAAATCAAAACAGTAACAAGGATGGTATTGGAATATCAAGGATGATAATGCAGTAATTAGGTTATCACTCAACTCCTAGCACTTAATGCAATAGAGCCGTAATAAAAGTTAAATAACAACTTTTAAAATCACAAGGTAAGTTTAGATGTAACCGGGGCTTGCCTTGGTCGACGGGATACTCAGGCTCGGGTTCAGTACCGCAGATGTCAAACCCTACTTCCACGGACGGTGACTCTTCGGCGGGGACAGGTTCAGCTTCGGTACCCTCCTCTTTTACGGGAACTATACGTAATGATAATGTATGCTTTAGGATGATGATATAATAGATATGATGCTCGATGGATGCTTATCATAGTTAACAACTGGAGTACAACTTCCCTTCACGGTACAACTGAACAACAAAGATTTCTAACCTAACTCTAAACTAGGGTCCGATTACTCTAAATAACTTATTACGAAAATTGTTAAACACATGAAATGACAGTAATTAGGAAAACTTAAACAACCAATTAACAATGCTAAAGGTCATCAAAGGTTAATGACCTAAAGTCAACACTCAATCATAAAGTCAAACAACATTAATTATCATGCCCTAATTACCTAATTAATTAATTAATTAATTAAAGCATAATCTAAGAATAAAAATTAACTTAATCCAATTAAGCTAAAATTTTTAATTTAAGAAGGTTATACCTTAATTAGATGATAACATAATTTTTCATGATTTTTGGATAAATAAATAAGCCTAGAAAAATTAATTAAGAACCACTTAAGAATTAAATGGACTAATTAAATAATCTATAAACAGTACTCAAAATTGATATTTATTATTTTTACTAAATAGTATACAGTGAAAAAGGGTTACTCAAAAATTTTTATAATTTTTGGAATTATAAATGATTTATAACATAAATAATAAAACTGAAATTCATTTTACATTTTTGAAAAGAAAAACGAAAATTTCCATCGCGGGCTGATTTCTCTCCTCTCTCTTTCTCGGCCCGGCCTGCTTCTCCCGAGCGCGGCCCGCGTTTCCCCCGCGCGCTCGCCTGCTCGGCCCAGCCGCGCGGCCCGTCAGCGCGGCCTGCCAACGCGGCCCGTCCGCGCTCGCTCTCTCCCTCACACTGACGTGCTGGCCCCGCCTGTCATCCCCGACCTCCCGCTCTCCCCTTCCTCTTTGCTGCGGCACGGTGGCCGGCCGGCGACCACGACCCCGACGTCCTACTCCTTCTCCACTATCACGAACTACACCATCCTACGGACCCCCTACACCACTCGTATGCCCAGCACAAGCACCGGTGACACCTCATCGACGGTCATGGCGGACCACCGCCACGGTAAGCCGCGAAAACGCGTCCCCGGCGAGTTAGCGTACAAATTGAGGTGGGGAAAACGATGAGGGGCTCACAGCGATTCTGTAGGTGATCTTGGCGGAGACGGAGACGCACGGAATTGACCGGACCACGGCGAGGTGACCGCGGCGGTGCTCTGCTCGGCAGCGAGGAAGACAGCGGCGGTGCGGGCACTCCAGGCGGTAGCAGTGGGCGCGAGCGAGCGGAACGATGCGCTGGAGCAAGGCGATTGCAGCGGAGCAACTGGCGCGACCAGAGGGGACGCGACGAGGGCTACGGCGAGCGGCGGAGCAACGGTGGCGGCGGGAAACCGAGGAAGAAGAAAACTCGACCACGACGTGCTCGGTATAAATAGGGCGATGCAAACGGCCTCAACGCGACGTGTGGCCGATCAGGAAGGCGCTGAAACAAGAGGTGGCGGTCGAAAACGCGCCTGGAAGGCGTTCGAAGCTCGCCGGCGTCGGCGGGAGGTGGCGTGCGGTGGTTGGCGAGGATTTCAAAATATTTACAGAATTGCCACTGGACTCAAAATTCAAATTACTCTCAAATTTTGAATAGAAGTTGAAAATCTGTAAAAACAAAAGTTGTTCAATTTTCAAAGATCTACAACTTTCTCAATATGAACATTTTCCAATTCGGCTTAGTTTTTGAAATTTGAATTTGAATTCAAAAAGGGACATTTTTGGGAAATCTGAAAAACCAAAATTACTTTGAATGTTGTATTGAAACTTCAAAAACTCAAAATACCAAAGTTGTACATCTAGGGTAGACCTACAACTTTGCTATTCAAAATATTTTCAAATTATGCTTGTATTTTGAAATTGGGTAGGGAAAATGAAAAGGGGACAATTTTGAGATTTGAATCTTTTCAAAATTACTTCAAATTTTACACTGAAACTTTGAAAACTCAAAACACCAAACTTGTAGCCCTTGAAAAGATCTACAAACTTGGTTTTACACTTTTTCCCAAATTTTGCTTAGATTTTGATTTATATCAAAAAGGGTAAAACTAGGGTTTTGTTTTTCAATGTTTCCGGAAAGTTTTGAATTGAAACTTGATTCTTTCTTAACTTTGGTTACTTAGGAATCACACCTTCACCCTAGGACATCATTGAGTCAAGCCTCACCTGGTTGACCAAATGGCTCCCTAGGTTGACCAATTTGACTTAAGAAATTCTTTTAGTAATTCCTCAAATTTGAATTCGAATTCGAATCAGAAAACTTGTAACAAGCTTTGGATTCCAAACCCTAACTCAAACTTGAAGCTTTATTTTATAGGTTGGACTTGAGCTTATACCCTACACTTGGCACTAGTGTATAACACCGTCATACACCTCAAATTACGCAGGGCATAAACTAAGTATTTGCGGTGATAACGAAATTAGGGTTTTCGGATTTCGAACCACACAACGAGGAACACATTGAACCTAAGAATTCAAACTCATTTTAATTAATGCATAACAGTGTTAACCTAATCATGGATGATTTGCAGTGCAAATGATGACATGGCAGGTTTTTAGTTACTATAACACCAGGGGTGTTACAGCCCTTCCCCCTTAAAGAAATCTCGTCCCGAGATTTAAAGCCTTGGGTTAGGTAATGGAAAAGGAAACGTGTCATACAAACACATTCAAGATTTTGTTCATAAAACAGGTAGGTATTTTACATCCCAAGGTTTTAAAAGAAGGAGTTACAACCTAGAGAGGAAATTGTAACTTAGATGGAAGCAAAGAAGTCGGGAAAGTTTTCCAGCAAATAATCTTCAGATTCCCAGGTTGCTTCCTCCTCTGAATGCTGATTCCATTGAATCTTATACCACTTGATTGTTCTACTCCTGGTGACACGATCTTTCCGATCCAAAACTTTGACAGGATGCTCTGAATATGTTAGATCTGGCTCAAGCTCGACCCCCTCAAAATCAACCACTTGGTCAGGCACCTGTAGACACTTCTTTAGCTGTGACACATGGAACACATTGTGTACTGCAGAGAGTTGTTCCGGTAACCTTAAACGGTAAGCCACTTTACCAAATCGTTCCAGAATTTGAAACGGTCCAATATATCTGGGTGCCAATTTGCCTTTAACCCCAAACCGAGTAACTCCTTTCATGGGTGATACCTTTAAGTATACATAATCTCCGTTGTCGAACACCAGTGCTCGTCGTCTTTTATCTGCATAACTCTTTTGACGAGACTGTGCTATCTTTATATTATTCTGTATACGTCTGACTTTTTCTTCAGTTTCTTTCACTAAATCAACCCCGAAGAACCATCTCTCTCCTGATTCTGACCAATTCAGTGGAGTTCTGCAGCGACGTCCATACAGTGCTTCAAACGGTGCCATTTTGATACTTTCTTGATAACTGTTATTGTAGGAGAATTCTACCAAAGGTAAACAGTCATCCCAAGAATCTGAGTAATTGAGCACACAAGATCTCAACATATCTTCTAGAACTTGATTGACCCTTTCAGCCTGACCATCTGTTTGAGGATGATAAGCGGTACTATGCAGAAGTTTAGTACCCAGTGACTCATGTAAGTGCCTCCAGAAATTACTAACAAATTGTGTACCTCTATCAGATACAATTGTTTTAGGTATACCATGCAGACTGACAATTCGGTCAAAATATATCTTAGCATACCGGATAGTTGGATATGTAGTTTGAACTGGAATGAAATGCGCAGACTTAGTGAGGCGGTCCACAATAACCCAGATAGAATCAAACCCTTTTGCTGTTTTGGGCAGACCCACTATGAAATCCATATTGATATCTTCCCACTTCCAAGATGGAATGGGTAACGGCTGCAATACTCCGGCTGACTTCAGATGTACAGCTTTCACTCTCTGGCAGGTGTCACACTTGGCTATGTATCTGGCAATCTCAATCTTCATCTTGGTCCACCAGAATCTTTGTTTCAGATCATGATACATTTTATTACTTCCAGGATGGATAGAGAATCTAGTCAAATGTGCTTCATCCAGAATCAATTGACGTAACTCCGGAACCTTAGGTACAACCAAACGATCTTTGAACCAGAGGACCTCTGCTTCATCAATTCTAAAACATAAGCCTTTTCCCTTTCTGACTTTTTCCTTTATGTGAACTATACCCTTATTTTCCTTCTGAGCAGAAATAATCTTATCTCTTATAGTTGTTTCCACCGTAATATTGGCAACACTACCATGTTGAACGATTTCAATACCCAACTTTTCAATTTCATGACACAAAGATAGATCCAGTGGTTTCACTGTCAAACAGTTGCAATGAATCTTTCGACTGAGGGCGTCGGCAACCACATTTGCCTTACCCGGATGGTAATGCACTTCTAAGTCATAGTCCTTTATCAATTCTAACCATCTTCGTTGACGCATATTCAAATCAGACTGAGTGAAGATGTATTTCAAACTTTTGTGATCTGTATAGATGTGACATAAATTACCCAATAAATAATGCCGCCATATCTTCAAAGCATGAACCACAGCCGCTAACTCTAAATCATGGGTTGGATAGTGCTCTTCATGTTGTTTGAGTTGGCGAGAAGCATAAGCAATCACTCGACCTTCTTGCATCAGCACACACCCAATACCAGTGCCACAAGCATCACAGTAGACGTCAAATGGTTTTTCAATATTTGGTTGAGCTAACACTGGAACAGTGGTTAACAACCTCTTCAATGTTTGGAAAGCCTTCTCACATTCTGATGACCAAACAAATTTGACCTGAATCTTCAACAACTCAGTGATGGGTTTCGATACCTTCGAGAAATCAGGAATGAATCGACGGTAATAGCCCGCCATTCCCAAGAAACTGCGAACCTGATGAACAGTACTTGGGGGCTTCCAATCTAATATATCCCTTACTTTACCAGGGTCAACAGCAACACCTTCTGCCGACAAAACATGTCCAAGAAATGGCACCTCCTTAAGCCAAAACTCGCATTTGCTGAACTTAGCATACAACTGATGTTCCCTCAGGCGACTGAGAACGATGCGTAAATGTTCCGCATGTTCTTTCTTGTTTTTGGAGTAAACTAAAATATCATCGATGAAGACAACAACAAACTTGTCAAGCTCTGGCATGAAAACCGAATTCATGAGATACATGAAATGAGCGGGGGCATTGGTAAGACCAAAGGACATGACTAGATATTCATAAAGGCCATATCTAGTAGTGAAAGCAGTCTTTGGAATGTCCTCAGGACGAATTTTTATTTGGTGGTAGCCAGACCGAAGATCTATCTTTGAAAAGACTTTGGCTCCAGCAAGTTGATCAAAAAGTAGATCAATACGAGGAAGGGGATACTTATTCTTGATAGTCACTTCATTCAACGGACGATAATCAACACACAACCTCAGGGTTTTGTCCTTCTTTTTCACAAATATCGCTGGACATCCCCATGGCGACGAACTAGGTTGAATAAAACCTTTATCACGCAACTCTTGTAATTGTATCTTGAGCTCTGCTAACTCTTTCGGTGGCATTCTGTATGCTCTTCTAGATATTGGGGCAGTACCGGGTTTCAACTCAATTACAAATTCCACATCTCTGTCAGGAGGTAATCCAGGTAGATCATCTGGGAAAACATCCGGAAACTCACAAACCACAGGTATATCACTGATCTCTTTCACAGACGTTGCACAGACTCTTTCGACTGCCCTTTTTGGTGTTTGAAGTTGGATAAGAAGTTGAGAACTATTATCAAGTAAGTTCAGCCTTATGGTTCTATTCAGAGTATCTATTACAGCTCCGCGCTGATACATCCAGTTCATGCCTATGATCACATCTATATCCTGATCCTTCAAAATTATCATGGACGTGGGAAAAGTATGCCCACCCAATACTATAGGTACCTGGTGTACCATTTCTTTAGTACACAGACGACCCCCGGGCGACTGTATAAAGAAGTTCTCTTTTGTTTCCCCAATTGGAATTGCATGTTTCATAACAAATGTACGATTGATGAATGTATGTGATGCGCCTGAATCAAAAAGCATAACTGCAGGATGATTTGCAACAGGAAACATACCCATCATGACGGGCTCTCCTTCAGGTATTGCCTCGGCTTGTGTATAAAAGACTCGTCCAGTTTTCTTCTCGGCCTTGCCTTTCTGAGCATTCTGGTTATTGCCCCTTTGCTGATTCTGGTTCTGTTGTTGGGGTACAGCAGCTTTCTGGTAATTCTGATTATACTGCCTCGGGTATGGACACTCCCTCGAGAAATGCCCGGTCTTTCCGCAGTTATAACAGGGATAATTATTGATATTGTTACCCTGCTGAAGTGGGGGACGAATGCCAGGAGCACTCGGCTGACGTGGATAGGATAGAGCTGCAACAGGACGGACAAATGTCTGTTGCCGGGCTTGGAATTGTGGTGGACGAAAAGGAGAACGGAAATGATTTTGGGGATGGTAAATTATCTTCTGGCGCTTTTGATTGCCACCAGATGATCCATACGACACCTTCTTCTTCTTAGCCTCTTTATGCTTCCGGTACTCTTCTTCTGACGAAAGAGCAATATCAACAGCCTCATGATACGTCACATTCAGACAACCAGTCATCATAGTACGAATCTTCGAGTTCAGACCCCTCATAAAACAAGCTTGCTTCTTGCGATCAGAGTTGATTTGGTCAGCAGCATACTGTGATAGGTGATTGAACTTGCCCACATATTGCATTACTGTCTGGTCTCCCTGCTTCAGTGCAAGAAATTCCTCTAACTTCCTGATCATAATCCCTTCTGGAATAAAGTGAGCTCTGAAAGCCGCACGGAATTCCGCCCAGGTCACCCGATGACCAGCTGGCTGTGCAGCAAGGTGATTTCCCCACCATGCTCCGGCAGCACCTCGGAGTTGCTGGGCTGCAAACACCGGCTTCTGATATTCACTACACTCCATGAGTTCAAACTTTTGCTCCATAGTACGGAGCCAGTCATCTGCTTCTAACGGTTCATCAGCTCTGGAAAACACTGGGGGTCGAGTATCAGTGAAATCCACATAAGTAGTTTCATTCCGGTGGTTATTGCGACCCCGATTGCCTGGTGGTGCATTGTGATTATTCTGAATCACTTCCCTTAGTAGCTTAGCATTTTCTGTAGTAGCATTTACAAGGGCGAACATAACCTCTGCCATATTTGGTGGAACGAGTGGTGGGTTAGGGACACCATTCCCACCCTGAGCAGTCCCCGTGCCATCATCATTATGAGCCATCTGTTGATAACAAGCCAAACTTTATTCACAAACTTTTATTGAACTTTTACAAAAGCGATTACAAACACACCACACAGATGCATTTATTTATAACACAGGTCCGCACACATGCCGGACTTCCCGGTTAACTAAGGCTGACAACTAACATAAGCTTCTAACTACACACTGCACTTGACCAACTCAGTCCTCACGGTCAGTGTCCATTCCTGAAACGTGACCTCCTTCATCGTCACTCTCGTCCACAGGCTCCACTTCCTCCGGATCTTCTTCTTCCTCTGATTCCTCTGCAGATTCCCCACCATCAGCGAGGATAACACCAGGGTCTAGCTCAGCTGCACCAGGTGGAGGATGCAGTTGATAGAACAACTGATGTACTTCCTCATGGAGAACCTGATTATCTCCCTCCAGATCGTTGACATAGAACTGTAACTCATCAGCACGTTCCCTAGCAACATCCTCTCGGTGCCATGCCTCATTCCTTTCCGTTACTAAGCGACCCATCATCCGTTCACAGCTCAGATGAGCCCCAGTGAGCCTCCGTAACTGATCCTGTAACTCTCCGACCTGGATAGCGTCCGTAGCTCTATCACGTGTAGCCTGGGCTAACTCGGCGGAAAGCCTCTCGATCTCCGTCTGAGGGACAGTCCTGCTGCCGCTAGCACTTTCGTCCCTGGGAGCAAGCTGGCGACGAGGAACTCCCTTTGGTCCGGTGGACTTGCGGGGCGTCAACTTAGTACGGGCCATCCTGTAGCGGGAAAAAGTAGAATTTGGTAAGGATAGCTGGGGAGGATCTGAAGGTTAGCATGAATAGGATTGATACTACTTAACCCAACCTCAATAACGGGGAAGGTAAATTAACAGATTCATTAAGCATGATGCATGACTTAACATACGAACGACTATTAAAGATTTTTGAATTAACTGCACAAGGGTAACAAAACATAAACTTTATTTATAGGGCACTTTTAATATGCTATTCCACCAAAAGCTTTTAAACATGACTAAAGATCTATTAGAGGAATAAAGATAGATAATAAGCAATTTGGACCAAAATAGTCAGTTAC